>JASFXZ010000013.1:2649928-3249928 GCA_032209605.1 Mactromeris polynyma | reverse complement strand
TGCAGACTAGTTGAAAAACGCAGACCAGTTGAATTATAGAGCAAATGTAAAAAAATATAAAATATCTGCATACTTTCTAGTGCAGACTAGTTGAAAAACGCAGACCAGTTGAATTATAGAGCAAATGCAAAAAATTATAAAATATCTGTTCTAATGCATAATTTTTTTTATTTTTAACACACAAACAAATTATTATCACTGTTGTATAATGTTAATATTTTAAACACTTTTTTCACAAAGATTAAATTATTCAAAATATTAAATTTTATCACAATTCACAAAACTGATATAGTCGTTTATGAACACAAACAAATTGTTATCACTGTTGTATAATGTTAATATTTTAAACACTTTTTTCAAAAAGATTCAATTATTCAAAATATTAAATTTTATGACAATTCACAAAGCTGATACATACGTATTGCTTTTTAAAGAATGATTTTCAATTGTGATTATTCTATATAAATATAAGTTTCGAAATTTGTTTGCAGCAGTTTGTTAAAATTTTAAGCATTCTTACTATTTTTTGTTTTTCAAACATATTTATTTTTTACACATTTAAATTGAAAAAGCGGCAAACATTTAAAATTGATTAAAGGATTCAAAGTTCTACAATTAATGTTATCTAACTAATTACCAAGACAAACTGCTACTTAGAACTATGATGATTGATACATCAAAGTAAATGGATACCAATTAATCTAATCATTGCAATAAGTGGCAAACAATTAAATTGATTAAAGGATTCAAAGTTATACAATTAATATTAACTAACTAATTACAAAGACAAACTGATACTTAGTATAAGGATGATTGATACATCAAAGTAAATGAATATCAATTAATCTAATAATTGCAATAATAGTGTAATTCAATTATTTTCTTAACAAAAATCTACGGGTCTAATTAATTAATGTAAGATCATGTCAGGTTTATATCAAAGGCAATTAGACATTTTTTTCAAAACATCTTAGTTTGCAAAAACTGCAATTATTTTATGATTTTAAATATCACAATATTTAATTATCAATCACACAATTACGTCAATATTCTACTTAAAGTATTTTTAAATGCTATATTTGAATACATCTATACTACAGTTAAGATCTACAGTATAATTTTTTTTTTAAACAAATTTAGATATATCATTACCAAGTACAAAAACATAATACCCTAACCTGTAATTTTCTTCTAATGGACTTAATCATTTACCTGATATAAACTATATAAATATTGCCTATATGTTTTAACTTGTCTGCGTTTTCCCACTCCACTATATATTCTAACTTGTCTGCGTTTTCCTCTATGTTCTATATGTCTGCGTAAGAAGTCTGCGTTTTAAACCGTTCCCATATTAACCCCTGAAATCATTATTTATTGGTCAATATTGATCAAACATGCATATAATTAAAGGATTTTCATAGTACAATGCACATAGATAGCTAACTTAGTTGTTCTGAGTCACTCAGAATGAATATGGGCATTTTTGTATGACAGACGTCAATAAAAACCAAAGAAATTCAGTTTATCCAGTTATTTCGGCAGACATATTAACGCCTAAAATCATTATTTATTGTCCAATATTGATCAAACATGCATATAATTAAAGGATTTTCATAGTACAATGCACATAGATACCCAACTTAGTTGTTCTGAGTCACTCAGAATGAATATGGGCATTTTTGTATGACAGACGTCAATAAAAACCAAAGAAATTCAGTTTATCCAGTTATTTCGGCAGACATATTAACGCCTAAAATCATTATTTATTGTCCAATATTGATCAAACATGCATATAATTAAAGGATTTTCATAGTACAATGCACATAGATAGCTAACTTAGTTGTTCTGAGTCTCCCAGAATGAGTATGGGTATTTTTGTATGACAGATGTCAATAAAAACCAAAGAAATTCAGTTTATCCAGTTATTTCGACAGACATATAACCCCCTAAAATCATTATTTATTGTCCAATATTGATCAAACATGCATATAATTAAAGGATTTTCATAGTACAATGCACATAGATACCCAACTTAGTTGTTCTTAGTCACTCAGAATGAGTATGGGCATTCATACGTACTACTAGTACATCCAAACTGATTAAGAATCTAGTATTGAACCAGAGTGCGTGTATAAAATAGTTGTTTGTCTGTACTACCTCCTGATGTTGGCTGGACGTGACAAACGTCACTATATCTCTCACAAGTTCAGTCTTACCAAACTGAGCGAGTTTAAGTGCTTGTGAAATGTTGTCCAGTTCATTTTTGTAAAACTAGCATCAATCGACAGATCAGCATTGAAAAGAGCCAATATGGTCAACTTCGAATATAGTATTGTTTGTCATTCACTTTCAAATTAACTTTTCAAGATATGTAATGCCCATGCTATTAACATCGCGACACATTCTCTCCCTCGTGCATTATGTTCAGCACTCTCCAATGTATATAATAAACATGCTTTCCTAGAATGTTTTTACCACATTCGACCAGATTTCGTTACAATGGCCAAGCAGGTTCAGGTATTTTGTGTATGCATTCTCTAGAATCCTAATGTTCAAACGCAATTTTTTGTATTTTTAAAACACAAACAAACTGTAAGTTAACAACTTTTATATCCCAAGCATAGTCAATACGCTAACAGGAGGCATTCAATTCACATTCAAAGACATCCGTCACCACAACATTTCATGCAAACTACTGCACTTTGCATTATATTATTACTTCAAACATATGTAGTTTTTTCAATACCACAACATGTATACTGTTCATTCAAAACATAAACTGATTTATCAAGGTTTTGGTCAGTTTAAGACAATTACAATAAATTGCAATAATTATATATAAAACAATAATGCACCATGATAGCCTGTCTGGCATTATTGTGAAGTTTGTATCTTTCATCAAACAAGCAAGCCTCAGACCTACTGGTTTTATTGGCCCACAATTAAAGCCATACATATTTGGTAAACATATAAAAAGAATTAATGAAGAAATGAAGATATAACAGTGTAAATATTGTTAAACATATAATTTTTTATAATATAGGGACAATACTATTGTGTCTCATGACCCAATAAAGCTCATAACTATGCATAACAAGATTTCAAGATCATAAATATATACATTATAACAAAGATTGATAAAGACTGCAGGCGCGTAGCGTCCTGTACGCAGAGTACGCAGCTGCGTACACATTGTCTCGAAAAATCGAAAAAATAAAAAGTTCAAATATGCATTAAAAAAACTTCGTTCAATTCAGGGATAAGAATGCGCCCAGAAGTCACTACAGACAATCTACCTAGGAGGTTTGTGATGTGTACGCAATATCCTTTTTGCGGGTGGTCCGGGGGTACTCCCCCGGAAAAAAATGTGTTTCTAGATTGTCTCTAGTGACTTCTGGGCGCATTCTTATGGTTCCATGGGTTTAAAATCGCTGTGTGATTATTATATTCCACCTATGATTAATGACTGTCATGGCTTGTTCTAAGATGTATTAATTCCATTAAACATTTGTCCTCTTGTTGTCCACCTAAATTATCCATAGTTGTTTTGGTGATCGGCTAGATCAATGATTGCACCCCAATTTCCATACACATTTACACTTACACCTCGTCTGTATCTATTGTTTTGTAGACTGTTGTTTCCCTGTGGTCTGTGTGGGGAGGCATTGTCTGTTAAAAGAGCCGGGTGATTAGTTTTTGACCATTAGAACTTTGCTTCTTTGTTTATACTTGATACATGTAGTTTAATGATACATTCACACCAGTCCACCAACAAACTATTAAACCATTGAACATAAACTTTACTATATTTTGCACCAGTAAGGTAAACATTCTTAAGTTTGTTTAAGTGTGTTGAGGGTTTGTTTCCCGTTTTGTGTAGTTTTGGAGATTTCCTCATATGTTCACTTAGCATCATCGAACCACAGTTTTAAGTATAGTTATATATACAGCAGATGATCTAAGCTTATTGTTTGGGAGGTTATCTCCGTATGTGAGTTAATGTTATGTTGTTACCTTGAAACTTGGCCTTGATCTTACATTTTTAGTTAACTGACCACTTACATATCTAGCCATTGAGATCCCATTTTGTCCCTCGGAATCTGTCCATAGTTCCTTTGTCAAAAACATTGTGTGAGATATCGTGAAACTGACCAAGTTTGTGTGTGGCAACACGATAATGTACCCAATTGATATTGAACAATTTTGCACTAATAATTACAGAGTAATATCCCTTCAATCAGTTGAATTTTCCGTTTACATACTATAGGAAGGATTATATTGGTACAGGGCATGCCATATTCACAGGACAATGCTTCCCTGTACAGATCCAGTAACTCTTCCTGAAATACATATACAGCAACAGTAACTCTTCCTGAAATACATATACAAGAACGGTATCTCTTCCTGAAATACATATACAAAAACGGTATCTCTTCCTAAAATGCGTATACAAGAACAGTAACTCTTCCTGAAATACATATACAAGAACAGTAACTCTTCCTGAAATACATATACAAGAACAGTAACTCTTCCTGAAATACATATACAAGAACAGTAACTCTTCCTGAAATACATAAACAACAACGGTATCTCTTCCTGAAATTCATATACAAGAACGGTTATTCATCCTGAAATACATATATAAGAACAGCAACTCTTCATGAAATACATACCAGAACAGTATCTCTTCCTAAAATACATATACAAGAACAGTAACTCTTCCGGAAATACATAAACAAGAACGGTATCTCTTCCTGAAATACAATACAAGAACAGTAACTCTTCCTGAAATACAATACAAGAACAGTAACTCTTCCGGAAATACATATCCAAGGACAGTAACTCTTCTTGAAATACATGTACAAGACATCATTTGACATTCGTATTTCTATGAAATTTGAAAAATGCTAGATTGGCATTGACTTCTTGAGGTGCATCTGAACTTATTTGTATAGTTGTTTGAAGTAAAACTGCATTGTATCTAGATACTCAGGCCAAATTAAATAAATGTTTGGTTATGGTATGCATTTTCTTGATGAATTCTGGAAGTGCAAAAATTGTTGCTTGCAATTTTTAATTCTAGAAACTGATTGTAATCACGTGAACGATGATTGTAAGCTTTTTCTGTTCATTTTTCAAGTGCTGGTTTAACTATCAAGAATCAACATCATTATTTCCTTTCAAATCTCATCACCAACAATTCCAAATAAAAGGTATAATCATCCTCGGTACCCAGGCTATTCAAAACATACGATACCCTGGGAAAATTGACTAGCGAAAGTTATTCATTAGGATTTCTCGACCAACGAAATGGACGATTACAAAAAAGGAATCTTCTTTGTGAACAGCTATCAACCAATTCGACAAAATGGCAGCGACCATATGTGCAATTGGAAAGAAGCGATCTCATTGGATCGCTCAGAACCGCGATTTTATCCGTAACTCCTTGGTTATTTCCGTATCGCACGAGGTGTGTGCCATGCGGCCAATCAAGCGGCTGGATTTCACCTAATTAATTATTCAGTTTTCACAGGGTATCATGTATGTTATGAATAGCCTGGGTATCGAGGATGCGTTTAATGGGATAAAAAATATTTTGAAGTCTACTGCCATGATATATTTACCATTATACGTATACCTATTTCTTATGTGGCCTTATTATGATAAATTCCTGTTTCGTTCTTTTTTGAAAGTATGTCTGCATATTTTCAGTATTTTGCAGACTTTCATAAACAGTCTACAACTTTTGTTAAACATTTCAGCAACATATTTAATAAATTTATTTTCAAAACAATATCATCAACGGTTTGAATTTTTTTTAAAATGTGTTTGAAACTTTTCTCCTAATTTCCTTGGTAGTTCGGAACTTTTTTGGTTTTCATCGGGTTTTACGCCGTTTTTCAACGATATACATGTACACGTATCATCACTCATTTGGCGGCCGTAGTTTTCTTGAAATAATTATCGACCAGTACTACAACGCTCTTCCGCATGCAACTGACAACTTCTCCACATGTGGATGACATGATCGTAGTGATTGTCACGGAAGAAGATGATCTTCCCAACCCGGAAATATTTCAAATATGTCCGTGTTAGCATCTAACAATGGCCTGGTGTGTGTCAGAACTATACTACAATATACCAGTTGGTCAAATTATTTGTTCTCGAAAACCGAACTGTTGTAACATATCCCGCTTGCAATATTGACTTAGAATGTCTATAAAGTATTTGACCACGAGTAACATAAGTGCATCGTTCACTACGAAATGAATGTACACTCATTAAAAGCTGTAAGGAAGGGCCTACTCCGCTGTGTTACGCCAAATAAAACATTATAAATATTGCTTAATGTTCTTCTCTTTAACCTTGTATTTTCTGCCAGATGTTGAAATAACTTCTAACTTGTAGATAGAGAATATCCTTATATTTCGTTATAGTTCAAACTAGAAGCAAAAACATTATATGCTTCTTTATATATATCAAATGATTGCATCTGAGTATTGTAACTTTCAACGAGTATATATGAAAGTATTGCACTATTCAGTGAACATATTTTACAAACTCAACGTTTTCCGCTTATAGTGTTTTGGTGATACTGAAAAATATTTTATGAAAAAAATCTGAACTGTAATATAGCTATAATATTTATCTAAATTTAGTTAGTTCATGTTATGAAGTGTTTGTGCTTTATCTTCTACAAGTAGACACCGTATTCGTAAGGCTGAAATAGTTTGGGTGGAACATAAAAACATGACACACACACACACATCTCGGATGTTATGTAATTCTCAACATAATTATGAATTTTAGTTCCCGATAATTTTTCCATGATTTGAAAAGCTTTCATGGAGAAGAAAACCGGAGAACAAGCTGTGGTTCGCACCATAATATGACACACCTCCATCAGCACCATTACGAACTGTGACATCATCATCTTTCTGCAATTCCAAGATAATTGTTGCACTTGACAAACATTGGATGATCGTTTTTAAAGAAAGACGCATGCGCACTGATCTCGATACGAGAGTTGTTGAGAAGACGAAGATGCCAGAAAAGGGCACTGTGAATAGACCAACATTCTTGTCGTATGCTCCTCCAACGTTTGTGTCGATTTGCTCAAAGACGAATGTTTGGTTAAACCCAGCCTAATGGAAGTGACTACCCAGTGTTGCAAAGAATGCAATTGGCGATTCGCTCTCCGCTTGTCGTAACCAACGAGTGTCTCTCTCTATAAATATACATCAGAAAATAATATTCACCACTCAATGTCTTGATAGTCAAGTATATTCAATTATTAGTTATCAATTAAGTAGGAAGTCAACCAAATGTACATTGTATTGTCTATTTACGTGCAGTGTTGTTTAATCTGAGGAAATATTAAATGTACACAAACTTTATTGCAATGTGTACATACGTTTAATCTACAGAAAGTGCAAAATAATTCTTTTTTTGCGGTAAATAATGAGATTATGGGGTATCAAAACTCGAAGTTTGTTTATTCTGTATTACTTTATTAAAGTAAATTACAACTACAATACAATGCTTACGTTGGTGAATATCTTCGATACTCGTAGATAATTTTGTTGATTCATCAACATCTAAATCTTCAATCTTTTCCCTCAGACTCTGCAGTTCAGCGTCTTGTTTTATGTTGTGTGATTCCAGGTCTGTGAGCCGATCAATGTATATCTTTTCTCTCATTTCATGTTGTAACTTTTGTGTGTACACCTTTTCCCGCACTGCTAGTGCCCTTATAAGTCGTTACTCCTCTGTGTCAGTAACATTATCTGAAATGGTTGAGGGAAGGAATTTTATTTCTTGAAAATATAACTTCTTTGTCTCTGATGGTAGGCTTTGAAATATTTTATCATTTTAAACGCAACGGGTAAGTTATATCAGGTGATGGTTAATCTAATTTACGCACGACCCAATATTACAAACTTAGGAGTGTCTAAAATATGTACAGCTATCATGGTGGTAAAATGACAGAAATGTTGCTGAGCGATCGTTTGCATTCACTACATGACAATACTCATTATCAAGCTTTATTCAACATCAAACTGTTGAAATATCTCTGTTCTCTTGGTTTGCGTCAAACAGAAGTTACTTCAAGAACGAATACCGTAGTGCAACAATTTGATATTACAACAATATGGTACTACAACATGATATCGCATAACCACGCAGATATTATTTTGAAATTAGGGTTTAAGTCTAATAAAACAGCTTGTATCAGTAACTATTGTCGGTGGAGGAAGTCCCCAGATACACACTTGAGACAAACACTTGGTTTGAACCACCAACTTTCCGAACGTTACCTGGATGGCTCATTCACTAATGAATTCTATAGAATGTGACAATTGTTCCAAGTTTAATACAACTGTAAACAATGTTGTTTTAAGTCTGAAATTTCACTTCCTAGACTTTAGTAAGTTGATACGTCTGTTTTTTGTTTCAATTTTGGTAATATACTACCGCGGATTTTGAGTGTCACGTTTATATACATGTACCTCGTATCAAAGATAATTGTTAATTTTTAAATTGTGTACGTCAGTTATTGACGGAGTTGCTGAATGAACAGCACGGTAACGGGGATTTCGTGAATTTGAGTGAATGTTGTATTTAGAGGCAAACCTTTGAATCAATAATGTAGTTCAACGCATCGATATTTATTTTTCTAGTTATTAACAATTTAATCTCTCTGTAAGAAATATTCAAGCAACTTCCTTGCTATTTTGTCTTAACCTCTGTTGTGCAATGCTTCATTGATCGTTTCTTCATTTACCTGTCTACAGTATTGCCTTTTGTTTTATTGTATTACTCACATACTTTACACATTCGACTATATCATTTACAAGCAAATATCGTCTTAAAGTCCGATATACATTGGTAGCGGAAATTATAGATAAAATAACGGAAATGTCTCTTTCCGGATGACAATGGGAAATACTCGAGCCGAGATACAGCTTGCATATCAGAAAGATTGAAACAGAAAAACAAAATGGAAAATCTGAGATAATGTGGATAAAATCATTACATCTCCAAAGTAAAGTTATTAAAGCCAGCGTTTAATACATTACATTACCGGATTGACTCGACATTGAGTCAGTGCGGAAATAAAAAACATATTTAACATGACCTCTTATCATTATTATTTATAACATACATGCAGTATGCAATTAATTTTAGAGTGGACATGACAAGGTTCACGTGACGGGCTTGGTGGGAACTGTAAAGGGCTGGGATACGAAGCCATTAGGTGTGGTAAATTTATCATTCAGGATGCGATTTTTTTCGAGTGGGTAAAATATCTCCTTCGATTTGTGTCTGCTAGTAAATGTACGGAGAAAAATCAAGTGAACTATGAAACTCCACACTGTTAATGGGTATGGTCATAGGGAAATAATTGTTAGGGACGTAAGTGATTATTGTGTTGTCTAGAAATCCCTGCATCACATCTACCCTTGCCACAACCACCACGCATCATAATTATGACTACCCGAGACGAAAGTGCCTTTACCACAAGTACTGTCTATGTTTCAAATTAATTAGAGACTAACATACACAATTATGAAGAATACTGAATCGGAAACTTCCTTGCTGCAGTATATGAAGACACGTGGTACTTGGGTGAGATTGTAGATGTGTCGGGACAGAATTTCAGGTTGATTTGTGTACAAAAGAGCCTACATTTTGTATATACTTTGGTTAAGTACGTCTGATGTTCTTTGTAAGGTGGTTGCACCTACTGCTACAGGAAAGATTAGAAGAGTGTACAAACTGGACAATGAAACTATAGAAAATGTTAACAATATATTCAACAGCGATTGAGATCTTGACTCTGTGACACTGACAATGTCGATAAGTTCAAACATTCATAATACATTTTTGTTACTGTAGAACTTCGAAACCTCGATGGTTTCGGCTCCAACACAGTAGATACATCGAACAGGTTCTTAAGTCCGAAGAAACTCCTTTATATTTCATATCATCTAGCAGTAGATCACTCGAACAGAGAAGGGTCGAACTCTCGAACATAATGTGCAGTCCCTAGCTACCATTTAATTCATGCTTCACCATAAATAGGTCGAACAATACAGTACTTATCAACTTGACTTTTATACTATATACATGCACATCGTGTTGAATACTTGACTGTGTTACTATATATAAAACATTTTATGTACGTATGTGACAAACAAATCACTTAAATACTTAATGAACAATAGAAGGGAACTTGTAAACAATATGGCAAACTTAGTTGTCATTTCCGATGTCAAGATTTGTATAAATTCGACCGGAAATTTATTATGTTCATCAGTTTCAGAATGTATACTGTATGTTTGATTTCTAAGTATTAATTCATGTACGCTCCCATTCAATGTCTTCCATGAATTACTGTCATAGAACATTGTCGTCGTCATTTCGTGATGTAAATAAGAATAAACGAATTATTTAATTAAATGTGTTTATGTTTTCTTTCATTTTCTTTTTCTTTTATATTATGATGGATTGTGATATGACTATGGATCGACGTGCATTCAATATGACAACACAAACAACACACACATGCCATGATTTCAGCATGCTTAGTACACCTGTACCGGAGACAGTCAGTTCGTACATGCACATGTATACCATAGATTCATCGAACAATATATGCCTCGAACTAATTGCTACATTTGACGGCAGTTCGATGTTTCGAAGTGATACTGTTTTATAATTGGTTTTATAATTTACTGGGTTGATGTTCAAGATATATCTTTCATCGCGTTAGGTCGAACTATTGGGCGCATTTACTTCGAAATAAGCTATTATATAAATATATGTTAACGAAAATGCGTTACCGTGTTGTTTAGTTGTGATATTTTGATATTGTGGTATGAAAACCATAAATTGTATTACATACTTAAACAGCATATATAATTCCACGAGGGATGTTCCAAATGTATTGTGTAGTGTGATAACACGCACTTTACACATGGCATTTTACGTCGATATTTATACAACTGAATACCTCTGTCTAATATCTACACAGTGGTATATATACTAGCGGAAAAAAGAAACTGTGCATGTGTATAATATGCTATAACTTAGGAAGTATGTAAGGAATCGCAATAAAAATTTCAACAGGGTTGTATCTTACCTTTATTTAACACCAGCTCAATTGATATGGTTATTGAATCAGCTGCGTCTTAGATAGAGATCAGTTTTCAGAGACGTTCTCTAAACAAAGTTCAGCTCATCAATACCGTGTATGTCCACCATTGGAATCGATGCATGCTTGACAACGACGCCGCATTGATGTGACAAGTGGTCTGAAAAATGCCTGGGGAATAGCATTCCAGATTCTGACAAGCGCACGTGATAGGTCAGGTAACGTCAACGGCTGATTTTGGAGGCCACGTAACCGTCGCTGCATCTCATCCCACACGTGTTCTATAGGCGACAAATCCGGTGATATTGCAGGCCAGGGCAGCACATTCACATTGTTCTGGGTCAAAAAGTCGGTGACGACCCGCGCGACGTGCGGGCGAGCGTTATCCTGTTGCAGCGTGGCGTTACGTTGCTGCACAAATGGAAGGACATGAGTCCGTATGATTTCGTCACGATATATGATGCCTGTAAGTGTGCCGTCTACAACCACAAGTGCTGTTCTACCACGGGATGAGATGCCACCACACACCATGACACTACCTCCGCCGAATGGACGTCGTTCAATCACACAACTGTCATGGAAACGTTCATTAACACGACGGTACACTCTAGAACGGCCGTCGCTGCTGTCGAGATGGAACCTGGACTCATCCGTGAAAATAATACGTGCCCAGTCATGTTGCGTGAAGTGTATGTGTCTTCTACACCAGGCAAAACGTGCTACACGATGACGTTGCTGCAGAACAGGACGTATGGCAGGACGTCGTGGACGTATGC
Organism: Mactromeris polynyma; assembly: GCA_032209605.1. Taxonomy (NCBI): domain Eukaryota; kingdom Metazoa; phylum Mollusca; class Bivalvia; order Venerida; family Mactridae; genus Mactromeris; species Mactromeris polynyma. The sequence continues at coordinate 3,237,991 of JASFXZ010000013.1, read as the reverse complement.
CTCGTTCACGCAATCGATTACGTACCGTTCGGGGACTGATTCTTCTAAGGCCATGAATACTTCTAGCCGTCAAAGAAGCAGTTCTGAGTCGGTCACGGAGATGAACCACCCGGATGTACGTATCCTGGCGAATAGACGTTACGCGTGGACGTCCTGATCGAGGCCGGTCTCTGGTTGCCCCAAACTGTTGGTACCGTCTCCACAAGAAGACGTTAGCCTGACAGGCAAACTACCCGTGCAACTCATGCACTGGCCAGTGTAAATGACCGAGAGGGATACATAACTTACCTGTGTAAAGTTTCAAGCTTTAATTTATAAAATTGAAGGATATATGAACATTTTACACATGCACAGTTTCTTTTTTCCGCTAGTATATATCCGATGAATAACCGGTGTGAAGAGTCTTTGTCATTTCAATTTAGACAGTCATTGACTATTGTTGCAAAATGGCTGGAAAACGAATAGGCAATAAAGAGATTTTTGCCAAAATCACTTGTTTTTATGGGTCTTGTAAGGTGTCTTATGAAACGGTCCGAAGATAGAAACAGAAATTTGTTTGTTGGGTACAGTCGTTCGAAAATGCAGCAAATTTACGTCGGCCAAAGACAGCAACGTGTGACACAAATGTATGGAAGATAACAGAAATTCTTCAAAATGATGCTAGATATAAAGTGCGTGATGTTGCAGGCCGATGTATGGCTGGAGGGTACTATCGATATATCGTATTGAAAAAGTTGAAAAAAGTATATTTGTATTTTGAGAAACATTGCCCAGTCACAGGTGGTTTCAAACATGTTGGGCTGTTCCATGACATTGCCCAGTCACAGGTGGTTTCAAACATGTTGGACTGTTCCATGACATTGCCCAGTCACAGGTGGTTTCAAACATGTTGGACTGTTCCATGACATTGCCCAGTCACAGGTGGTTTCAAACATGTTGGACTGTTCCATGACAATGCTCCAGCGCACACCTCTAGTATAGTTCTTGAAGTCGGAGAAAGTTACTGTGCTCCCAAATCCTTCAAATTCCCCAGACCTGGCACCATACGACCTCTATCTCTATTCAAAATTGAAATCAACTTCCTTTTCTGGTGATAGAAATCAATCCCGACAAGCTCTCGGTTCTGCTGTTCATCAGTACTTCCGTAGTATACCAAAGTCAGCCTAACGTGACGAATTCCGGAAATGGATCCAAACACTAAAATTAGAGTATATTTCTAACCGTGAGGAGTACTTTGAGGGTATGAAATGAAAAATGTTTCGATCAGCTTTAAGGTTACAAACCACAATACATTTCCAACATCCCTAGTATCTTTCAAGTCTTAACCAGACATTTATAGAAATTACAGACATAATTGTAAATTGCATGTATCGTGATATAAGTGAAAACAGCAACCTCAAGGTAGATATTTTGATTTAATCAAGATCATACGAAAGGATTCCTCTTGATACGTTACGTTTCAAATAAAATAAACTGCAGACATACGATGACAGATTAGTTCATTTTACTGAATCTTTTTTTCATTTTAAATATGTTATCATAGATATACCTAAACAAAATTTCCGTTACCTCTATTGTTGGTTTATCATTAATGCATTTTCATTGAGCATGTTCCTATATGTCCATAATTATTGACATTTGTGTAATCTTGAATGAACTAATTATAACATCAAACGGCTTGATTTATCCATATCAGTAAAGCAACATTTGAAAAAAAAATCCTATTTTCACATAATTGCGTTTGCATGTTTTGGCCATAAATATGCAGAAATTAAACGTATAGCCACACTTATTTTAGTAGTAACAGACAGGTTATTTTATGTCTTGACTTAAAATATAAAACAAGTACTTAGTTACAGAGATATACCTCAACGCAGTATTCATTCATACTTAGTGACAGAGAAATACCTCAATGCAGTATTCATTCATACTTATTGACAGAGATATACCTCAATGCAGTATTCATTCATACTTAGTGACAGAGATATACCTCAATGCAGTATTACTTCATACTTAGTGACAGAGATATACATCAATGCAGTATTACTTCATAATTAGTGATAGATATATACCTCAATGCAGTATTACTTCATACTTAGTGACAGAGATCTACCTCAATGCAGTATTCATTCATACTTAGTGACAGAGATAAACCTCAATGCAGTATTACTTCATACTTAGTGACATAGATATACCTCAATGCAGTATTACTGCATACTTAGTGACAGAGATCTACCTTAATGCAGTATTCATTCATACTTAGTGACAGAGATATACCTCAATGCAGTATTACTTCATACTTAGTGACAGAGATATACCTCAATGCAGTATTCATTCCTACTTAGTGACAGAGATATACCTCAATGCAGTATTCATTCATACTTAGTGACAGAGATATACCTCAATACAGTATTACTTGATATTAAGTGACAGAGATCTACCTCAATGCAGTATTACTTCATACTTAGTGACAGAGATCTACCTCAATGCAGTAGTACTTCATACTTAGTGACAGAGATCTACTTCAATGCAGTAGTACTTCATACTTAGTGACAGAGATCTACCTCAATGCAGTATTTCTTCATATTTAGTGACACAGATCTACCTCAATGCAGTAGTACTTCATACTTAGTGACAGAGATCTACCTCAATGCAGTAGTACTTCATACTTAGTGACAGAGATCTACCTCAATACAGTATCACTTGATACTAAGTGACAGAGATCTACCTCAATGCAGTATTACTTCATACTTAGTGACAGAGATCTACCTCAATGCAGTAGTACTTCATACTTAGTGACAGAGATCTACCTCAATGCAGTAGTACTTCATACTTAGTGACAGAGATCTACCTCAATGCAGTATTTCTTCATATTTAGTGACACAGATCTACCTCAATGCAGTAGTACTTCATACTTAGTGACAGAGATCTACCTCAATGCAGTAGTACTTCATACTTAGTGACAGAGATCTACCTCAATACAGTATCACTTGATACTAAGTGACAGAGATCTACCTCAATGCAGTATTACTTCATACTTAGTGATAGAGATCTACCTCAATGCAGTATTACTTCATACTTAGTGACAGAGATCTACCTCAATGCAGTATTACTTGATACTAAGTGACAGAGATCTACCTCAATGCAGTATTACTTCATACTTAGTGACAGAGATCTACCTCAATGCAGTATTACTTGATACTAAGTGACAGAGATCTACCTCAATGCAGTATTACTTGATACTAAGTGACAGAGATCTACCTCAATGCAGTATTACTTCATACTTAGTGACAGAGATCTACCTCAATGCAGTATTACTTCATAATTAGTGACAGAGATCTACCTCAATGCAGTATTACTTCATACTTAGTGACAGAGATCTACCTCAATGCAGTATTACTTCATACTTATTGACAGAGATCTACCTCAATGCAGTATTACTTCATACTTAGTGACAGAGATATACCTCAATGCAGTATTACTTCATACTAAGTGACAGAGATCTACCTCAATGCAGTATTACTTGATACTTAGTTACAATGATCTATACCAATGCAGTAGTACTTCATACTTAGAATGTTGGTCGATTATCGGGTGTTTAAAACGAGAAAAAATAACTTTTCTCATGTTTATTCAAATGGTCATAACAAAGATATTAATAAGGTTATTCATCAAGAAATGTAGATTTGATATCTCGCTACATAAGGAATTTTGATACAATTATCAAGGACAATTTAGTGAGAAGAATGGGTATAACAATGTAGGCAACATTCACAATATAAGTAAAAGAGAGGAAGAGTATAACATTGAAGGCAACCTTCACAATATAAGTAAGAGAGGTGGAGGGTATAACATTGAAGGCAATATGTTCCTGTTAACACAGATCCTTATGTTGTGAACATTTTAAAAATATGGAGTGGTATAAAATATATGAATGTAGGCCTACCTCAGTTTGACTTTCAGTGAATTTATTGCGAAAACATGTTCACGAATAGTTCGTTTCAGGATCATTATCGAATATAGTTTCTTAATTTGAAAATTTACTTGAATGTATCGATAACTTCCTTGATCACGCCCGGCATTGAACAGCAAAATTGTGATTTCACTTTGGACAATATCTACTTGGATGAAGGTTAAAATCGATGTTACTTTAAAAAGAAGAACAATTCACGGTCGGTATCTTTAATTTCGATATAAACATACGTTGAAGTAGATGTATAATACGCATTCTACTGTATATCCAGGGCCCGGACTGTACGGCCTTTAGCTATACTATATCCAGAACCTCGTTGGTGACGTCATCGGAAGAAGAGCGCGCTTCCGCCCAGGCGACTATTAGGATATCTGTTGTCGTCTGAACAAGACTGTGAAAGAAGACCACATCTTAAAAGACATTTATCAGGTATTTATACACTTACTGTTATGTCCGTCGGCTATCCGTAAACTGTAACTGCCACACCGTCCCTTACTGGAGACGAGGAAGACGGATTATTTTCATTATTTTAGGCTTTTTGGGAGGTTTTGAATTTAAACTTGCATTGTGCCTTTGTGGCGATCTACATCTACATGATACTCCCAACAATCAGAAATTTGATTATGCCAGGGAGGCGCAAGAAGTTGAAGTCAGGTGACAGTGGTTTTAAAGAGATTTAGTCTCGTGCTGTGCAAGTGAAAAGAAAAAAGACTTGTGCAAATGTTAAAAATTGGTTAAACAGGACGCAGGTTTAAATGAGTGGTACAGTGGCCAGCCGCTCGGCAAAAATTAATTGTTTATTAATATTATGGAACTGCTTTAAACTTCTGACAGTAAAATGCTCAAACTTGACAGACAATATAGTTCTACATCTGCTTCTCTACTGTCCTGTAAATAGTGATCAGCGGAAATCGATGTTTGAGGGAATAATTACTTATGTTGGTTTACCCTTGTTCTCCAAGTTAATTCTGGATACCCCTCGCGTTCAGTGCGTCAGTTTACTAAGGTTAGCCATCGTCAACTCTGATAAGAGATTTATGCATTATTGGCTTGTTAGATATATATGTAACATGTTATTTTAGAATGGATTTGTTATAACATGTACATCTGTGTTGTGATAATGTGCAGTCACTTTACTAGATCACTATCGTAAAATGTTTTTTTTTTTTTTTTTTTGCTTTTAAAACTAAAACATGTACGTTAATGTCAGTGTACAATGTCTATTAATTCATTTTGTAATAATTTCAATTGTTTTTCAAATAATTCATGAATCTCAAGACATGATGTAATGTTTCATCATATATCCTCAGACTCATATATATTTTAAAAACTTAATACTTAACCTAAAACTTATATATCACATCAAGATTGTCTAAACTTTCGTTTTCGTATTTAGACATTCTTAATTAATACATACATGTATCAACATATGTGGTATATTCTTACTTGATCATGCATCTTGCATTAACGGTTAAGCTAAATTTTCGATTTCGATTTAGCTTCCCGTCAACTGTACAAGCTGTGTAAGATTAAGACTATATTCCAAGTAATTAATGTATGACTTGATCTTTAATGTATATATAATTGTAAAATGTTTCGTGTAAATATTATGTACTGTTATCTGTTCACATATGTGCAGCTATATTTATGCTCTTCATCATTGGAGGAAAATAAAGTTATATGTAACCCGACCGACCCTTAATTTTACCCCCGACCCAAATTTGTTTGAACCAAAATCAAAAGTGCCACCTAAAAACGTCCGAATTGTGCCAAAACGGCGATGATTTGCTTCTAGTCTAAGCTGATCTAGTCACCTCTGTTTGCAGAACATAGGTCTTAATGCGCACTTATCTCTAATTACTACTATTACTATCCATGTAAAATAGAAAAGGACACACAGGGATATGTCCCAGCACAATTATCCCTACTTAAAAAAAAAAATGCCTACCTACCGATTTTTTTGACCATGTTACAGGAAACACAACATTTTTTTTATTAGGGCTAAAACTTGTGATGAATGGATGTCAATCACTAACGGAACGTTACCAAAACCTATTGAACATTCACATTTCTTCTCGGTGTGTTGCGAATCTATCATGCACCATGAAATTTCGTAGTTAATTTGAATAATGTTTTTGTATTACAATTTGTTGGATGATTTTTATTATATCCATGACCCTGTTACCGGTGTATACTAGTGACCGGTGTTATCCAAGAAATAAGTTTTTATACAGTAAGTACACCGCTTACACGGTCAGGGAGCATATAAATTTTTACCAAATCAAAGAAATTCTTGAAAAATCGTTTTAGATGGGCCGGCCATTAATTATCAAATGCGCTGCCAATTTCCAATGCACAGACATGATGATAAGATTGACATTTTCAAGCTATACTTTCATTGTTTTAAGTACAACATGTTATGATTGGTTATCATACACATTTAAGTGTTAACAGAACTTGATCGAGAGTTGCGACACTGAATTAAATTTAATTCCGAGGTTGCATGGACGGGTGCCCTGGAAATTTGGTATTTACTGTATGAGATTTAGCATTAATTGTAGCAAATTTGTTTATTAAACTATGAGATATTTAAACACATAAAATGATTTTTGCAGAAGAATTAATAGCCAAACAGCTTTAAGTAAATTATAGTTAACAACTGTAAAATCTCGAATCTCCAATGAGTTATTTTAGTCATACCTTGGTAACCATGTGGTGTGAAATTGTAATTTCTAGTGTTCTGATTATTTAAGGATTGGGTATGCAAGTAAGTAAATTTTGTTGGAATATAATTTAAAAAATATTATGACTGCAAAAGTGATTTTGATTTTTTAATTTTTGACTTCTTATTGGTAATCTAAATGGGAGTAGCGCTTAGCACCTGCAGTGGTCCAGACTGAATTGGGTGAAAACTCATCAAAGTTAAACTAATTGAGTGAAATCTTATGATCGACGAATAAATTGGGTGATTTTCACTCAGTAAGTTTACAATATTTGAGTGATACATGGAAGATTGTCAAATAAAAGTAATTCTAAATTATCCTATGAATACCTTTCCTTGACTTTTAATATCATTCCTCGTAAAATACGTGGCATTACGTACGGTACGGATTTTATCGTATACTAGACCTGAAAACGAAAGTGATTGCATGGTTATTCACGTGAAAATCCGAGTCATAAACGCGTATTCTGAATTGTCCTAGAAAATGTCTTGCGATGCAGGAATAAATAGTTAAAGAATTCAACGTGGGCTGCTGAATAAATACACGTTTCTCTACGTTGTCGTCCGCAATTTTAATTTAATAAGATAACATTTTCAGCGATATTAGATTCTAGAGAATTCCTGTATAAAAGCCGCCATTGGCTCAAAGATTAACGTTAATTAATGAATCGTAAACTTATTTCAATTGAAAGTCACCTTACCAAGTGTAAACGACAGTTTGCAACTTTTTCTATTGTTGGTCTAATCAATCGTAAATTTTACCCCCCAATCCCAATTTTTTTTTGAACCAAAATCAAAAGTGCCACCCAAAAACGTCCGTTTTGCGCCAAAACAGCCATGATTGGCTTCTAGTCTAAGCTGATCTAGTCACTTCTGTTTGCAGAACATAGGTCTTAATGCACACTTTTCTAATTACTACTAATACTATCCATGTAAAATAGAAAATGCACACACAGGGATATGTCCAAGCACAATTATCCCTACAAAAAAAATGCCTATCTACCGACCCTGATTTTTTTACCATGTTGCAGGAAACACAACATTTTTTTATTTGGCCTTGTATGATATTTTACGTTTTCTAAATCATCTGGGAAATTGTCACTTTCCCATAGCACATTTACCACAGGGTATTGTTTCCGCCAGGCCCTTTAAGCATGGCGCCGCGCCATGCCTCAATTACCTCACGCCATGCTGCCCTTTTAACTGTGTATTTACACCATGTGTCAAAATGTGCCCTTTTCACAGTCTGACTGCATGCCCTTTATTTAATTTATGTAATCTAATCAATTTGACACTACACTTATCCGATAATTGGTCAGCGTATCGCATGGTTCCCACTGTTAGGCACCAGCAGTCGGGCACTTTCGTTTTCAAACGAATTCAATAAACAATGAAATCCGGGTACCGATGGGAGCCATGACTTTGTCCCAGCTTAAACATTTGAGCGCAGCTGACCCAATGAGGCCGGGAAACAGTTAACAAATAGTTCATGCATCGTGTTTTTTGACAACCTTCTGAACAATTAAGTGATAGCGATTAGCACCTTTGCTGGATGAATTCATTTGAAGGTCCTGACAGGCAGCATTTAAAAGACTCCGGCATTTCATCTGGACCAATTAAAGTTAAAACTGATAAATTCTTACTTTGATCTATCAGTTATATCCATCACGCGTATATCCAATTTATCAAAATGACACTATCAAAGCAATGTTTACACAATAAAATCATTAACTGGTCCTATAGATTGTTAAACTTTTAGCACAGTCCACTATTGGTATTTAACTCGGTGAACTGAGGCAAATGACAAGGTCACGTCGGCACATGTTAGACAGGCAATAGTATTGCCAATACTTCTATCTGTGACATATTACTGTGCACTCTGAGATGTAATACCGTTGGGCAGATCAGAGGGGTTAGTTTGGAAGATATTTTAGGCAAGCGAGTTGAAGTTTCGACACTTGGGCTAAATACCGTAGATGCATATAACTTATAAGACTTGAAAAATAAGTGATTTTTAGTGATTTTCTATACCTTTATCAATGCCCCCTCCTCTCAAAATGTTTGTAAGGGAATATTAGGTATAAAGAAATGGTTAGTATATTGACTGTTCTTCGACTCGCGAAAGCTGCCCCTACTGTATGAGAGTCCACGCGCAGAAGTGCCCCTCCCAGAGCTAAGCACCATGCCTTATTAATATCCTGGAGGAAACACTATAGGGGCCGATTAAAATGCTATCGGGCAGATTTTTGATAATAAAATAAAATAATTCTAATGGAAAACTACTTATGCAACATCAAATATAATCCAGTTTGGTGCGAAAGCAATAACAAATAAATAAACCACCCACATGGGCAATGGAAATTAATTTGAAATCCGATGGGTAGTTGAGTACAGATGTCCATGTAATGGCGGATTGTGTGCATATGGCGTTTTGTTTACAACTTGGTAATTGCCAAGTCCAATATGTATGAGATCCTATGCTGGGAGATACCATGTAATGGCGGACTGTGTGCATGTGGCGTTTTTGTTACACCTTGGTAATTGCCATGTCCAATATGTATGAGATCCTTGGTAATTGCCATGTATTGCCCTGTCAAATATGAGACACTATACTGGGAGATACCATGTAATGGCGGACTGTGTACATACAGCGTATTGTTTACACCTGGGTAATTGCCATGTTTTGCCCTGTCCAATATGAGACCCTGTGCTGGAAGATACCATGTAATGGCGGACTGTGTGCATACAGCGTATTGTTCACACCTTGGTAATTGCCATGAATTGCCCTGTCCAATATGAGACCCTGTGCTGGGAGATACCATGTAATGGCGGACTGTGTGCATACAGCGTGTTGTTTACACCTTGGTAATTGTCATGTATTGCCCTGTCCAATATGAGACCCTGTGCTGGGAAATGCCATGTAATGGCGGACTGTGTGCATACAGCGTATTGTTTACACCTTGGTAATTGCCATGTTTTGCCCTGTCCAATATGAGACCCTGTGCTGGGAGATACCATGTAATGGCGGACTGTGTGCAAACAGCGTATTGTTTACACCTGGGTAATTGCCATGTTTTGCCCTGTTCAGTATGTATGCTGGGAGATACCATAAAATATATCTACCCAGTCTGGTAATTCAGTGTGGCTGATAAATCCAGATGCAGCGATTATACAATCTGCGAGGGCCCTTATTGGAAAGAAGTAGAGGAAAATAACTTTTTATAGAAAATTGCTAACTATTGTAATACAGTCTTTACGAAAACCCACTTGCCCGAAGCCCGGGACAAGTGAAATTACCTTCGGACAAGCAAAAAATCCATTTCTCTTCGTGTTCGTGGTCTGGTCTGACTAGCTTTTACCGAAGATGTCACAAAAGTTGATGATGTTGTACGCAATGCTTCGACTGGTTTTCATATTTTGTCAATTTTGTTTGTGTAACAGCACTTTTTCATCAACTATTGTTACCAGTCTCCGTTTCCGATTTAACAAATCAAAACATCATGTTTCTTCTTTATTTAGACGGTGCTGTTAATTTTATTCGGGCGAGTAAAAGTGAATTCGGGCAAGTGGAAATTGCAAGCTGTTTGCCTGAATGGGCAAGTCGTTCAAACAAATTATTATGAAGACTGCTTATATATATGCAGGGCCCACACTGGCTTTAAAAAAGTAGGAGCCAATAATTGTGCGGCGCGTGAGTGCACATTCGCGCGCACAATAATTGATTTATACATAATTAATGTCCATGTAAGTCCAATCTGTGTAACAATAGTACCAGTTTTGGTGTTATGTCTGTATTTCTGACATGTGTATTTATCCAGTATGTTTATAAGTACAAAATATTCAATATGTAGACTTTTGTAGTGTACATGATATTTGTCTAGGACCAATCCCAGTACAGTAAAGTTCCGCTATTAAAACCACCCTTGGGTACGACTCAAAGTGGTCTTATTATCTAGTCGGTCTTAATAGTGAAACCAAGCAGACTGGTTGTGACATTGAATATTAATACATGTAGCACACATTATACTTGTTTTTATATTATTAGTTATACAGTTGAGAGGGTAATGGGGGAATATAACCTGTCTGTGTGCAATATAACCCGAGGCGTTAGCCAAGGATTATATGAATCACAGACAGGTTATATTCCCCCATATACCCTCTCAACAACCTGTATAACGAATTTATAATACTGCAAATCCGTCTTTTCATAAGAATTTAGCTAAACAAGCGATGTTTCAATGCCTAGCTCTCTAGATCTAAGAATTAGATCTGCATTTTTTGCTGTAGATCAAATATTTTTATTTCACTCACGTTGTATTGCCTAAATATTAATTGCTTTACCCCATAAGGTACCTCAATACACATGGTTAAGCGCGCGCTTGCATTCTAATTTTTATTTTTAAGCGTCTGATCTCATGGACTTTATCACACTGACTTTTGCTCAAACCTTAAACAATCTATCGTTTTGAATATTAATACTAGCACACAATGTCATGTAATCTGTTCAATATTTATTGAATCATGTGTGAAGATCAATTGTCAATTTCAAGTAACTTGCAGACATCAAGAGATAAAAGTTTTCGAGTCGAGTCGTCGGCGAAAATGGTCACGAGGCGCATGAAGTGAAAATGAGTTCGGACGTCATATACCCTGTCAGCGCCGTGTATATATAGAATCATATACGCGCGCCTTTAACCAATGAAATTACTAGATTTTTTTTTGCAGTATTATAAAATACAGAATAAGAAAAGCAACATGACTGTATGGTAATTACTTTAATACATTTTTATTCAAATTAGAGAAGATAAAAATTGAATTCCCACATCAGTATGTTCAGTTCTTCCACAGGTGATCATTTACAGAAGTGTTTTCATATTTTCATTCCTTGCTCCACCTCCATTGGTCTCATAATCATCCAAGATCTCAGCCTTTTGCATAAACTTGTATTGTCTGAACCTGAAACAATGTTATTTTTAAAGTTAAAAGATGGGAGTATACTTAAAGCAATAAAATAATATATTTTAAATTACCATAGTAAGAGATTATATGAAGCTTTCACAACATGATGTGTTTAACATTCTCTTTTCATTTCAAATTGAAGTAGTTTCATTCAATTAGAATAGTGCGTGTCGTTGGGCGGGCGGACGGGCGTCACTGGGGTTTTCCGGCGAATAACGAGTTCTGTTGATCATATTGTCACCAAACTTGGTGTACAGTAAGAACATAATATGGAGACCTCGCTTGGGATTGCTTTTGGGTTTGGTCCGCCAAAGGTCAAGGTCACCTTTACTAAAAATAGAAATTTGGTTTCTGGCGAATAACTTGAGTTTCGTTGGTCATATTGACAGCAAACTTTGTGTATAGTAAAAACATGTAGAGAGCTCGGTTGGGATTGCTTTTGGGTTTGGTCCGCCAAAGGTCAAGGTCACGGTTATTAAAAATAGCAATTTGGTTTCCGGCAAATATTTTGATTTCCGTACATCATATTGTAACCAAACTTGGTGTATAGTAAAACACGTGGACAGCTCGCTTGGGAGAAGGTAATGATTTTGTAGAAATTTTGAGTTTGTAAGCTGAATATTCTCCAACCAGAAACTTAATAAACAATAAATTTTTAAGACTTGGATTTCAATAAAAATATTTTTGGGATAATATTGTTCAATTTCATACTTTAAAGTGAAAATTATTATATCAATGCAGGGACCGAGTTCAGGATTAATGCTTCTTATATTGTTATACCGATGTTGCAATTAGATGGACAAATAACCTGCATAACTTATATATAAAATAAATCTAAAACCATTAGGTTTGATATATATTCATTTTATAAAATTCATATTGTAATAATTTTAGTATGCATAATTCACTTCGATATTGTACCTTCAATGTTAGACAGCATTGCAAGGTGTGAGATATTTGGAAAAAGACAATGGTATTCAGCGTTTGACACCTTCGGACTCCCAACTTTTCAAATCAAGGAGTCCGAAATTTGGATGAATTCGGCACTTATCGATGAGCCGAGATGTGCGATGTACTATTCGCGTATAGTAGAAATTCATGGTTTATTGAATCGGATAAAATTCCATTACGTACATAATTGATGTACATGTAGTTTATTCTCTTTGTATTTGCTGGTGACTTACCATTTTGACTCTGTTGTCCTGTATAAACACTGGTCTCAACTTTGGTACAGATATGTGTAATACGCCTTTTATTCGTCAAAATTTATATAAAATAAAGGTCATACATGTACAACAACAACAACTTTTATTCAGCATTAAGCAATAAAACATGCTACATGTACTAGTCTACATAAATACAAAATAATATACAGGTAAACAGATGTAGGGAATAAGTCATGATAATTAATTCAGACAAAGGATAATTTTAATGAGAAGCTCAAGAAAAAGAAAATAATTATCATACTTTGTATTGACATGTGTATCATTTAAAAAAAAAATTTAATTTGAAGAGATTGTTTTAAATTAATTAAGTTTGTTTGAGTGGTATATAAATTTTGCGAGATTTGTTGTTACTTTTTTGTTTTTAGACATTAAATCGTCCAATTTATTCAATGTTGGCCAAGTGTAATGTTTGGATTTTATTACCTTTTTGCGCATACATGTGTAAAGGATAAATTAATAAAAAGTGATTGTCATTTTCTATCATTTCGAATTGATTCAGATCATTACAATATTTACCTTTCATTTTTATGCCCTCACTCTGAAACTGCAAAGTGCAAAGTTATGGTCCTTGACTTATCACCATAATCAGTACAGTTGTTCACTTGGCTGTGCCCAGTAAGTGCAGAGTTATGGCCCTTGACTTAGTTAAAATTTAGCCTACAGAGTATGCAATCTTGTGTTACTCATATCTCCAAAACTATATGAGCCAGAGTCATTAAACTTTACAGGAATGTTCACCAGCATGTGAAGTTGTGTACCTAGGATTTCATGTTGGCTGTGCCCAGTAAGTGCAAAGTTACAGAGCGTGCAATTTTGTGTCGCGCATATCTCCAACTGTATATCAGCTACACTCACCAAACTGTACAGGAATGTTTACAAGCATGTGTAGTTGCACACCTGGGGTTTCATGTTTTGCTGTGTCTAGTAAGTGCAAAGTTATGACCCTTGACTTAGTTAAAATATAGCCTACAGAGTATGCAATCTTGTGTCGTGCATATCTCCAAACGAGTTTGAGTCAGAGTCATAAGACTTTACAGGAATGTTCACCAACCTGTATGTTGTGCACTTGAGGTTTCACGTATGGTTATGCCCAGTAAGTGCAAAGTTATGGTCCTTGACTTATCACCATAATCAGTACAGTTGTTCACTTGGTAATTTGGATACCCATTCACAAATTACAATGTATATGCAGAATATTAGCATTTGCTTTGGTGACAAAGGCTGCAAGTCGGGGCATCTGTGTCCTATGGACACGTTTCTAGTTTGGTATATTATTGTGTCTTCCCAGCTCTATTTCTAGATTATGTGATGAGAGACGAAATCTACTTACTAGTCCCTGGACCCCTGTGAAAAACAGAATCAGCCATCCTAGTCAATTTATATGTATCCTTAAATCCAGGGGTCCTGGGGCTCTCCTCTCCCAGCTTGATGTTATCAAGTTGGGGGAAATGTTATCAAGCTGGGGGAAATTATTAAATATCCAAATGCTGCTTGTCCGGCGGGTGACACCTCCGGCGTCGGGTTCGGTGATGCTGGAATTCCCGGGGGCTGGGACTCTGTAATTGTGAGGTGGTTGCAACTCTACTACTTCAGGACCGGGTCACATACATGGTCATCCATGGGTCCCCAAAAATATTGACTTAATAGAGCTCCGCCCTATTTTACATTTTGAACCATCAACAGGGGTGGAGCTAATATCTTGAAACAGATTTACAAACAAATCTAGGGGGACAACTTGGTCAGTTAAACTTTCTTTTTGTGGGGCTGTTCCACTTGATATAAAAAAATTGGGGATTCCAAATGACATATATGGGCAAAATTGTGTTATTAACATTTCTGAATGCATGGATCTATGTAAAGGTCCCTACCAAATTTTTTTTGGGCAAAAAGACATTTTTTCAGGGAATTACAGCACTAAATATGGGCACCAAGACTACAAAAGTTTATGAGGTTCACAAATTTAATATTGATATTTTAACTTCTTACAAATGTTATCAAAACAGTTGAAAATAGAATGTCTTTGTTTAGTTTACAATACAGGCAACATTTTTACCAAATTTCAAACTGTTTGTGTCAGGAACTTACCAGACATATATATAAATGTAAAGTTAGAAACTTAAAGATTTTACACCTTGGCAATACCATGTTGAGCACAAACAAAGGTTGCTCTGGCAACCAATTGCAAAAATAGAATCTTTCAATATGGACACAGTCATCAAAGAAATACTTTGCGACATCTTTATCAACAAAAATTATAACTATTACATTTCAGTAAAATATACATTAGGGTAAAATCTTTATTAATTTACCTTACAACAATGTAAGGGTGTTACAGTAACATTAACTCATCAAGTATTTTGTTTCAGTTTATTCAATGCAATGCATCACCCCCCCCCCCCTTGCACCCCTGTTCCCTTAAGTATGTACCCTTGTGCCTCCTCAAATGCCTTATGTTTTATGGAGTGCTGTTTTCCCGTAGGTCTGTGTGGAGAGGCTCCGTCTTATGTATGTGGTGTTCCCTGTGGCAACTTATTCTCTCTCTTTTACACTGAATAAAAGAAAGTTTTTCTTCGCCCCCGTGACACCCCCACCCCCCACCCCTACAAACCTTTGGCCCCAAGACCCCTCTCTTTTCAGGATTGGCAATTCATGTCTGTTATCACCTCTGAAAGAAACTAAATTGTGCTATTGTAACACAGTTCAACACTTTTTTTAACTTCTGATCTAGGAACAGTAGGCAATGGACATGCTTAATAGCACAGTTTATAAATAGTGGTCCAATGTCATCATACATGTACCACTGTCTCACTGGATCTAGTCTAGGGTTTATAATACGACTGGAAAGCCATGAAGGGAGGTACTTTGCTTCAAGACATTGAAGGACTCTTCCTCGAAGAATATTTACTGTTTCATGTACACCGTACCTTTTGATGAATATGTCATTCTGAAAGTAGAATAATGTTACATAAAAATGTTTTACTGTTTACATAAAGTGCATGTAAATTATTGTGATATGTAACCAAATCAACTGATAAAATCATATCTCATTTTTTTTGTAGACCAATTTAGATTACGACAATCCTGCTTAAATTAGCAGCAATGAGAAAACTGTGCACTTTGTAACAAAGTTACTTTAGTACAGCCATTTTTAATCAAGACCACCTCTCAACAAGAGCTCATTTGCTTCTTGTAGCTGGCATAATTTGTTTACATGTTAGTAAGTAAAAATAAACTGTAAAGCACTATGTTATACCTGCTTTGAAAATGTATATCATTACAACTACAATATTTAACAGTTTCCTAATTGTATGCAAAAATATGACTTATACAAAACATTTAATACATACACACCTGAAATATAGTGGTACTTTGTGATGTTGGGAATTTTCCAAAATGACTGTTTGAAGAGTACATCAGTCATAGAATATGACAGGACTCTGATGATCCCCTACTAACTGGCAGATATTATACCCGCTACAGGATGATATGCGGACAGTCTCTGCGATATCCTCCATACTCTCAGCTTTCTTATTTCCAGCATTCATATTGATTTATTTATAGCTTTCTTGGTAAATAGATGGCTGTATAATGTAATGCTTAGTTTTGCATTCTGTTATTATTATTTGTTAAGAACATAACACTATTATACCTAAATATGCTGTTGGTAAATATTTGAAACTATACTCAACAATCAAAATAAATTTCTATCTTAAGCAAGTATACAATTATCATGCCATTAATATATAATTTTTATGTATGATAAATTAATTTATTTCAAAACACATAGCAAACTCATAACAGTAGAAATATAGTTACATGGCAAGTGAAAAATTGTCGCCCTACATTTTGGGCATTTACAGAGCATATATTTTCAAAAGTGCATACCTTCCAAAGCCCAAAATGCCAATCAGGGCTAAATTTGGTGTGTCAATGATGCTTCCATAAGACTGTAATCCACAGTATGGTGGAGTCCTGTCAATATTCTCCCCAGTCCATATCTTGAATTACAAACAAACGTTATTTTAAGTATAAAATCAGAGCAGTTTTTCTAGCTACATACTTGACTTTAAACATAACACATTAGTACACTGATTTTTCAAATGAAGTATTTACAAATTTCTATCAGTGTTTTTTCCACCCTTTTGTGAATGGGGCCGGGCCCGTAGAAATAGCGTCAAATTGTCCATAATTGTGAATATCATAGTTTGCTTAAAATAAAAAGATACTGATTTATATGACCTCATGTAGTACACTACAGGCTAGCAGTGTATTAATCTATTGCATAGCAATGCAGATCTATAAGAATGCTTGCTTATACAAATTTTTAACTTCCCAAAAGTTCTTCCAAATTAGCAAATTGGTGACGGACAGAGCAACTTATCAAAATGCTGATGCATCAGTATTTAGAAATGTGTCAATAAACTAGAATTCACAACATGCTCATTATAATTTCTTGTTAACATTCATCAGAATCATTGTCAGCATTATCTTCAAAACTAATGTCTGAGTATGTCCGTATTTTCAATACATAGGTCCCACATCTACAATACTTACCTCCCTTGTCTCTGAATTGTCGGCCAGTTTGATAGGCAAATTTCTGTAAAGTTTATGGGGAATATGATGTAAACGATGATAAACTAATCCGATGTATAAAAAGTAACTTATTCATTATGCTCATTTGGGCATTTGACTCAGTTAGTTGAAGAAAAAGTGGTTGTCACATGAAAATTCTCTTGGTATTTTCTCAATTATCACATATTTGGAAATTACTCCTATAAGGGCTTATCAGTTTTGCCTATCAAAATGGCCGACAGTTAAGAACAAGGGAGGTAAATATTGTAGATGTAGGAACTATGTATATGTCCGAAATACAGATCTTTTATTATTTCTAACTCCTGCATTAATTCTTGGTCACAACTTTGATAAAATTCATATATGATTGTACTGTCTGTTGTAGATTGGCTGATTTATATGATGATATAAATTACATTATGATGTCAACAGACGGAAATATTAAAATAAATCTACAGCCAAAAGTTCTTCTGCCATTTTCTACCGGAACCGCCAAAATTAACAAGATAATTTTGCCTACTTGTCTATTTAAATCAGAAACAGTATCTCGATGATGGTTTATTCAATGACTGCCAAACGCACCTAAATTTAACCAACGTGTTTTCCGAAATTATTCTCGTAAACATGACCTAAATTAGGTTATCACTACACCGGTTAAACCAAGGGAAATAATCCTCTTTCATTGTGACATGGGGAAAATATATAAACATTTAATTAAAAAGGGGCCGTCTCAATGTTTACTGGTATTTATTTTGATTCTGCTCACTGCCGAATCATAAGTGTTTGACTGAAATGTTTCAATTATATGTTGCAATTAATGTGAAAACATGACGTCATCTTTATTACGTTTTTCTCAGAAACAAGGCCCATGTCATTTGGGCCAAAAGTCTCAGACACTTACACTCTTATTAAAATAGATTGTGAATATTTTGGAGATTGTCCGCTTTGAAATACAATAATTAATAATTAATATGATAATGTAAACAGTTTTATAGTGCTTTGATCGGGTGTCATATTGGTGGGGAAATGGTTACGCACATAGTCGAGGAGACACTTCAACGGAACAACAGTAATTGGGCGTAAACAATTAGGACGTCTTTATGACTCCAAACTTTGTCATCTGTTTCTGACGTGACGTCATTTTGACCACTAGGTTGGAAATCTCTTGGCACGGCTCATTTTTAATGGTGCATACGGCTATTTTTGCGCATATAATTATTTCTGGTTTTATTTACATGAATTGAAAATTTTACGTTTGTATTTTGAATAAATACATGATATTAAGAACGTTATATTGCCAGGACTTTTTTGTTACACAGACTACTTCGCAACTGAATGATTTGCACCATGTGCTGCGTAGTAATACATTGTTGATATAGACTCTCGCGGAGATTCAATATCAGGTTTAATTTGTAAACTTTCGGCTCAATTTAAGCAAAATATAACGAGAAATGATTATACCTGTCAATTAGTTTAGGACGTGGTGCTTCGTACCGTCAGTTTTAATTTCTGAATGCGCCTGTTACTTTCATTTTCTCTTCCTCAAATATGCATGCGCACTCATGTACGAATACCGATGCCTTGTTTATTTACATCTGAACAATAAATTACATGTACATGTATTTAAAAGAGGTTTGCCTCAAATAAATTGCTATAAACCAATGAAAATCGTGAAGACAGTTGTGGCTCATAATGAAATTTCCAGTCTAGTTATGGCTATTTTTGTTCACTACGAATTGTAAATTTCATCACCTCAAATTTTACTGGTCAGGTCCAAGGCCCGACGGTCTTTCGCATTGACTGATTCAGGGTCATAATGGCCCTCTTGTTCAAATTCCTTGTTTGCTACATTTTATGTACTTTTTCAAAAATGAACCTTACACAAAATATAGATTCAATTTGGTATGGCCTTTGGTTAATGAAGCAATATCATGGTATGCTCCATACATATATCCTGACACCCCTATATATTATATAGAAGATCTAACATGAGTGGTCATTATTTATTGAATTTATTAAATGACTCTTCTAAGCCTCGTTTTTATTGGTTTTAGATGACGAGTTTAATAAATTAAATAAAAAATAATGGATGTAAAATTCTATTTATGATATAACAGCAGAAACAGCAAATTTTCACAAAACATTACCTTTACCCCCTTAGGCCACTACTTTTATATAAATTGGTTTACAAAACCGGCGGGTCTAATTTTCCGAAAAGTAGAAAAAAATAAAAATCGAATTTCACTTTTTTTTTCAAAATTATTTTCCCGACCGTATTGATTTTGGTGCCAAACGAAAAAAAAAACGAACAGAAACCATTAGTTGAATGTCTTAGCTTTAAAATGGTATATAAATAAAGAAATTAAATGCGATTTACCCTGCATATGGAATTTAAATAGCAAGTAATGCGCGACGATGTCGGCCGCCATTTTTAAAAATCTGATCAACTGTATCAGTGATTTAAAACTCAGTTATTCTACCAATATGCACAAAGAATGTGAGATCTTTATTTAGAGTTAATTAAGTATTTTTACGACTTTTGTAATGGATATAAATGCAAATATTTAGTTAAATTTGTCATTTACAAATTCGACTTTTTCGGCAAATTTGGATCAAAATCTCGGATCATCAAAACATTGTACATCTTAACTATTTTACATAATTTCGATGTTTTTTCCTAAAATTTGAGATTTGTATTAATAAACAAATGATTTAGAAGTGTTTTGCCACAGACAACTGAATAACAACAGTTAAAATACTTGAAATATACGACAATGACCATGGCGAGTAACTGCGAAGTTGCATAAATTTCGGATACGCTTATTTTCGGATAAGTGGTCGTTTTTAGAGTTTAATGTCAAATTCATAGTATGTAAGCTTGTAATAAGAGTCTTAAATGTTTTCTTTTGCATTTTTGTTTACTGTTGTCAGTAGATATAAAGAATGTTCTTGTTATGCAAACAGCGCAGTCAGTGACTTGCCCAGAAAATTTCAGTTACAGAATATCAATTTATTTATCATGTGTCACAATATGTTATCTATTGCTTCAAGTTCATGACTCCCCTAGAATAAAATGGCAATTTTATTTGGCTGGTAAGAAAAGACATTTGCTCTTAATCAAGTCTGTTTTTCAATTTGTATTTGACTGATTAAACTCTGATTGACAGTGGCAAATTTTTAAGAAATTGACATTGCTAAACTTCATAATGGAATTTAAAATTTTCACTTAAAATGATTCGAAATGAACTATTGAACAGTAAGAAAGATAAATCTATCAGTCTGATTCTGACACATGTTTACAGTAATTGGCATGGTTAAAATAATTCATATTTTTTCTCAAATATGTATTTTGATATTCAGCATAGCCTTAAAGCAAAACAAATGTATCTTCGAAAAAAGTGTAGTATATATACATGTTTTGTAGTCAATTTCATTGATGTTCTCAAAGTATGTTTTATATGCACAGTATGTAAGATTTAAACAGTGTGTTTAATTAAAACTAGGAAACTTTGTGTGTATTAATACATGTTTAAATAGCAGTTTAAGAATTTAAAATCTCAAGTAAATGATATAAATTTTCAATGTTGTTAGTAATTTCTCTGATTTTCACCCTTTTAGAGTGTTTTGGGACTTTTTTCCTTTTTTTTTTTTTTTTTTTTTTTCGACCACCCAGTGGACATTTTCCCCAAAAATTCTTGTAAACCAAAAAATAAAAAAGGAGTGGCCTTAAAAGCACGCAAATTATGACGTGTGTAATGCGGTATTTTGTAAACAAAAGCTGACGCATCAAATGTAGTTCTGACAATTTTCTTTTTAAATTTCAGCCAAATGATACGATTTCAAAGGATTCTATCAAGTTTCATATTCAAATTAACAAGACATTAATTTCCTATGAAATAAAATGTCAAACTTTGTACAAAATACATATTTAACAATGTCAACATCAACGTCGCGCTTGCTTTGTTGTGACGACGCACGCATGTGAGTTATTTCACTAGTGAAATATCAAAAATAATACATGGGTTTTATTACCACTCTACACTGTATGTAATGTTATAAGTTATTTTCTTGTATATTACAGCAACAAATATGGGCGTGGATCTTAACACATATAGATGTAGAGTTGGATCATTTGTCTCTCGCCTAAGTGCTGGTGATGGGCAAAAAGCTGGTGATGGGCGAGGTGCTGCTGCTAGACAAAGTGCTGCTGTCAGACAAGCTGCTGCTGTTAGACAAGGTGCTGCTGTCAGACAAGGTGCTGCTGTCAGACAAAAAAAAGGTGCTGCTGTTAGACAAGGTGCTGCTGTCAGACAAGGTGCTGCTAAAGGGCAAGATGCTGATGGAATGTCGTTTTTTGTCAGCTTTAGCAAATTGATCAGATCACTGACATTTATCGGAATATTGTTGATACTAGCTGTTATAGTGTCAAATCCTGGCCCACCAGGTGAGAAATGACATTTCTTTATTGTAATATTGCCTGTAGAATTGTTGTTTGTGTTGGTGATCAAGGATGCATAGTGGTTTGGGGAGGGTGTAAAGTGCAAGAATACTTATATATGAACATCTTGAGTTCTATCACTGTGATGAGTGAGGTCACCATGAGTGAGTGATCACCAACTCCTGTCCACAATCCATTCATAGGCACTAGAACTAGTTTGCCAGTCATCAAGAGCTATTTGTATGAGTTGTAAGAACTTGTCAGGACTCTATTTTAACCGGTCACACAACTAACCGAAATACTACCGAAGTACCAGTATATTTTACATGGAAAGTCAATGCGTCAAGGCCATAACTACCTGTAAATTAATCCATTGTTGAAGTGTTGTATCATATGACACTGTCAAAATAATTTGTAGATATTGTAGATCTATAATAATCCATTAAAGGACTGCTTACACATTTACACCATCGGTCATTTCACAATCAACCAATTTAGGGTTGCATTTGTGTTCATGTATTGTCGTTGCTAACCTACGTTGTTTGTGATCAGCAAGACTTTACATGTCGATGCCCTGGGAAGAAATGAGCGAGATATAATGTTTGTGTCGAATTTCCCGCTTGAAAGTTACTTGAAAAGTTGCCATGTCAATAAACTTCTTTATTCTCACTGAGAGAATGAAAATAGCAAAAAAGCATTGAATAATTTAACTCAGGGTTCAAAACATATGTTCTGAATGTGAAAATCAAAATGTGTAAACGCATACTTAGTTTCGTATGTAATCCGTATTACTGTGCACCTGTTTTAAATATGCACTTCGAATGAATTTGAGTAATATTCTAGTTAATAGCTGTTAATACTGCGTCATTACTACAATCATGACGTCACACCACACGCGTATACGTGTTACTGTGATGATTATTTATTTATAGACTGCTCTTAAATATGGAGTATTATTTAAATTCTACTCGCCCAATCTCGCAAAGGTGAGCAGAATTTTCGAGGCCTACTTGTTTTATAATTGATGTAAATGATTAAAATGAATAATTTGAAATAATTAAGTTTTACAATTTGGCCCTTCATGCTCCTGATTTAATGCTTTCAGGATCGTTGGATGTCTGTCCACAATTTGTGGACACTCTAGAGGGCACAATTTGGGCCCGGATTTTGTCTGTCCAGAACATTATCTGTCAACTTATTGGGAGATTTTTATGCCCCCACTCTGAAAAGGGGCAGCATATAGATTTGCCCTTGTCCGTCCGTCCCTCCTTCCGTCCGTCACACAATCTTGTGTCACTCATATCTCTAAAACAATATGAGCCGGAGTCATTAAACTTTACAGGAATGTTCACCAGCATGTGAAATTGTGCACCTGGGGTTTCATGTTTGGCTGTGCCCAGTTATTGCAAAGTTATGGCCCTTGACTTAGTTAAAATATAGCCTACAGAGTATGCAATCTTGTGATACACATATCTCCAAATGTATATGAGCCAGAGTCATTAAACTTTGCAGGAATGTTCACCAGCATGTGTAGTTGTGCACCTGGGGTTTCATGTTTGGCTGTGCCCAGTAACTGCAAAGTTATGGCCCTTGACTTTGTTAAAATATAGCCGCCAGAGTATGCAATATTGTGTCGCACATATCTCCAAAAGTATATGAGCCAGAGTTTTAAGACTTTACAGAAATGTTCACATGCATGTGTTATATTGCACCTGGGGATTCATAATTCGATGAGCCCAGTAAGTGCAAAGTTATGGCCCTTGATTTATTGAAAATGTAGCATACAGAGCGTGCAATTTTGTGTCGCGCATATCTCCAACAGTATATCAGCTACACTCACCAACCTGTATAGTTGTGCACCTGGGGTTTCGTGTTTGCCTGGGTCCAGTTAGTGCAAAAATTTGGCCCTTGACTTGTTACCATAATCAGTACAGTTGTTCACTTGGTAATTTTGATATCCATTCACAAACTATGAGCAGAATAATAGCATTTGCTTTTGTGACAAAGGCTGCAAGTGGGGGCAACTGTGTCCTATGGACGCATTCTAAGGCTGCAAGTGGGGGCATCTGTGTCCTATGGACGCATTCTAGTTCATATTATTTGGCACAACTGACTTGGTACGTCTCGTGCAAGACCTGTGTCAGTAGCAGAATGGTCATGGTCGCACTTGATTTCGTCTGGACCATTACTCGTTCATTTATTTTGGAATTTTCAAATTACAAGGTCACACTTGGAGGTCAACCGTCAAACAGATGGGTCTAAGACATCTCCGGAAAATTGCACTTGTCATTTATTGGGTGCGCTTTTAGGATCCTTGGATGTCCATCATGCGTCGTTCCTCAACATTTTCTTCAAACAACATCTCCTATATTTCTGAATGGATTTTGTCCAAACTTCACAGAATGATCCTTGGGTGGACCTTTTGCAAAGTTGCATAAATCGTTCAGGTCTGCTGCGTAAGTAGGGTACAGGAGATAAAAATAGATTTTAAAAGTGTAAACCTAAGGTCTACCCAGGTCTAAGGCTTTGATAGTTGGTGTGTAGCATTGTCTAGTGGTCCGCTTACAAGATTGCATAAATTATTAAGTTCCGTAAAAAAACATGGCCTCCAGGGGCGGGGCTGTGGTCCCTACATGTATATAGTGGGTGGAAACTATAAACAACATCTCATATAAACCACTCAATGGATTTTGACAAAACTTCACAGGAATGATTCTTAGGTGGTCCTCTTTTGAAGTTATCTAAATTGTTTTGGTCTGTTGCATAAGTAGGTCACAGGAGCTAAAAATAGGTTTTAGAAGTGAAAACTTTGAAAATCTTCTTGTCAGACCAAATGCAAACTTGTCAGACCAAAAACCTGTTGTTAAGAATTACATTCCCTTACAACTCGACCACCTGTGATTAGCAAGACATAAAACAACATACATTTCAAATTACTGTTTAATTTGTGATTTATGGGTAGCACTTGGTCAACTGACTGAAATCAAAGAACGGGAATATAACAGAATCAGATGAAACTAATTATGCAATATAAGGCTACACAGTTATGTATAACTAATCATAATTCTGATAACTTGAAAATTGTTGAGTGTTGCTGGTCCAACCCTTTCAGGAAAAATGTTTCACAATTGAGTCAATCAATGAGCACTTAATTACAGCTGAAGGAATGTTAGAGTCTTAATGATTGCGATACTGCTAAGCGTTCGTTTAAGTTGTCTTTGACAGACCGTCTTTAGCATTTTCACTAGTCCAACAACCATGAGGATTAAACATTCCGTCTTTGATTCCATTATTTGCGGCTGCTGAAGCTCCTCCTGAACGAAGAGACTGAAACAGTATTTCTGCAACGTGTGGCGAAAACTCTGCTTTAAATGCGTCTCTTAAATTTGAGTAGTAGCACTCACATGAAAATTTTTCATCACATGTTAATCAATGTTGAAATAATTAAATCATTATACTTCATTTATAACCAACATGTAACCGAAATATATATCCGAACTTCTATACAACAAATTTTAGTCTGAAGAAGTGCAATTATTATTTTGTTTTATAATAATTTAACAACAAAAAATGATAAATAATGGAAATCAAAATAAATCAAGATAATGTAGGGAATAATTTTGTTTTATAACAGACTTATGAACCAAGTCTGTGATTTTACTGATAGCCTGTAAAATCAAAATTTCATCCGATTAAATGTCACCCTCGTTCAGTCTTACAACTCAGTATTGAACCAAAAATGCATGCAAGCAAACAACAACAAAAACACAAAATATATAAAATATCATCAAGAAATGTGAAGCGGTTGTAAATGTGACGATTTCGGCAGTTCAAAATGTCAAATTCTCTATTCAGAAACAAGATGGCGGACATTGCAATTTTTTTCGGATCATTTCGTTAATTTTTTAAAGGTGTTCCGATTGTTAGATCTCGGATGAAAAATCTCGCCCTTGCCGAGACTTCAAACAAGTTTAAGCACACATATCGACCTGTTGCGAATCAATGGTTTATATGTCCGTGATTATGCACACAGGGGACAATATTGTTTATTGCGTAACATTATATAATTTGTCCAAGCCAAAACTGGCATTGTTTCTTTAAAGCATAATTTCTGGAATTTTTAGAAATATGTGTTGAATGATTTATTGAAGATTTGAGAAATCCTAATATCGAAATGTCTGTCCTCACACAAAATTATTTATTTAACAGATTGTTTTGTCAATTTCAAAACAAAATATTTACCACATGGACATTCACAAAATTTGATATACCCTTCATTATAAAATATTGCTTATGTCAGATTAGTATAGACAACATTAAAAAATCCTTATATTGTCCTAAAGATGACAATTGTGTGCATTTTTTTTCTAACGCAGAGATTTCCCTTAAACTTTGTCTATTTGATCAGTGTAATATATCTAACTAAAATATGAAATAAAAATGATAGGTCACCTTGCTCGATTTTATGATAATGAAGATTGAACATAAATATTTCATATGAATTTAGAGCAAAATCGATACAAGTTTTTTCTAGCTCACAGATTTTCTTACAACTTGGTATACTATATGAGAGTCACTGTCTGAATGAAAATATGAAATAAAAATAATAGGTCACAAGTTGCTTGATTTTAAGTTAAAGATTGTTTTATTGTGTTTCAAATGTAATATATTATATGGAAAGTGAAAGTTGAAGATATACCCTTAATACACTTGGTAACCCATAACCGTTTTACATTTTCCTAAAATGTGTTAGTTGTAAATATTTATTGAAGATCATTTTATAATTTCAAATGTAGAATTTTAAATATCAATGATTTTCTTTTTTAATACTAAAGTATATGGAAAAAGAAAGTAGAAGGAAAACTGCAAAACTATAATGAAATCCTTCAATTAAACATAATGATATCATTATTTGTATTGTGCTTGGTGACAAAAAAGTTTAGTAAATATCTTTGCATCGTAAAAGAGAACAGCAAACTACTCCCTTTATACGACTTTAACCCAACGCAAAACCTACAATAATCGAAAAGAACATACGCATTAAAGTTGAGCAATGGCAACTCCCGGATACGCTTAACTATGATGTTGATTTTTCTTGGTTCCTCTTTAATCCATCACAGATGGTTTTGAGTACTACTTTCTTACCAGGAAACCAGGCATGTAAAAAATTCAGAGTCAAATGTTGATCACAAAGATAATTTCACGAAAAATCGCTTGGAAGACACTCCAAACTTACACTACATTTATTATTGTCGGTCGCCATTTTGAAAAGCGCTTGTCTAAAGTAGTAACAATGAGCACATGTTGCTAAGGTGGGCGTGGCTACAGTGCGAATGAGGAAGGGTCAATTGTACATAAACCTTTACCTATCAATATCTCGAGAACACCTTGACCTATCGTCCTCAAACTTAGTCCACACATTCATCTTTGGTAGCTGAGGGACAAAAGCTCAGAAGAGCTTGTGTTTATCATGTTGTAAAAACCGACTTCTAAATAAAGTTTACTTGACTTGACTGGACTTGTTCTGTCAAAGGTCAAGATCACCATTACTAAAAATATAAATTTGGTTTGCGACGAATTCCTTTAGTTTCAGAGATCATATTGGCATCAAACTTGGTGTATAGCAAGAATATGTCAAGAGCTCGCTTGGGATTTCGTTTTGTCTAAGGTCAAGGTCACCATTACTAAAAATAGCAATTTGGCGAATAACTTTAGTTTCAGTGATCATAATGTCATCTAACTTGGTGTATATTAAGAATATGTGATTGCTTTTGACAATCATGTTCTGTCAAAAGGTCAAGGTCACCGTTACTAAGAATAGCAATTTGGTTTCAGGCGACTAACTTGGGTTTCGTGGATCATATTGTAACCAAACTTGATGTATAGTAAGAACATGTGGAGAGCTCGCTTTGGATTGCTTTTGGGTTAGGTCCACCAAAGGTCAAAGTCACTGTTTCGGCAAATAACTTTAGTTTTGTGGATCATATTGACATCAAACTTGGTGTATAGTAAGAACATGTGGAGAGCTCGCTTGGGATTGCTTTTTGGTTCGTTCCGTCCAAGGTCATTTAAATTTAAAATCAATTTCCACTTTATATCTTCGCTATGCATGGGTGTATTGACATCAAACTTGGTGTATAGTTGTTGCATATATATCTGAGTGCAAGTGTGTGTATCAGCTACGTCACCTTTGCAGCATTGATGATCATCATGTATTCATTATACAAATAGAGCCTTGGTTACAAATAGCTATGTCTAAAACCTGGTTGTGGGCATTGCCCATTTCTTGTTTTATATAGACCTATATAGTGAACACTTTGAAAATCTTCTTCTCATGAACTGCAAGAGATAAGATATTTGGTATAAAGCATTGTCTAATGGTCGTCTACCGAATTTGTTGAAATGGTGACACTGGGGTCAAAACTGGCCCCGCCTTAGGGGCAACTTGTTTTATATAGAGTTATATAAGGAAAACTTCTCATCATATAAATCGATGAGACTAGGTTAAAATGTTTGCCCAAATAAAATCAAGATTAAAACTGGGTCATCTGAGGTAAAAAAAATATCACAGGATCAAATGCTGGAAAATGCTTGTAGATTCTTGGGAGGCTGCATTTTCTACTCGAACTACAACAAACATGATCAGAATGTTTGTCTTAATAAAATGCAAATCCAGTGTGGTACTAGGTCATGTTGGAACAAAAAGTTGGTCATGAGGTCAAACCTTTGAAAATCCTCTTGGACTCTCTTTAAGTCAACATGGCAATGTACTCGGGTGAGCGATATAGGGCCATCATGGCCCTCTTGTTTCTAAATTAACATGTACATTTGAATTACAAAGCTATGAGTTTTTTTAAAGACTATTTATTTAAGTAATACTTTTCTGCAAAACATTTCCAGCATGTATATTTGTGCAGCATACTTTGAACTTGCTTATGTAATTGTACAAAATATAACTCTATGACAAAAATACCATGAGGGGGCATACTGTTTATCATTGAGTTGCATTTCTGTTGATTTGTTTCTATGGTTTATTAGCGCTTTGGCCAGAGAGCTAATGTCATGGCGAATTGTCCATCGTGTGTGCGTGCATGTATCAGCCTGTTAACTTTTCATTCAGACGACATCTCTGAAACTGCAAGGCCAAATTTAATGAAACTTGCCTAGAAAAAGATAAAGGGCTGCGACCCCTTTCCCCCTGAAGTCCCTGTGAGGTTATATTTATTAATAGTGCCACTCTTTCTATTCAATCTTGTTTCCTTAGGAGATTTGAGTTATACTTAATTAATTTTTTTCATATTTCAGTTGGAAATATGGGTGTAGACATTGCCACATACAGATGTAGAGGTGCTGGTATGACATTCTGTATGAGCTTCAGTCAGCTGGTCAAATTGATTGGATCACTAGCATTTATCAGAATGTTACTGCTAATGGCTGGAATTGAAACAAACCCTGGACCAACTGGTGAGTATTAGCAGTTATGTATTAGAATATTTATGTTTTGTGTCCGACATTAGGGGTTCCACTAGGTGCCGAATCTCCAGGATCATTTTGATAATGTTTTACCTGATTTTACCATTTCATAGCCAAAATTACCACTAATTTAGACAAAAATTGTTCTTACAGCCGGATTCCTGGGGGTCAAATGTGGCATTTAGGAAATTCCAGGGGTCAAAGTGTCAACTCATGGTCAAATGGAACCCCAGATTAGCTGTACTTTGTTTAATCGACACATTGTATGTTTCATTGACTTTAAACATTTTTATACGCCCGTTTGAAAAACAGGATGTATTATGGGAACACCTGTGGCGGGCGGTCGGGGTCCACATGGTTTCCGCTCTCTAAGTCAAACAGTTTCATCCGATCTTTACCAAACTTGTTGAAAATATTTGTGGGCATAATATCTCGGCCCCAGGCACTTCGGAATTATGGCCCTTGAATTATCCAAAATTGGCCAAATTAGCCTTGTCCGTTCTCTTAGTCAAAGGGTTTTTCATCTGATCTTCACCTTACTTGTGAAAATGTTTGTGGGCATAATATCCCTGCCAAATTCGATAACCAGCCATATCGCTCATGTAACCTGGGAGTTATCACCCTTTGATTTTAGAAATTACCTAAAACTTATCTTGTTTTAACTCTGAGCTCTGACTTATGACGGACGTATTTTGTGAGAGTTTAACAATATCATTGTGATGAAAGCATGAGTGGGTTATCTATAAATCAGTCTAAGTACTCCTACTGATTTGTCCGGACAAACACATTAAAGCAGCATAATTTTTAACTTGACTATTCAAAAATAGGAGGGGGGGGCTAAAATACTCATGTTTGCATCCAATCAGTTATGTTATGTCATATATACAGTTGACTATCGTTATGTTGAATTTGTAGTCGGGTTGATAATCAGATACAATCGCAGAGTCTTTTCCTCCAGTTTAGAATTTCCTGATTTTGTGTCAGTGGAGTTAGCATCTCCTCTGATTTGCTTAATTGCGCAAAATTTCTCCATGCACTGTAATATTTCCAACCTCGTATTCATCATCCATTTAATTAGGGCCCCGGGTTTAATACAGGGTCCTTCATTGAAGCGCAAATTCACGCCTATGACTTTCTGTCCTAAATTTATTCAATTTTTTCGTTAAAATCGAACATAATAATTTATTCTTATGAAACGATAACTCATTCGATAAGCTAAAGCATTAAAAGAATTGGGTTACAGTTAAACTTCGGAAACTCGAGGACGCTGTGGTCCATCCGAAAAGCTCGAACTATCCGATATTTCGAGTGACCCAGAGTTTCCATCAGTCCTTTTAGTGTTTTTTATGAAATGCCTTATGTTCATAGTTGTTCACACTTGTATCAGTTGTTTCATATTTGTGTCATATAGTATCATATTTCTATTCACTGCATTTCCTCATTAAAATAATAGTATTATTGTTGTTTTACAGACGAAATAACGTTCATGATTATACGTGTTCAATCCGGATCGGTTTGCTTCACGTTTTTCACCGTTATATTTATGCGTCGTGGAAACCGCTCCTAGGTTGAAAGGTTAACGATCTCATAATTAAATTTTCATAATTATTTTCTCATCATTATCGTATCAAATAGCCCTTTAAATTGATATCTGTATGTTTTGTACAAACTGCGATTATCGTTTTTCACACCTCAATACTTGTCATTTCGACCGTGATTTTGCAAGTTGTACAACTCTCATTTAACATCTCCTCATTGTTTGTTTATTTGGAGCTCACATTTGAACAATGTGTGAAACTGTGTCCTCGAGTTACCTGTAAGCTATTGTTTATAGTTTGTGTACTGGGGACCGACAAGGTTGCTCGAGCTTACGACTTATTTCTGCTTGAGTTATCGGCGGTATATTTTATATGAAAATAGAAGAAATAATGACCTCCCGGTCTGCCATTTCCTCGACAAATCCGGGGTTCGCGAGTTGGCGCCTGTTTGAGTTATCGAAGTTTAACTGTACTAACTGTTTTTGCATAAACTGCATTTAAAACATCACAGGTAGCGAGTTTACGCTGCACTCGCGTAAAAGTAATTTCTTCACATACTCGTGTTACAAAAATTGTGTCATCATTTTAGTTCTGAACAAGAATTAACATTTATCAAAGATGTTTAAAGATGCTGGCTAAGTCTTTGAAGTAAACATTTTTTAAAACAAACAGTTGAAGCCCATTTGTGTGAATTACAATTTGTAATCATTATACTGATATGACATAATCACTGCAATTATCAAAGGCACCAATTCTATCAAACTATACCACTGAATGGATTTTGTTCAAATTTCACAGGAATGATCCTTGGGTAGGCCACTTTCAAAGTTGCTTAAATCGTTCCGGTCCGCTGCATCAGTAGGTCACAGGAGCTAAAAATAGATTTTAACAGTGTAAACTTTGAAAATCTTCTACTCCCAAACCATAAGGTCTAGAGCTTTGATATTTGGTGTGTTGCATTGTCTAGTGGTCCTCTTACAAGATTGCATAAATTATTGAGTTCCGTCAAAAAACATGGCCGCCAGGGGCGTGGCTATGTTCCTTATATGTATATAGTGGAAATTATAAATGACATTTCCTCCTAAACCACTGAATAAATTTTGATCAAATTTTGCAGAAATGATCCTTAGGTGGTCCTTAGATGGTTCGAATTATTTTTTGTAAATATGAATTTTTATTTTGTAAATTTATACGAAAAAGTATTTCGTAAAAACAAATGATTTCATTAATGAACAAATTATTATTTCATAAATAAACAAAATAGTATTTCGTAAAAACAAATAATTTTTCCGTAAAAACGCATTATTATTTCGTCAAAACAAATTATTTGTTTGTAAATATATATTATTATTTCATAAATAATATGGCAGTGTACTGGGATGAGTGATATAGGGTCATCATGGCCATCTTGTTTAGAAATTGACCAAGTGTATGTATATCTCAAATTATTATTCCTGTATCTTCTATATTTTTTAACCCACAATAATAAAATTAATATCATTATACAGAAAATTTAATTCCCTACAACTTTTATCTTCATGTGAAAATTATTAAACCAATACTTAATAACGTTATTTCATGTTGAAGTGTACAAGTGTCAATCACCTATTATTTTCCAATAACCTGTATGGAGATAGAGTAGGCTATGACCTGTCTCTTATCATGATACAATAGGTAAATGGGCTGGATGTCTATGGAGTAAAGTATTAAGTAAGGGTTAAAGATTTGTGTTGATATTTTGATCAGTTTCAATTCACCCATTTGACATGTTTTAACAACATATGCTCTTTGATTGCAATTTTCATAATACAATTATAATTAAAGTATTAGCATTATTAAATCACTCATTTGAGCATGTTTTTACAAATTCTAGGTTTGATCAAAGTTTTTAAAATTTTGACATGACTGCATTAATAGTCTTAACATTTTGCAAACATGTACAAATCCTTTTATTGGGTAAATAATCGATAATTAAATGTGCGATAATATTGGTAAATCATCGGTTTCATCTTAGTGATATATGAAAACATTTGTCGCCAGCAGGATATGATCCGACTTCTACAATAGACTTATGGTACAAACTTATTAAGCAGGACTTTGAAAAAAACTTTGACATGGAAAAATTCGAAACAAATGTTCGTCTTAACCGACTGAATTTTATAAAGATATTAAAAGACGAATAAAATAGGGACTTTTGAAAAAAAAATTGAGGTAATGGAAAATTGGTCTTGAACAAATTCGTCAAAACATAAGTCGAATGTATTTGGGGGGCATTAATCATTGCACCTGTCAGTGTGTGTGTGTATGGGTCGTGCACACTTGACCAAGTTTATGAGGTTGTTACATATAATGCCAAGGTTAGATGATGAAGTCCCATAACTCTGATATTATTTTGCCAGAATTATAACCCGAGTAAATACTGTATTATAATAATATATAAGTTCAAAAGCTCTGGTCAAGGTTCAAGCATCCTGATTACTGACCAAGTGTTTGAATAGTCAAATATTCAGTTCATAGAACGGGAGGTATTATAGTTTCTACTGCGGTGTACTGGCAGTTGGGCGGGCAGCGACCAGTAAGTTGTCCGATCTATAATTTTAGAAGCCTTTGTCCAATCATCACCAAATGTAGGTCAGAATGTGCATGAGCATTATATATCGGTCAAGTTCGATAACAAGCCATATCGCTCTAGTCACTCGGGAGTTATCTCCCTTTAATTATAGAAATTACCTAAAATTTGTCTTGCATAAACCTTTTTACGCTGCTTTTTTTCAAATTCCTGTGACATAACCGTAGAACTGGGCAAATTTTGCGTTCGTCAGCACTTTTGTTTGCTTTTAAAATTGATAGAAATCTGATTCATAACTTGCTTATGCATTGCAACATAAAAAACTTGAAGTTATAACAAATCCAACTAAATGTGAACTACATTATGTAAATGTATTCATTCACTCCATTATCACAACATGATCTTATCAATATTTCAGAGCAATTCATCTTCAGGTACCAGTACCTGTTAGTTGAGATTGGTACCAAACTGATCAGACGGTTGTTTGAGGTCAAGGTTGGTCATGACTGTGTTAAGCACTTGACTCAAACAACTGTAACACAAACACTTCAGAATTTGATCAAAGCAAAGAAAATAACACCAGATCAGGCAAAGTATCTACCACCAAAAGAGATGAAACCAGACTCTTCTAATTTTGATATTTCCCTACTCACCTGCCTCTTAAGAAATGTGTGTGGTTTGAGACAACCAAAGGATACAGTATGGATGAATCCATCACCTACAGATACATCAGAAGAAGCTGACATTACTAAATTGAGACTTTGCAGGAATTGGGTATGTTTCACAATTATGTATAATTCTTATAAAACTAGTATACTAGGGCTGTAATGAGTGTTCGGATATTCCGGTACTCGAGATTCACTGCCCGTGATCAAGTACAGATACTACTCTGTAATAATCACTGGATTGTGATCTGGGTGTGAAAGAATGAAATAGATCAAAAGGAGAAAATAACAGTAAAAAAATGGTCATATATACTTACCCAATTCTCGAAATCGTTCATGAACCAGTCACGGTCTAATGTGCGGTTGAATTTTTGTATCGCATGGCTGATCTCGGTTCTATCATAAATCGTGTTCCTCGTAAATGCGTCTTCAACTTAGGAAAATATGCGAACAGTCGATGACGTCCTGCACGGATTTCACTGTTCTGCAATCATGGTACTTCAGCCGCCCACGAGGTGTATTCTCCGTGTTACCGTCGCTAAATTTACCATGCCATTTATACACTAGTGCTCTGGAAACATTATTGTAACACTCTGTGGATTTCATCTGGCGAAACGTGTTGATAGGTGTCATTCCTGATTGTACACAGAATTGAATAGCTGTTCTGTGCACCGCTTCTTCGTCTGACGTCGCCATTTTCTGCTTTACACAAGTTGTGATGATGTAATATTATCGTGCGTATCGTTGTTTAGAATAACGTCAATTGTTTGAAATTCAACGTGATGACGTCAAAATAAGGTTGTCTTCATATGATATGACGTTTTCTCGGGAAAATTGACACACACAAGGTTTTTCATACGTCTGGTTTTTAGACTGCGCCGGTAAGGTATACTAGTATATTGAAAACAATGAATGAACACTTAATTAAACAATACCAGTTCAGTTTGTCTTCATTTTCTTATTTGTTATATATTGATTAAATAAGATGCAAAGTATTTTTCTAATGTGAGGTCGTGTTAAATTTGTATCAACAAAGTCTACGATTTAGTGGGACAGCCCTCGTATATATAGTTTTAAACGACTACGTAACAGTTATCATATACAATTGAATTTATCAAAATGTGATGTCACATAGATTGTGAAGCAAGCATCTTTGTTTGCCCTTTACCGACCCTAGATTTTAGAGGTGGGTAGGCAGGTAGGAAAAATATTTTATTTTATCAGCATGTTCTGTGATATTTCAGAAAGTGGGTATCTGTACCCAACCCCACTAAAAAATGTGGGTACAATAACCAAAACGGTGGGTACACAACGAACACCATTTATAAAAATAATCTGAATTGACTATAATAATATTCATTCCTGGTCAGATACGGAGCGGGCGACATTAAGGACCGTACAGTACGGATTATATCTTATACTATAGACCCGAAAATATCCCCAGCTGGAGGGGGGCTAGAATTCCCCAGCTGTCGCACTACAGAGGGGTACAACCCCCCCACTGTGCCTGCCCGTTTGCCGTGGGCTGCTACCCGTGTCGCCTGATGAGAGGATCCTGGTAGTTGAGCGGGTTCTGAGTTGGCAATCTATACTTGGTTCTCTCAATACACTGCTTTGGCCTTTAGTTGGGCTAAACGGGAGGTCTGGAAGGCCCGTCCTGATCAATCGGCTAGTCATGCCAAGCCCCACGATATATTGTACCCCCATGTCTATTTATATTTGTTTATTTTATAAATACATACATTATCTCGTTGACGACTTTCACGATTTACCTTTTACTTATTTGTATCTTGGAAGGCGGTGGCCCATGGGCCAATCGGATACTTGTTTGGCCTTTAACTGACATTCGAAATTTTCCAAAGTTTGTTTTAAGCTTGTAAAATGTTCTGAGGGAACTCATTTGTCCAGTTTAACCCTTTTATCACGAGTATATCATTGATGTATCCCTGTCATGACCAGTGTTGGATGTCCCCTGGTCATGTCCCCTTGTTGGACTCCGTGGCGGGTGGGGAGCATCAATGATGAACTAATTCAATCAGCATGGCAACCCCAAAAAAAGCCAAGCAAACACTCTCGGAGTCTGACTCTGAGACAGACATATCGCACATGACCCCCCAAAACTTCTCTCGTTTCATTGTTATAAAATCTTCAGATTCAGAGAAACCAATTACCAAACTTTCCCCCTTTGTCATACAGAAGACTTTGCAATCCATTCTCGGAACGCCAAGGTCCGTGAAGAAATTGAAAGATGAAACGTTGCTGGTGGAATGCTCCACCATGCAACAAGCAAAAAACCTTTTAGGTCACAAACAATTCTTTGGGTTGGGTGTCGTCATTAAACCCCACCCATCACTTAATTCATCTAAAGGAGTTATTCGTTGTAGGGATCTCGCATGTTGCGAGTCCCTCGACGAAATAAAAACTAATCTCCAGGGGCAGGCTGTCTCTGAAGTCAAACGTATTTCAATTAAGAGAGACGGTAAGATTATCCAAACAAACACTTACATACTAACATTCTCAACATCTGTACTTCCATCCAGTTTAAAAATTGGGTATGAATGCGTTCCGGTCTCCGTGTATGTGCCAAACCCTCTGCGCTGTTACAGGTGTCGGAGGTTTGGCCATCACAAGACCAGATGCACAAATATTCAAGTTTGTGCAGTCTGTGCACATGAGGGGCCAGACCATGATTCTAAAGTCTGTCATGAGAAACCCCTCTGTGTAAATTGCAAGGGTTCCCACCCTGTTTTTTCAAAACATTGCCAGTCGTGGAAGACTGAGAAAGATATTTTAGAAATTAAATATAATCAGGGTGTTTCTTTTGTAGAGGCAAGGAGGGTTGTACAGAACCGCCAGAGGGACCAGGCACAGGCTAGCAGTAATGCTAGCTATGCCAACAAAGCCGCCCCTTTGGCGAACATCCCTCCTTGTCACTCTTGTAGTGATCTTATCAAAATTTTAATAGAAAAGTATCCTCAGATTGCAGAGGACCTTAAAGGTCTGGCCCCCTCATCTGTGCAGACACAGAGACAGCCTGCCCCAAAGGTTCCCCCCCTGCACCAAAAACATCCAATCAGCCAAAAAAACCTGTTTTGCCCGAAAAACCATCACCCACACCAAAACCATGTAAAAAACCATGTAAAACAAAAAGTTATGAAACCCCCCTCAACAACAAGTTTGAATGTCTTAGTGACATGGAGGATGACAGTGATGGAATCTCTGTCTCAGGGGATGAGAGCATGCTCTCTGATGAAGAAACTTAGTCTTTTATTAACCAGGTTTTTGAAAAAAAACAGGTTATTAGAATGGTAGTGTCGTTGGGCGGGCGGGTGGGCGGGCGTCAAACTGAGTGGTTTCCGGCGAATAACTTGAGTTCTGTTGATCATATTGTAACCAAACTTGGTGTACAGTAAGAACATATAGAGAGCTCGCTTGGGATTGCTTTTGGGTTCGATCCGACAAAGGTCAAGGTCACTGTTACTAAAAATAGAAATTTGGTTTCCGGCGAATAACTTGAGTTACATTGATCATATTGACATCAAACTTGGTGTATAGTAAGAACATGTGGAGAGCTCGCTTGGGATTGCTTTTGGGTTCGGTCCGACAAAGGTCAAGGTCACCGTTACTAAAAATAGTAATTTGTTTTCCGGCGAATAACTTGAGTTACATTGATCATATTGACATCAAACTTGGTGTATAGTAAGAACATGTGGAGAGCTCGCTTGGGATTGCTTTTGGGATCGGTCCAACAAAGGTCAAGGTCACTGTTACTAAAACTAGCAATTTGGTTTCCGGCGAATAACTTAAGTTTCGTTGATCATATTGACATCAAACTTGGTGTACAGAAAGAACATGTGGAGAGCTTGCTTGGGATTGCTTTTGGACCTGTTCTGACGAAGGTCAAGGTCACCATTACTAAAAATAGCAGTTTGGTTTCCGGCGAATTACTTGAGTTTCTTTGAACATATTGACATCAAACTTGGTGTACAGTAAGAACATGTGGAGAGCTCGCTTGGGATTACTTTTGGGTTCGGTCCGACAAAGGTCAAGGTCACCATTACTAAAAATAGAAATTTGGTTCCCGGCGAATAACTTTTGTTTTGTTGATCATATTGACATCAAACTTGGTGTATAGTAAGAAAATGTGGAGAGCTTGCTTGGGGTTGCTTATGGACTCGTTCCACCAACGGTCAAGGTCACCATTACTTAAAGTAGCAATTTGGTTTCCGGCGAATAACTTTAGATTTGTTGGTCATATTGACATCAAACTTGGTGTATAGTAAGAACCTGTGGAGAGCTCGCTTGGGATCGCTTTTGGAATCGTTTTGTCAAAGGTCAAGGTCACCTTTACTAAAAATTGCAATTTGCTCTCTGGCTAATAACTTTAGATTTGTTGGTCATATTGACATCAAACTTGGTGTATAGTAAGAACATGTAAAGATCTCGCTTGGGATTGCTTTTTGGTTCGTTCCATCCAAGGTCAAGGTCACTTAAAATTTAAAAATCAGTTTCCACTTAATATCTTCGCTATTCGTGGGTGTATTGACATCAAAGTTGTTGTATAGTTGTTCCATATATATATAATATATCTAAGTGTGAGTGTTTGTATGCATGTATCACCTCTGGCACCTTTGCAGCATTGATGATCATCATGTATTCATTATACAAATAGAGCCTTGGTTACAAATAATTAGGTTTAAAACCTGGTTTGTGGGCATTGCCCATTTCTTGTTTTATTTTTAACTTATTTTTTAATAAATCTGGAAATACGCCTTTCACAGTACATTTTTTCTCGTTGGCTGTGTTGACCTTCAACCAGTCCGCTAACTAGTTAACATTTACAAGTATATCACGTTACCTTATTTAGTTTCACATAATTTCACATTTCTTGCGCGCTAAATGACCAAAGCTGTCAATGCGCCATAAAACCACATGATAATAATTAAATTTTTTAGTCTCATTGAGACTATACAAGTTGGAAAATTCATAAGCTACATCATAGAGATTGGCTTTTACAACAAGCTATGATATTTATAATCTAAAATCTCATATTATACTATATTTACCCCAATTGAATATATACAAGTATATCACGTACCTTTTTTAGTTTCACATATTTTTAACATTTCTTGCGCGCTATATGACCAAAGCTGTCGATGCGCCATAAAACAACATAATAATAAAGACCCGAAAATGAAAGTGATTGCATGGATATTCGCTTGAAAATCCAAGGCATAAACGCGTTTTTTAATTTTCCTAGTTGACGTTTTGC
This sequence comes from Mactromeris polynyma, assembly GCA_032209605.1. NCBI lineage: Eukaryota > Metazoa > Mollusca > Bivalvia > Venerida > Mactridae > Mactromeris > Mactromeris polynyma. The sequence continues at coordinate 3,198,584 of JASFXZ010000013.1, read as the reverse complement.
GATGCTGAAGTAAAATGTTAAAGAATTAAACGTAGGCTGCTGAATAAATACACGTCGGAAAGGTCAGGCATGCATGATTATCTCCCCCAAATTATTGATAGTGCCTTTGTGTACGGAACGGATGTTTATTCCGTGGCGTTTATGGAATATGCGGTACTGATTGGCGTCCATACTTGTACCCGCTCATGTTAGAAAATCGGCGTGTATTTCTGTGTGAAATACGCAGATTTTTGCGTGATGAACATGCTGATTATTGTCGAAATTTTAATAGAACACATAGTTGTACATGTATGGCAGAATTTAAGTATATTGACCTATTTATACAGGAACAAGCTGAGGCTCAAATATTTGGGAGAAGTCACTTCTCCCTTCAGCTGAGATAGGGAGAAGTGGGAAGAAATTAGGAAGAAGTGGAGGCAGCGCGTTCGCTTCATTAATTTAGTTTTTTCTTACAAATTAACAAAAAGTGCATAGCTTCCAGTCAGTTTATGTTTTACATATCTCCACAATAAGAAGAAAGCATGTTTCTAGTCACACACTGAAGAAATTATAGTGTGCATAATTACAATAAGCCTTTTTTTAGCCATGTATCGACCAATTGCTAGAAAACTCTCAAAGTAAAATATAAATCTTTACTCCATTTATCATCTTGCTTATTACAATGTATGACCTGTTTACCTTCAAAAACCTCATGAGAACCTAGCCTTACAGCTTAATGTTTCACTAAAAATCATCAAATTATGCAATACTGAAATATATTAACCAATAAAAATGTATTGCAAATCAAAACTATAAGCAATGATTTTGAAATAACATCAATATCAAGTATAAATAAACACCGTGTGACGTAAATGAAAATAAACGCAAGTCGATTTAGAAAACGAAATCTTAACGAATTCTCCGTAATCGCTGTATGGCTCATTGGAATATTGCATCTTTCAGGTCGTCCTTCGATCAATTGAATTTATGACAGGCTTAACTTTTCATCTATGTTGGTCATTTACACGCGTCGTGACTAAACACACTCACGTTGAAATCCATTAGCTAAGCGCTCATTGGTCAGCAATAGTTGCTTATCCAATCAGATCACGCCTTACATAATAGCGGTAGACAGAGCTTAACTTTTCACAGTCGAATTGTTGGGGATGTTTATCAATCAACATTGTTTAAAAGCTTGGGGGAACAAACAAACATCTAGTTTATAATAGAGTTATAATAATATTAATTTGTGAATCCAATAGATCGTAGTTCAGATTGTGATATGTTACATTGATGCTTTATTTAAGATTGCCAGCATGTGTGATATGGTAGTGTGTTACTTCACTGACTTGTATTTATTGCAGTGTATTTTATTATTGATATTTACTTGGCCTTGCATTTAATCAGTTTCTGAACAAATCATTGGCAAAAACTTTATATTGTTTTATTTCAGCTCATGCACAGAGATACAGTGGTTTTACCTGTGGCTGAAGTTGATGATAAATGGAAAGAATTAAGTGGGGTAAATATGTGTAAACATTATTTTATCTACTGCTATATTGCATATATATACATGTATTCACCTTTAACCTTTAAACTAATATAATGTGGTATGAAATGGGGTTAAAACATACAGTCATACAAGGGGTTTTCTAGCTGTCACACAGGTCTATATTCACAATGCATTGTAGGTTCTGTTGTTTCCTTTGCAAAAGTAAAGTTCTTAAAACACATAAAAATCGTAAATTATGAATTAAACATGAAACACTTCACCAATTAGGCACTAAATATCAATCTACAAAACATTAGGGATAGAGGAGGTGTAAGGGCAAACATCTATGGAAATGGGGAAGTAAGTAATTGTCTGGCTGACTATCAAAAACAACCATGGAGAATTTAAGGGTATAAAAGAGGGGAGGGATGGTATGGACAAGCTGAGAAAGCAAGTAGGTCATGTGCTGAACGGGGTTGGGGGTCACAAATATTATATCAAGTCAAGGAACTGCTCAAGGGAACTTAACATTCATCGAAAACATACAAAGAAATAATAATCATAGAAGGATTTACAGCCTTTGAACTTTCGGAAAAAATACTGGACTTTCAATCAATTTAACCACTATTTAACCTCACTTTCAGGAAGTGGACAAGTTAGATAAAGGTGTTATGTCTAACATTTTAGGTTTATGTGGTGTTTTGTCCCTGTTTCATGTTTTACTGTCCAATGTTAATGAAGTTACAGAATGTAGCCATCTTGTGATTTACTTCATTTTACTTTTCTACACATTACATTATATTTCACATCATAGACATATTGGTATCTATCTGATTCTCGTTTTATAACAACATATGATTTTTGCTGTGGCATCATTTGAGTTTCTATATAATATGTATATAGAATATCATGAAGCTATATAGCTGTTCCCTGCTGTGTTTGTGTTGTAGTGTAATGTCCACTTGCTGAAAGGTTCCAGTGTCTATGTTACATTGAAGATAATGTGTTCTCCTTTATCCAAGTTGTCCACTTCCTGAAAGGTTGCAGTGTGTATATATATGTTACATTGAAGAGCATGACTGTGTACACGTAAATGCATAAATAATTTTCACTCATAGTATAACTTTTAAATCGATTGCGAATTATGTTTTAAAATGAGTCATGTACGCCATCACATTGCAAATCTTGGTTTTTCGTCATTGTTTATTGTTTCCGATTTTAGAACATTAAATGACCATATGTTAGTGTCTATTAACTGATTGGATTACAGTATTTGTGAGGTTATGTAAAAATTCTCCTGAAGCTTTTTACAAACATTATATTTTCAGATCTTAATTAGACTTAATTACACCTGTGGAATTAGGGGTTTATCAGCATTAATTGACAATGCTAGTAAAATGGATACAGACGAAAAGTTAAAAGATCTTTTTGATCAAGCCTTGAAAGCGTGGTATGCAGTGGACCAAGACGTGATGTCAAAATTAGACCGGGTTGAGAAAAGTGGTGCAGATGGTCATGCCAGAACTATGAAAACTGTTGAAGAGGGGGTTGTAACATTGCAACAAGAAATGCAACAAGGGATGTCCACTGTGCAACAAGAAGTGACAACAGTAAAACAAGGGTTGACCACAGTGCAACAAGAACTGACAACAGTGCAACAAGGGGTGTCGACTGTGCAACAAGGGTTGTCATCTATGCGGCAAGAAGTGGCAACAGTGCAACAAGGGGTGTCGACTGTGCAACAAGGGTTGTCATCAGTGCAGCAAATAGTGACAACAATACAAGAAGACATGAAACTGAAAAGTTTCCCAAGTGAGGATGCAAAAGGTATCTATATATTGTTTTTTTCAAAGTCGTAATTTTGTGTTAGCAGACTATAAAAAGTTTGTCGCGATGTTTCTTTCCTTTATCTGTCTTCCACAATTAGCTTTAAGACACATAAGAGGTAAAAAATTTGGCACAATCTTTAAACAGATTTTCTGAATGTTTGCTTAAATGCAATATCAGACGAATGTGACATTTGGTTATCTTGGTAAATTTGAATCAAATCATACAATGTCTTAGTTAGCACACTAGAGTAACCGAGCGAAACGTTTCTTCATTACATGTTTATCTATACAACAATATTTGTGCTCTCCAACTTGGAGGATTTCAGCTAAACTTCATAGGATTGATCAACATCAAGTGAAGTTTTGTTCTGCTCGGATAATTTTTTCACTGAATTATGGCCCTTGGATGTTTTTATGCATGTGGAGATTGTCCGCCACTCATCTCCAATACTGCTGGTCGGATTTCAGCCAAACTTCATAGGATTGATCAACATCAAGTATAGTTGTGCATCTTTGTTTTTGGTTCCGCTCGGATAATGTTTCACTGAGTTATGGCCCTTTTTGTTTGTCCGCAGTTCATCTCAAATACGGCTGTTTTGGTTTCAACCAAACTTTACAGGATTAATAAGCATCATGTGTAGTTGTGCATCCTTGTCATTTCGTTCCGCTTAGATAATTGTTCACAGAGTTAAGGCCCTTTGTTGTTTTTATACATACAGTGCTTGGTGAACTAATCAAAGATTATATCTCTTGTTTGCTTGATATTTTATTCTAACATTCTGTATCAGTATTACAATAACTGACAAACTGCCATCTGGGCGACATGTTTTTATTAAGTTTAGTATCTTTTAAATGCAGTCTGAACCCGAGTACACTCATCTGTGTGCGTTCGCTTAGCAAATTTACCACGTTTATATTGATAACCATAAACCTGGCATTTAAAGTCTCCAGAACGCTGCATATCAGTATCTATCCGAAAACAAGTGAAGAGTCAAATACGCGCAAATCAATGGAGATCGCTAAATGCACACGGTTTAAGCATGCATACCATGTATACGCTAGCAACTTTATAAAATGACAAACACCATACAATGTAGGTGCCTAGTGAATGCATCTTTGGTTGAATGTCAGTCCATATTGATGCACAACATTGAAGTGAGGTGCAGTGTATGGTCAAATACACGGTAACAACTAGATAAAACGCACACCACACACATCCAGACGTAACTCTGCCTCTCAATCAATGCGCAAAAACTATTGTTACCGAAATCGTCTTTATCAAAATCAAATTTTATGGAGATCTATTATATAAAATTCGCAAGATTCATAACAGTTGTTACTTTGATCAGTTATTTGTGAAATTAATTAATAAGTTCAAAAGGAAGGGCTATGCTCCTGACATAATGAGAACAACTGCAGATAAGTTTTTAAGTAAATCAATACTTGATAGATTTTCACACCTGTTTTTACTGAACGCCGGACACTAATGTTTTGAGACTAAATGAAGTTATATTTGTAAACCGTACTTGGTATGGCAGGATATGACTGATCACAATGTCTCAGGGGATTATGTTCGGGACTTTGTAGGCATTGGCTTTTACTCTGGAACTAACATGATGTGTTCCATGGAGTATCTTAAAACTATCGACCAGCCCATTTGTGATTGTGTTGTGTCGTCTAATATATATATATATTTTCGAATGTACGTTGGTGTTGTCCTTGTTTCTTGTTGTTTTGTGATGTTCTCTGTAACTACTTACTTAATTTTTCTCTATTGTATATTATCTGTGTATAAGGCACAGTCTTGTGTAAATAACGTCCCCTTGGGCAGCTTATACTCTATCTTTTATGACGTCATTAAGATTGTATGACGTCAATGCTTTTTTATTTTTCTATCTACAATGCGATTTACAATTTATGACGTCATTTGACAATACCAAGAAAACTTTTCTTAATATTCGTTGGGTGCAGTCGTGTTTTTGTGTTTTAGTTCTCTTATTAGACATATTTCTTTTAGTTATAAATTCCATTTCCCTATCAATAATATCTAAGAATTGTTTAATTGGTAAATACATTATCAAGTTGACTTTATTTTAAATTGCATTTTTAATTTGACAATTTTAAGGTTACTTCTATTCTGATGTTACTATTTTAGTTACAGGGAGCAAGGTCAGACTGAGGCTGCTTGTTCCTTCGTACTGGATTAATAACAGTGTCTGTTGTTGTGTACGTGATGGATGGTTGTTTTTAATGATTAGTTACTGCCTACTTAGTCAATTTATGTATATATGTTGGAAATCAATGACCATATAGCGATAAGGTGTGAGGTTAGCTAGCTGTTAAATCGATTTAAACCCCCAGCATTTTATGCTGACAGTTCCAAGGCTGTAATTCGCTATATGATTGTTGTTTCTGTTTATGTTATGAATGTGTTTTGTATTTCCCTGTCCCCTATGCAAATCTGTTACCTTATACAGTGTTCAAATTGTTTCCTGCCCATTTTTGGCCTATTAAGGCCAGTTGTCTTGACTTGTCCTGTGATCTTTTCCATCCATTAATTCCCACTTCCCCTTCCCTTACTATCCACTTTGATTCTCCTATTATTCCTTGTGGTCTGCTGGGCCATTCCTTACGCCTCAGTTCCTTAATATGTGTACCGTTTGACCTCCTTTAGTACCTTATGTTTTGTGGATTGTTGTTTTTTTCCGGAGATCTGCGTGTGGAGGCATTGTCTTATGTATGTGGCTTCCCTGTAGTTACGTATTCTCTCTCTTTTAAACCCTTTGAACTTGATAGAAATGTTCAGCTTATTGGTTCACAAACCACTTAGGCACGTCAATTTTTCAACATTTCAACATTTTCAACATTACTTTGAATTTTTCAACATTTTTAACATTACTCAGGGGTGAGAATTTTCCGCGGAATTCCGGGATTTTTTGGTCTCCCAGGCCGTTTTTGAGATCGATGTTAATCCGAGGAGAAATTTTGATGGGGGGGGGGTAGGGTCAATGCTGTTCATAACGCACTCATTATTAGAAAGCAATATTATATTCTGAATAATCACGCCCGATCATGTTTTGAGAAAAATCGATGTGAATTATCGTCCGCCATTTAATTGTTAGGCTAAAACATCACCGAATAGGTGCCGAAAGCGTTGCCGAATTGGTTCCAGAAAACGTCCGAACGGCTTTTAGTCTGCACCAACAGTCGCGCTAGAGTTACAGTTCTTGTCAGTGAATCAAAATGGTAGAAGTTAACGATAAGAGACATCGCAAATTTGTTTAACCTGACAACACCAGTGCTGATACCCGCCTTGTCATCACAGAAGACTCTCAGGGGAGATTAAAAAAATATTCTGAAATTCCTTTAATTACTGATGGTCGGTAATGCAAGTAGTAATAAGTGGTCAAATGCTACATACAAATGAACCACACTTTGACACTGGAAGAACTTAGGAAATATCATCTTCACATAACTTGTCAATGAGTTGACTTTTTGGTGAGAAATTAAGCCCATAGTATTTTTGTTGCTACAGATATGATTAAATGCAATCTTAGGCCCCTAAAATGCTTCAAACCAAGGAACTTCAGGGGGCTTTGCCCCCTGTGACCCCAACCAAAGCGCTGCCCTGGACCCGCCGCATAAAGTTCAGGGATTTTTGCTTGAGAGCATTCTCACCCCTGATTACTTCGTTGGGTGAATTTTGTGACTACTTCGTTGTGAGAACTTCGGATGTGGACGTTTTTAAGCTGGCTGGTTACCGGCTTTCAGTCTTTTTTGTGTTTTGAAAATGGGAACCATTGATGTATGCCTCTCAAATTGCCACACTACTAAAAATAGAAAGACATGAATATTTAAAAGACCAAATAAATTACCCTAGATACATTTATACATTTTCGATCTGTGACATTATATCCTATCGTATATCATGCAATTGAAAGCAACCATGTAATTAAAAGTTGATGTTGTCTTATATACCACATAATAGTATGCTGTGTTTTGTGTGGGTGTGATTGTAACGTACCACACTTTACTGATGTTTTTATCTCACAATTGCTGATTGTGTATACTCTCATTTCAAACTGCTTTCAACTCAGCATTTTGGTCTGAAGCCAATGGAAGCTAACCAATAATCGAGTTTTAGCTATTGGGATCGCCCTGTGTCTGTTGTCCGTCTCCGTAACATCTTCTGCATGAAACTTGGTCAGAATGTTTATCTCAATGGAATCTAGGACAAGTTTGAGACTGGGTCATGTGGGGTTAAAACTAGGTCACTAGGTCAAATTATAGTAAAACACTCCAGAGGTCACATATTTTACTTGATTTATGTGAGACATGGTCAGAATGTCTGTCTCAATAAAGACTAGACCAAGTTAGAAATTGGGTCATAAAGGAGGTCACTAGGTCCAATTATAGTATAACCTTGTTAACACTCCAGAGGTTTCATTTTTTACTTTATCTGCATGAATGTTTGTCAAAATGTTTGCCTTAATAAGATCTAGGTCAAGATTAAAACTGGGTCATCTGAATCAAACTAGGTCACAGGATCAAATGATTGAAAATCCTTGTGGATTCTCGGGAGGTTGCATTTTCTACCTGAATTACATAAAACTTGATCAAAATGTTTTTCTTAATAAAATGCAAGTCCATTGTGGTACTGGGTCATGTTGGATCAAAAGGTAGGTCACAAGGTCAAATTATTGAAAATTCTCTTGGACTCTCTTGAAACCAACATGGCAATGTACTCATGTGAGCAATATAGGGCCACCATTGCCCTCTTGTTGGTATTGTAAATAATATTTAACAATACTGTCTTAATCTTTCATAAATTAATATGAATTGGCAAAACCGAATCTGTAAGAACTAGCCCTGCGACTGAAAAATGATGTACTTTACTTTTTTCTGTGCAATTTTAACATTTTCTTTATATATCGGCACAAATTGATGTTTTTCTGATGGCATGTTTAATAGATGTTAACAGTAAGAAATACAATGAAAAGAGAGGGGAGTGTATGTTATTATGAGCATATATTATGATAAACATAATTAATTTTTAACAACTTTATGCATTAAATTGCAATTTGCTCTCATTGCAAACTGTCAAAATGAAATGAAGATTGGCGACCCAAGCACTGTTATTTTGAGTACATAAATGTTTGGTTGGTCCCAATCAAACTTTCCAATCGTTTAAATGCTATTTGACCCGACCTTCAATTAATTCAATCTGCAAATGTGCTTATTGCTATCACTTAATTGTTCTTATGGTTGTCAAAAACAACACGTCAACACATGGAACTATTTGTTAATTGTTTCCCGTGCGGTCAGCTGCCCATCAATGTTGAAGCTGGGACAACGTAATGGTTCCCACTGGTCCCTGGCTTCTGTTACTGTGCGGTCAGCTGCCCATCAATGTTGACGCTGGGACAACGTAATGGTTCCCACTGGTCCCTGGCTTCTGTTACTGTGCGGTCAGCTGCCCATCAATGTTGAAGCTGGGACAACGTAATGGTTCCCATTGGTCCCTGGCTTCTGTTACTGTGCGGTCAGCTGCCCATCAATGTTGACACTATGACAAAGTAATGGTTCCCACTGGTCCCTGGCTTCAGTTTACTGTGCCGTCAGCTGCCCATCAATGTTGACGCTAGGACAATGTAATGGTTCCCACTGGTCCCTGGCTTCAGTTTACTGTGCAGTCAGCTGCCCATCAATGTTGAAGCTGGGACAACGTAATGGTTCCCACTGGTCCCTGGCTTCAGTTTACTGTGCAGTCAGCTGCCTATCAATGTTGAAGCTGGGTCAACGTAATGGTTCCCACTGGTCCCTGGCTTCAGTTACTGTGCGAAAGCTGCCCATCAATGTTGAAGCTGGGACAACGTAATGGTTCCCACTGGTCCTGGCTTCGATTGTTTTTTGATTTCTTGTGAAAATGAAAGTACAGACACATAACAGAACCATATGATATGCTGACTAATTATCAGATTAGCGCAATTTCAAATCATTTGGATTGTGTAATTTATATAAAGGGCATGCGGTCAAACTGAAAAGGGAACATTTTGACTCATAAAATAAATACACAGATAAAAGTGGCAGTATGGCGCGAAGTAATTGAGGCATGGCCCGGTGCCATTCTTAAAGGACCTGGCAGAAACACTAAATAATTGGCATTTCTGATTAGTATATTGACCTTTTTAACTTAACTCTATGTTCAGTATGCCAGTGTAATAGTCAATTTATTACATATCATATTTCATAATTTTCAGGCGACATGCTCCGTCTCCGATTGGTTTTAGCAAGCGTGTGTATAATCATGTCAACATACACAAACGTGTCATAGACAGGATATCAATACGGGCACTTTAATATGTACGCAACTTATACACAGACATTGAGAACCGGTCTCAGTTGCTTTTAACAGCTTCATAGAAATTGAGTGGAATAAAACATACGCCAATGGTAAATTCAAGGAAAGTTATACCAGTCTATGCGAAAGACACGGACATATTACTGGACCTGAGGACTGGTAAACTTGGAAGTATTACTGGCCCGGACAGAATATTACTGGCCCGGAAATTGATAATGACCAATATCGTCAAGTATACTAAATAACTATTAAATTACTATTCTATTAAGCTGAAATTGGTTAAACTTAAAGTCTAATAAGGTCAATGAGTAAAATGGTAACACAAGATGGTCTGCATTTCCATTTATGCATTTTGACATAATGTATGAAGTTTATAACTACCTGTTTTCTTAAATTATAATTATGAGATCTATTCAAAATCACTGATCGGGAAGTAAATATGATGCTTTGCCTAGTTTCAGTAGCTAAAAATATTTACCACCAATGAAAAACTATGACAACGTAGTTTTCTCAACATTACATTGAATGGGTCATTTTAGAACAACCCATAATATAAATGTAGAATGGTATGTGTATCTCCTAGATAGCGACATGAATATTGTCAAAAGATTCAGTCATTTATAAATATGAAATCATTTATTTATGCATTAAGTTCAACTACTGGTTGTTTGACATATTCCAAACTTGAACACATCTACAATACAGGAGTTATTTAAAAACACATTCATAAAACACTAACAAATAAGTAACTAGAAAATTATAATTATGCAAACATAAAAACAAGTATCAACAGATAAAAACTGTTTTACTAACAGATACTGGTAGACAGGGTGAGTGCAGTTCACAAATGGACGTTTATATTGACTTGACATTTTGGTCGCACTTTCAGTTACAAATAAGATATTTAAGCGTTTGAAATGATTTCAGCGCCTTTTTGATGATACCTAGCTGTTTTGAGGTGATTAAACTTCCTCTCTCGACAGAATCATGCTCGACATTGTTGTTAAAACGAAAATGAAATTGTCGTGATATTTCGTACTCGAATGTTTTCGTACCGTAGGTACGATGATTTTAATTGTGCATATGGCTATTTTTGCACATATTTTGGGTTTTATTTACATAAATTCAAAATTTTACGTATGTATTTTGTATAAATATATGATATTCCACGTAAAATATCACCACAACTTATTTGTTACACGGACTACTTCGCGACAGAATAACTCGCACCATGTGCTGCGTAGTAATACGTTATTGACATAGACGCTCTCAGAGATTCAATAGGAAGTGGTACAGGCTTGATTTGTAAACATTCGGTGCAATTTAGCTGACAAATGCTTATACCTGTCAATTAGTTTCGGAATTGGTGCCTTGTACGGTCAGTTCTAATTTCTAAATGCGCTTATTACTTTCGTTTTGTGTCTTCCTCAAATACGCATGCGCATTCATGTACCAACGTTGATACGTTGTTTTAACATCTTAATGATCCACATGTACATGTTTTAAAAGACGTTGACTTCATATAATTTGTTATAAACCAATGAAAATCGTTGAAGATATTAAGTTCCAGTCAAGTTATGGCTATTTTTGTTCCCAAATATTATGAAATTATCCACCGGCCAGGAGGGCCAGTGAAATTGTAAATTTTATCGGACCTCTTCAAATTTTGCCGGTCAGGTCCGAGGTCCGACGGTCTTTTGCATAGACTGTTATACTTTTCGACGATTTCAGGCAATTTGATTTTTCTTGAGCCAATTTTTGTTTTCTTTAGCCAGTGCCCTGTGTGTATGCATGTATCACCTACGGCACTTTTGCAGCATTGATGATCATCATGTATTCATTATACAAATAGAGCCTTGGTTAATATTAACTAGGTTGAAAAGCTGGTTTGTGGGCATTGCCCATTTCTTGTTATTCTAGTAAGTTGTTCAGGATTACTTAAAGGAATGTGCTTGATTCCCAAACAAATCAAGACAGTAAATCAGAATTGCAGTGATTTCATTGCACTTTTCCCAATTTTAACAAGAAAAATTGTAACGAATATCTGTATAGAGTTGTTGTTCTTATGTCACAATGTGATATATCCAATATTTTTGTTTCCAGTTTGAATTTTCACCATTTATTTCCTTCTATTTAACAGTTTTGAAACATTTTATGATTTCTGTGGAAAGTTTTTATCAAATTGTTGGATTAATTAAATGTTTTGAAAAACTAAATAGTATGCTAAAACCAAAGTAACAGTACATTGTTGTACATGTATATTAAATCACCACATTAATTGATGGATTATTTAGTGACACAAAACACAGAGCATAGCCCAAGGCACTTCTTTACTAAATAGTATACCACAAACGAAGAAACAGGGCGGACATTAAAAATATGTTTGTTTCCCCTCCCGCGACCCTAGCCCACCAGGGTAGGGTAGGTAGGTAGGGCAGATCTTTTTTTTTCACAATCTTAAAATGTGTTCTGTATAGTTCTTACATCTTAATAGATTTATCTTCATTAGGTTATAAAAATATGATACTTGTAGCTAATATATCTATTTATCCCCGCTTCATAGATTTATTAATTATGTTGCTACTCAACTGACTGGTACCTTCGATTCCAGTTTGTCGTACCTAGTAGCTATTGTGCCTCTGGAATATTCGTACCTGACAATTTTAGCGGAAAAAATAAATAAAATATTTACGGTAGGAGTAATTTTCAACGGTCGGTCGTGGGAGCGGAAACAAACAATATTTTATTATTGGCCCAGTACATTGTTGTACTTGTCATTACTTAATTGTAAATGGCGATAAACTTGTAAAGTTCATGCTTATAAATATATGTATGTACATGTATAATAAATCCAAAAATAGTCAAAGAGTGAAAAATTCACAAATCTCCGCTCTTAATATATATTCACTCTCTCAAAATAGTTGCTTTTAGTACATGTACTGTGATAATATGGTGAAATGCACATTCAACTTCTGATCCACTGACAGTAAAACATGAAGCCTAAAAGATCCTGTGTGGAATTTTATGATATCCTAGACTCTGATGGTTCTACATTTTTTATCATAATAGACTAAATTTTGCTGAAATATTTTGCAGTATTTCCTACTTTCTTAAATTAAAGAGTAGAAATACTGGGAAAATTACCACTGGTAAATACTGCACCGGTAAATACCATGCCAACACTGTTTGAAAATGAAAATAAAACGCTATATAAAAAGACTATATTATAATATATATTATTTGCAGACTATAAACAGCACTCCTAACTCGAGACAGATTATCAGATATTTTAAGAAACTAAAAGGTCTGGGCGGCATGAAAAGTAGGGGGCGAGCAGTGAAGATAACTTTCGTCCCTGATAAGATTTTTAATTTATTTTCAGATACAAGTACGGGTGTTGATATCAACACCTACCGCTGCAGAGTTGGGATGTTTGTCCCAGGTGGTGGTTGTGGATTCATGTCATTGTTTATAACGTTTGGCAGAGTGGTCAACTTGTTGGGATCTCTGACTTTAGTTCGAATACTTTTATTTATGGCTGGTGTAGAGCAAAATCCTGGACCTGCCGGTAAGAATTGGCAATTCTGATTCATTATCCTGAACTTTAAACTTAATCAGTACCAGCAGGGTTTATGCTTGGAGAATTTAGATCTAGAACATGGTTTTCTTAACCCGTTGATATTCCTGTATGTAGGATGGCTATTTTAAACATTTTTTACTTAACTTATTAATATTCTAATAAATATACACATTTGCAAAACTAATGACTATCATCCATTGAAATTATGGATTCATCATGGTAATAATCATCAATGATTTTTACGGTTTCATGATATTCAATATTCAACTGTATGAATTGATCACTTTTTCAGATAAATACATTTTCCGCTACCAATATTTATTGGTAGAGATTGGTACAGATGTAATGAGGAAGGTGTTTGATTTCAAAGTCGGTTCTGATTTTGTAAAGCATTTGTGTGCAAACAACAACAAATTCTACAAAAAACTACAAAGTTTGATCTCTGCGAAGATAATAACAGCTGATCAAGCTCAGTTTCTACCACCGGTTGATAACTCGCCACAGACAACCAAATTTGACATCACACTTCTTGCGTGCCTTCTTAGGAATGTTTGTGGTCTTCTTGGTCACACAGATCCGGTGTGGAAGAATCCTCCACCCACTGATTTATCCTTAGAGGCAGACCTAGCGAGGTTAAAGGAATGTCGAAATAATGTATGTACCAGTATTTATTGACTGATTTTGTTTATGCTAATATTTATATTTCTGAAATCCATCCTTGGAGTTGTCCATTGGACAATAGTATTGCACATCTTGAGTGCCTACTGTTGTACTTTACATAGTATTGTGCCTTATGACATAATGTACAGATCATTGTGCCTACTGACATAGATTACTGTACAGATCATTGTGCCTTCTGACAAAAGAGTGACATAGTGTACATAGCATTGTGCCTACTGACTTACTGTACATATCAGTGCAATTTGTTTAGCTTCAGTATTGAACATTCAAAATTAAAGAAAAAGAAATAGAAAATATGTGGGACAGTTGATTCAGATTGAAATCTAATGCTTTTGCACTTCAAATTGTACTGTAACATAATTATCCTCTGTGACTCAATTATCTGTGATCACCTATTTTTAGTGATAGTCATGTACATCTGAATATATATAGTGTTAGGGTTTGGTAACTTCCATTGTACATAGTGAGGGTTTGGTAACTTCCGTTGTACATAGTGAGGGTTTGGTAACTTCCATTGTACATAGTGAGGGTTTGGTAACTTCCATTGTACATAGTGAGGGTTTGGTAACTTCCATTGTACATAGTGAGGGTTTGGTAACTTCCATTGTACATAGTGAGCGTTTGGTAACTTCCATTGTACATAGTGAGGGTTTGGTAACTTCCATTGTACATAGTGAGGGTTTGGTAACTTCCGTTGTACATAGTGAGGGTTTGGTAACTTCCGTTGTACATAGTGAGGGTTTGGTAACTTCCATTGTACAAAGTGAGGGTTTGGTAACTTCCATTGTACATAGTGAGGGTTTGGTAACTTCCATTGTACATAGTGAGGGTTTGGTAACTTCTATTGTACATAGTGAGGGTTTGGTAACTTCCGTTGTACATAGTGAGGGTTTGGTAACTTCCATTGTACATAGTGAGGGTTTGGTAACTTCCGTTGTACATAGTGAGGGTTTGGTAACTTCCGTTGTACATAGTGAGCGAACAACATTGTTAGCTAGCAATTTCAATAAATTGTAAAATAAGTCCTTTATGTGATCAGTGCTTATAATTTGGCTAAAATGTGTTAATTTCATATTGTTGCACTCGGTGGTTGTCGATTTACATCCAGCAGTGTGCATTTTGTAGAATGACCTTTCTTAAGTACTTTTTTCTTGCTACTTTATTATGGTGTGTACTTAATTCTAAGTCCTTCTGGTACTTGTCCGTGGAAAATTTGACCACCTTTTAAAAATAAATACTTCCCTCTTTTTATTTTGAAAAAATTGCCTGAGAAATGAAACATTTTAATTTTTACGGCCTCATTATCGATAGTTTATTTATATTTTTAAAACCTGATTGGCAATCAGTTCTGTTCTTGCCAAAGCCCATTTTTTGCAGCAAAATTAAAACAAATATTAAAGCACTAAATTCTTTTTCTGTTAAGTTTTTGATAAATTACTACTATAGATCTTAAATGATGTACAGAACTACTTCTAAGAAAATGAATACATAAAAGCTATATTGTCCATTTCAGCTGCAACACAGTGGAACAGTATTCATATCTGAGGCAGATTTGACTGTTAAATGGAATGAATTAAGTCAGGTAAATATCATATTGCATCTTATACAGTTTCCTTAACCACATAGATCCAATGATTATGTCTCCCTCTCTCCAAGGGAGTCATATTATTTTTGCCTTCGGCGTCCGTCCGTTTGTCCACTTTTAGCTTGTCCAAGCATCATCTCCAATACTGCTGGTTGGATTTCAGCCAAACTTCATAGGATTGATCAACATCAAGTGTAGTTGTGCATCTTCGTTTTTGGTTCTGCTCAGATAATTTTTCACTGAGTTTATGGCCCTTTGATGTTTTTATACATATATACAGTGCATGGTGAACTGATCAAACACTATCTTTCTTGTTTAATTGATATTTTATTCTAACATCTTGTATCAGTATTACAATTACTGACAAACTGCCATCTGGGAGACATATGTTTTTATTAAAAGACAACAATCTAGTTTCTGATTGTGTTGCAACACAAATATCACTCCCTGCTTAGATTGTTTGCTATATTCTCTGACGTGTGCCATGTAGAAATTGTATTGCATATCCGTTTATGTGTCCATCCCTGGTTTCATTTTAAGGTCTATGATAAAATGTCATTCATCTTTGAGTTTTCGACTACTGTGTGAATGTTCACCAAAACAAGACAGTATATCACATGTAAGATTCAAAACAAGTCTCACTTCTTCTGCAAATGATAGACATGTCCATTTTCTGTTTCCTATGTTGTTCCGTCCTGACATGGGATTTTGAAATTCATGACTGAGCATAGAGCATTGCATTTAGTATAACTAGAAGACATGCCTTGCCTTAAATCAACATCCCTAAAGCCCGCTTGGTAGGCTAAGTGGTAAGACTGCTAGGTTGTCATCTGGGAGGTCCAGATTTGATACACTAGTTAGGTTGTCTCACAGAAGGTCCAGGTTTGATACGATGGCTAGGCTGTCACCTTGGAGTTCCAGGTTTGATACAAGGGTTAGGCTATCAATTGGGAGGTCCATGTTTGATACAGGGGCTAGGCTGTCACCTGGGAGGTCCAGGTTTAATACACAGGCTGTCACCCGGTAGGTTCAGGTTTGATAGACAGGCTAGGCTGTCAACCGGGAGGTCCGAGTTTGATAGACAGGCTAGGCTGTCATCCGGGAGGTCCGAGTTTGATTCACAGGCTGTCACCTGGGAGGTCCAGGTTTGATACACAGGCTTTCACCTGGGAGGTCCAGGTTTGATACACAGGCTGTCACTTGGTAGGTTCAGGTTTGATACACAGGCTGTCAACCGGGAGGTCCGAGTTTGATTCACAGGCTATGCTGTCACCCAGGAGGTCCAAGTTTTTTTACACAGTCCGGGCTATCACCCGGAAGGTCCAGGTTTGATACACTGGCTAGGCACGTCATGGCCTTCTGTTGCTGTGGCTGTGGTCCTTTGTCCTCCACCACTGATTTATGTAAGGAAGTTGTTAGCTGCTTGCAGGAGGGTAAATTGGTATTGGTAGGTTATTTATTCCATTAATACTGGGTAGGTCATATTACCGCAGTCTTTAACTGAACAGTTGGTGAACAACAACAGTAACCCTGACTGAAACAAGGTCAATGTCACACATGGGGCATTGCCTGATGAAAGTGTCATACTGTGTATAAATGCTGATAGAATAGTTTTGCTTTCACCTTTTGTTATGGTGTAAGGCGAGATCATGGATGTAAATTTCATACATGTATTAAGCTGGCAAATCTATCTTGCATTGATTATTTAAGTGATAAAAACTTAAAACTGATCATTGTTTTCTTGCAGATTCTGATTAGACTGAACACTGTGTGTGGAATTCCAAATCTCTCCTCATTGATTAATGATGCAGAGGGTATGGACATTGACGAAGAATTAAAACAAAAACATGATCAGGCAGTTAAAGCATGGACTGACTTGGATATTTTATATGATCGTAGTATTGAAGACTTAAAACTTGGTCTGAAGGATGTTGAAAGACATCAAAAAGAACAAGCAGAATGTCAAAAAGAACAAGCAGAATGTCAAAAAGAACAAGCAGAATGTCAAAAAGAACAAGCAGAATGTCAAAAAGAACAAGCAGAACGTCAAAAAGAACAAGCAGAACGTCAAAAAGAACAAGCAGAACGTCAAAAAGAACAAGCAGAACGTCAAAAAGAACAAGCAGAACGTCAAAAAGAACAAGCAGAATGTCAAAAAGAACAAGCAGAATGTCAAAAAGAACAAGCAGAACGTCAAAAAGAACAAGCAGAACGTCAAAAAGAACAAGCAGAAAGTATACAAGAAATCAGCAACAAACTTTGTGAACGTAATCCTACAAACATTGACATGAAGTCAGGTACACAATGGTCTTATGTTGATAATTCTATGAAGCTATAACTTTTATGACTGGTGTTAAATATTATAGGAAGAGAGTCAATTAATGACAAATACTTGCACAGGTTAGGTGGATGATTTAAGTTTTATATATTGATTACTGTATGATCATTCAAGTTTGGACTCTTTATATCTAGCCCCCAAAAATGAATTCCAGCAATTTTCAGGGATAGGTATGGTTATGCAAAACAAAACAGTTGTTTAAGGATGGCCTCATCATACCAATGTAGATGTGTGCATACTGGTAGAGAATTTTGTTGCAGTAAGACAAACATAATGTATACTAGACAGGCTGTGTGAAACGGTTTTTGTTCTGATTGACACTGTCCATAAATTTGGTGTATATGAAGCTTGAATGGATACCTTTATACAGGTTGTTGGACTGTTGTGATCAACGTTCTTGCTATTTAGAAAGTGTAATGATCAAATTCTCAAATAATACATGTATCTATTATATTTAGCTCAGATAATATCCATACTAGTTAATCATTATTATAAAATGGTTTGTGAATTTTGTATTTAAATGAAACACTTTCATGTCCATTTTGAAAAATGGGCATCATTTTGTTGCTGTGTTTCAAGTAGTTTGTGTTACGCTCGGTTATTCCAAATAAGTTCTTTCTGCGGGCTCCATATTTGCGGATTTTTTCACAAAAGATGTGCAGTAAAACCTCAACATTGCGACCACCCTTTGGCTCTTGAAAACTGTTATTGTTAAAGAGGTGGTCTTAATATTGAGGTTGAACAAAATAGCAAAATCATGAAAATGGACTTGAGAATTGTGTTCCTAATTTTGGGGTGGTCTTTGTTGAGGTGGTCAATCTAACCAGTACATGTCTGCGTTCATAGTGTATATTAACTTCACTTCATACTGAGTCAATCTAACCAGTACATCATCACACAGATGAATGACAAAAGCAACTCCTCGGTTCCTAATGTTTAGAATCGGAACTAAATTTGATTTTATTGATGAGGAAAATGTTCACTGGGGCAATGTTGTCACGATAGCAGTGCTTGTTCTGTTAAATATTTGCTAGGCTTTGCGTCATTTTGTGACTGCCCCTGTTCCCTTGTAACTATGTACCCTTGAACCTCCTCAAATGCCTTATGTTTTATGGATTGTTGTTTTCCCAGAGGTCTGTGTGGAGAGGCACTGTTGTGAATGTATGTGGCATTCCCTGTAGCAACCTATTCTCTGTCTTTCGGATACAAAGCCTAGAGGAAAGTTTGATTCATGTTGAACATGTAGTTAAAGAAGTAACGTTTTTTATTAACAAGCCAAGAAGGGCAATGTTCAGTATGCCCGAAGTAATAGTCATTTATTACACATTATATTTCACAATTTTTCAGATCTTAGAAATCGTATGGTGAAGATTTACAAAGAAGAGTGTTGTACCTTGTCAGTGTCACCTTTGTGTGATGAAGACGAAGATGAGGTGGAGATTTTATCTATCTATAAACCTCCATCTCTGTATCATGTACCTTATCACAGAACGCAGGAAAAAGAAGAAAAATATTCTATTTCATCTTACAAAGAAATATTTTGTAAAGATGACCGCACTTTCAGAAAAATATATATTACTGGTGACGCTGGTGTTGGTAAAACTTCTTTTTGCAAGCATATGACATTCCTTTGGTGCAAATCTCAATGTCGGGAATGTGTGAGCGATAAAAGTGTTCAGAATGACATTGATTTCATGGCCAAATTTGACTTCGTTTTCTATGTATCACTTCGAGATACACCCAGGAAAGATGTTATAACTATGATCATTGAACAATTATTCTGCAATGAAAATGAGCTTAAGAAGAAGGAAATATATGAATGTGTTGAAAATATTCTTAGGGACAATGAGTGTATCATCATCATGGATGCTTTAGACGAATGGACACCAGCAGAAAGTGGAAAAATAAATATCAATAAATTATTATCAGATAAATGTTCTTTTGTAACGACATGCAGACCGTACAAAATCGAGAATGAAAGGTTGTCGTCCAGAGATCTTGATCGTCAAGTACAGATTACAGGGATCAAGGAAAGTTCAACAAAACTTTATATTACAGAAATATTGAAACGTATTAATAAGGCAAATGAGGACAACAAGGAACCAAATGATTTTATCAGAGATGTCAACGAGTGTGGACTTCAGGAACAATTACGTATACCAATCATAACTTCTCATTTGGTAGCTGTATGGTATGACCATAAACTGACTGACATGTCTAGAGCACTTATATATAGTAACATTGTAGATATGCTCCTTAATAGGGCTGAAAAGAGGAAAGGTATTGAGTTGCCATCCTCAGCAGAAAGTAAAATACAATTTCCTGATTCTCTGTCAGAGCTTTTTTATTTCAAAAAGCATATTTCATTTTTGAAGAAAATATGTTTACTTTCATTTAATTTATTGTTCAAACAAGATAAATGTTTGTCAGAGTTAGTATTCACTACAGAACAATTGGAATCTGAACCTTATTGTATTTCTGCCAATGAAATGGATTTCTTGTGCAAGTTTGGCATCTTATCAAAAAGCAAAGTAATTAGTCGATTTGGAAAACGAGAACAAAAATTGTCTTATTTGCATAAGACTTATCTGGAATATTTCGCTGCATTGTTTGTATCTTCGTTTGACTTAGATAACGTATTTGATAATATTGTTCAGAAATGGACAACTATAAATGATGTAGTGCAATTTGAGAGTTTTTTCATCTTTTTTGTTGGACTTTCTATTCACAAAAGTAAGAATTTGTTTGAGAATATGTATCATACAATATCAGATGATTTAAGTTTGTGCAGAAAAAATGCCATATTTCACTATAACAGTGATTCTTACAGTGAGCAAATCCAGTCACTACGGACTATGGTTATAAATTGTTTCAAGGAAGTCAGAGGATCTAATGATCCAAGCATTTCATTTAAGCTCGAAGATTTTATTTTTGATGATTATAGTTCTGTTCATAATGACAATTCTATTGTTGACATTTTGAAACAACTTTTATTGTTAAATACAACATGTGTAAAATCAATATATTCTGATGAAGGTAAATATTATGATGAGTTTGATCAGATCAAAAATCTACAATGTTTACATGTTGGTGACGTGTTGTCTGGTGATTATGTAAAGTTCACTGAGTGCATGTTACAGAATCAATCCACACTGCACACTGTTAGTATTGAAGGTAGTAGTACATTGATAGCAGAATTACCTGTGAGAAGTCTCCAACATCTGACATCATTGTCTCTGTCTCGTGTTACAATGCAACATAACAGTTTACATAATCTGGTGAAATTTCTGTCTGACAATGTTCTCATTGAAAATATCAAATTGTCCCGTGTGTCTTGTGATAATCACCAGGGTGATGATAGTGTCTGTACATTGACTCTAAATCTTCCACATCATACAAAACTCACTTCATTATGTCTGCAGTATGTTAATATTGTATGTAATAATGTAAACAATTCTAGTTTAAAGTACATCACATTGTGTACAATATCTGAGAGGATTGTTAGATGTTATATTGATGTATTTAACTGTATTAAGTATTCACAACTTGAACGTCTTGATATCACTGGATCTCACATGTACATGTCAGATTACAATACAATGAAAACATTGTCAGATACAGTGAAAACTCTTCCATATATCAAGTCACTAACACTGGGGTACATGAAGTTACCTGATGATGTTTTATTACAACTACATCCTGATGTAACACAAGTGAAGATAGAGCTGTGGGGTGTCACAATGAGTCGTCAATGTTTTCATTGTTTCATTGAAAGTTGTGTAAACAATAAATCTGTGATAAAAGTTGAGTTAGGTGCATGTAATATTACATCAGTTGTTGGAGAAACTCACAGAGTACTGTCAGACAAGGAGTCGGTGGATTATATGTCTGAGTATCTTACATCAATATCTACAGTAAACATCACATATAAATATGTTACATGGTTACCATTTTTACACTTTGAAACAGGAAGTTGTCAGTAAATGTTTGCTTTTGTTTATGTAAACATGTAAACATATATAGACACACTTTGATGAACATATCAACAAAATGTCAGGATGTAAGGCAGACAAATATGGCTGTAACTTTTTTGTTTGCTTTTTTTTTATTTGTCATAGCAGAATTCATCGAATTATATGCCTGAGTATCTTACACAGGGGTGATAAAGTTCCGGAGACCTCCAGGGTCGATTTTAAGATTGATGTAAACCCGATGAGTTTTTTGATGGGTGGGTATAGGGGCCGAATCGCTCTCTGATGTTTAATGTTAAAAATCGATTTTTACTACAAGTATGTAAATTAAACTTACCCCGATGTAAAAATCAGCCTTTTAAGATGTTAAATCCTCAATAAAATCATGTGGTTAATATTGAAAGTTATTCCAAAAACAGCGATCAAACAATCCAATGACGAGAAATTTTCACTGAGCACGATTTCATCATCACTATTTATAAACAAGTTGGTAATTTTCCACTTCAATTCTGATATTTTCATCAAAGTTTAATTGTATTAATCCATTTCCACGACACTTAAATAGTTTAAAAGACTGCTGTGAACAACAATCTGGGTTTAATAATCTTTAAAAAGGTGTTAATATCGACCAAACGAAGGATGTAAATCACGCGAGCAATACGTCATCATGTCATTTTTTGTGTACACAAGTCGGCTATTTTCTGAAAATGTCACCAGAACAAAATCAATATTAAAGTAGGTCAAATCCAGGTAGTTATTGTCTGTGTTGCAATTCTTGTGACAACAATTTAATTTTCAACAAGAATAAACATCAAAGATGTTTGAACTTTCTCAATTAGTCATCTATCAGTATGTGTAAATGTGTAAATGTTCTAGAGGTGATGAAATGAGTTACTGGAATATGTTTGTGTGTTGTATATGAAAGATTGGAACAAATTGAGAGAACTCCATTCTATAACATCTCATTACAATTGTACACTCAGTGGCTATAACTTCATTATGAGTGGTGGGATATCTACTCTATTATATACAATGTATGCTGACATTTGTGTTGCTGTGAAATCATTGTTTCACAAAATTTAAAGCTGCATTACATATTGTTTGTAATACAAACTTTCTTACATATTTGGTAAGGAATGACGGCCATTCTTGCTGGTGAAATTATTTCTATTTCACTGATTTTGACATAAATTGCTATGAATAAAGGCCTTTAACTCCACACATTCTATTCTGACTGAGTCCTATGATTATTAATGTATTATTTCTGTATGAGCTGAAAATCTTGTCTACATGTATACTCACTTCAGTGTTTTAGTTCTATAATATGTGAATAAAGAAAATTTGATCATTATACATATTAACAATAAAATAGTTAAACCATTTTGTGTTGTATTTGTTTCTCACTGTTTTAAGATTGGTACAAAAATGTTGAGAGCATCTTCTATTTTGTACATTTATAACATTTATGTGCGCAATATCCAACCAAACAGTTTATTCTTGGAATTGGTGTCATTAAATCCACCAGACATATTATCATGCAACCTCTCCAGAACAACATACTTGTTCAGATGTGAACTCTGGCTTTTGTTGAGAGGTTATTCCTGTATACAGGGTATTGCTGTAGAGAGGTTATTGCTGTAGAGAGGTTATTGCTGTAGGGAGGTTATTACTGTAGAGAGGTTATTGCTGTAGGGATGTTATTACTGTAGAGAGGTTATTGATCTAGAGAGGTTATTGCTGTAGGGAGGTTATTGATCTAGAGAGGTTATTGCTGTAGGGATGTTATTACTGTAGAGAGGTTATTGCTGTAGGGAGGTTATTGCTGTAGAGAGGTTATTGCTGTATACAGGGTATTGCTGTAGGGAGGTTATTGCTCTAGAGAGGTTATTGCTGTATACAGGGTATTGCTGTAGGGAGGTTATTGATCTAGAGAGGTTATTCCTGTATACAGGGTATTGCTGTAGGGAGGTTATTGATCTAGAGAGGTTATTGCTGTACACAGGGTATTGCTGTAGGGAGGTTATTGCTCTAGAAAGGTTATTGCTGTATACAGGGTATTGCTGTAGGGAGGTTATTGATCTAGAGAGGTTATTCCTGTATACAGGGTATTGCTGTAGGGAGGTTATTGATCTAGAGAGGTTATTGCTGTATACAGGGTATTGCTGTAGGGAGGTTATTGCTCTAGAAAGGTTATTGCTGTATACAGGGTATTGCTGTAGGGAGGTTATTGATCTAGAGAGGTTATTCCTGTATACAGGGTATTGCTGTAGGGAGGTTATTGCTGTATACAGGGTATTGCTGTAGGGAGGGTATTGCTGTATACAGGGTATTGCTGTAGGGAGGTTATTGATATAGAGAGGTTATTGCTGTATGGAGGTTATTGCTCTAGAGAGGGTATTGCTGTTTAGAGGTTATGACTGTAGAGAGGTTATATTTGATGGTACAATATACAACAGGAACATTGATAATGTTGTTATAGTGTGGATATTGCACACAAGACGCCACTCTGGAAAGGTTACTCATGCAACCTCTCCAGAACAACATACTTGTTCAGATGTGAACTCTGGCTTTTGTTGAGAGGTTATTGCTGTATACAGGGTATTGCTGTAGGGAGGTTATTGCTCTAGAGAGGTTATTGCTGTATACAGGGTATTGCTGTAGGGAGGTTATTGATATAGAGAGGTTATTCCTGTATACAGGGTATTGCTGTAGGGAGGTTATTGCTGTATTCAGGGTATTGCTGTAGGGAGGTTATTGTTATAGAGAGGTTATTGCTGTAGGGAGGTTATTGCTCTAGAGAGGTTATTGCTGTACAGAGGTTATTGCTCTAGAGAGGGTATTGCTGTTTAGAGGTTATTACTGTAGAGAGGTTTTTGCTGTAGGGAGGTTATATTTGATGGTACAATATACAACAGGAACATTGATAATGTTGTTATAGTGTGGATATTGCACACAAGACGCCACTCTGGAAAGGTTACACTGTATGTGTGCTGTTCTGTTTAACTGTTCTACCAGTTTGTGTATGGTGGTATTGACATGATGTTGCAACTTGATCTACATCAAGGAAGGTTTACATCCTGGTCGATCTACACAATTATGGACCTACATAATGGGGAATCTACATCTATATAATTGGAGAATTTTCATCTCGGTGGATCTACATGATGGAGAATCTACATTATGTTGGATCTACATAATGGTGAATGTACATCATGGTGGATATACATAATGTTTAATCTACATCATGGTGGATATACATAATGATGAATCTACATCATGGTGGATATACATAATGATGAATCTACATCATGGTGGATATACATAATGATGAATCTACATCATGGTGGATATACATCATGATGAATCTACATCATGGTGGATATACATAATGATGAATCTACATCATGGTGGATCTACATCATGATGGATTCGTGTTTCAGACGACATCAACACGTCATCAGTGTACACAGAAACTTGAATCAACATATGTATCTTTGTTCGAAGAGCTCAGTCCTAAATCAATCAAAATTGACTAGATGCCACACACTTGATTGCGATTCGAGTCGGAGAGATGTAAGGGACTCACTTAACGCGTGTATGCTGAATGACGTCAAGATACTTGTTAATGTGATGATGTCATTAAACATATTTAATCGATGAAATTTTGAAAAAAGGTTTTCCTTTATTTACACTTAACGGTTACGTTTGATATTAGCGCATTGTTAGATATATTTAATCAACTAGAGCATTATAAAATATTAATAGTTCTATGGATAATTTTAGAAATAATGATTGTGTGAATCGGCCTACTTTCCGGCTCTTTTATTCAATTACTTTCGCGACGCTGCTGTCTATATTAACGAGGTCAAGTTGGATGTGTGTTTTTACCTCATCGTGACGGGTATCTGATACATTGTATATAGAATAATTAATTTGTGTTGTTTAGTATTCAATTTATTCAACTCATTCAATAAATTCAATATTAATACAACACTCATTCAATATCCTCTATATGTGTGTAATATATCCAAACAGTTTATTCTAGAAAATGGCCTCATTAAATCCATCAGACATATTACAGTGCAACCTCTCCAAAACAACATCCTTGTTCAGATGTGAACTCTGGCTTTTGTTGAGAGGTAATTGCTGTAGGAAGTTAATGCTGATGAGACGTTATGACTCTAGGGAGGTTATTGCTGTAGGGAGGTTATTGCTGTGGGGAGGTTATTGCTGTGGGGAGGTTATTGCTGTAGGGAGGTTATTGCTGTAGGGAGGTTATTGTTGTAGAGAGGTTATTGCTGTAGAGAGGTTATTGCTGTAGGGAGGTTATTACTATAGAGAGGTTATTGCCATATGGAGATTATAACTCTACAGAGGTAATTGCTGAAAAGAGGTTATTCCTCTAAGGAAGTCATTCCTGTATTGCGGTTATTGCTATGGAGAGGTTATTACTATGTGGAGGTTATTGCTGTAGGGAGGGTATTGCTGTAGGGAGGTTATTGATGTAGGGATTTTATTGCTGTAGAGAGGTAATTGCTGTACGGAATTTATTGTTGTATAGAGGTAATTGCTGTTTGGATTTTTTTGCTGTAGAGATGTTATTGCTGTAAGGAGGTTATTGCTGTAAGGAGGTTATTGCTGTAGGGAGGTTATTGCTGTAGGGAGGTAATTGCTGTAGGAAGGTTATTGCTGTAGAGAGGATATTGGTGTTGGGAGTTTATTACTGTAGACAGGGGCGTAGCTAGGAGGTTTGTGATGTGTACGCAAGATCCTTTTTGCGGGTGGTCCGGGGGTACTCCCCCGGAACAAAAATTGTTTCTAGATTGTCTGTAGTGACTTCTGGGCGCATTCTTATCCCTGAATTGAACGAAGTTTTTTTAATGCAGATTTGAACTTTTTATTTTTTTCGACTTTTCGAGACAATGTGTACGCAGCTGCGTACTCTGCGTACAGGACGCTACGCGCCTGGTAGAGAGGTTATTGCTGTAGGGAGTTTATTACTGTAGAGAGGTTATTACTGTAGGAAGTTATTACTGTAGGATAATGCTCTAGGGAGGTATAATTGGTTGATGAAGGTTATTGCCTAAAATAGGTTATTGCTGTTGAGAGGTTATTACTATAGAGAGGTTATTGCTGTATGGAGTTTATTACTAAAGAGAGGTTATTGCTGTATGGAGGTTATTGCTGTAGAGAGGTTATTGCTGTAGGGAGGTTATTGCTGTGGGGAGGTTATTGCTGTAGGGAGGTTATTGCTGATGAGACGTTATGACTCTAGGGAGGTTATTGCTGTAGGGAGGTTATTGCTCAAGGGAGGTTATTGCTGTAGGGAGGTTATTGCTGTAGGAGGTTAATGCTGATGAGACATTATGACTCTAGGGAGGTTATTGCTGTAGGGAGGTTATTGCTCAAGGGAGGTTATTGCTGTAGGGAGGTTATTGCTGATGAGACGTTATGACTCTAGGGAGGTTATTGCTGTAGGGAGGTTATTGATGTAGGGAGGTTATTGCTGTGGGGAGGTTATTGCTGTAGGGAGGTTATTGCTGTAGGGAGGTTATTGCTGTAGGAGGTTAATGCTGATGAGACGTTATGACTCTAGGGAGGTTATTGCTGTAGGGAGGTTATTGCTCAAGGGAGGTTATTGTTGTAGGGAGGTTATTGCTGATGAGACGTTATGACTCTAGGGAGGTTATTGCTGTAGGGAGGTTATTGCTGTAGGGAGGTTATTGCTGTAGGGAGGTTATTGTTGTAGAGAGGTTATTGCTGTAGAGAGGTTATTGCTGTAGGGAGGTTATTACTATAGAGAGGTTATTGCCATATGTAGATTATTACTCTACAGAGGTAATTGCTGAAAAGAGGTTATTCCTCTAAGGAAGTCATTCCTGTATTGCGGTTATTGCAATGGAGAGGTTATTACTATGTGGAGGTTATTGCTGTAGGGAGGGTATTGCTGTAGGGAGGTTATTGATGTAGGGATTTTATTGCTGTAGAGAGGTAATTGCTGTACGGAATTTATTGTTGTATAGAGGTAATTGCTGTTTGGATTTTTTTCCTGTAGAGATGTTATTGCTGTAAGGAGGTTATTGCTGTAAGGAGGTTATTGCTGTAGGGAGGTTATTGCTGTAGGGAGGTAATTGCTGTAGGAAGGTTATTGCAGTAGAGAGGATATTGCTGTTGGGAGTTTATTACTGTAGAGAGGATATTGCTGTTGGGAGTTTATTACTGTAGAGAGGTTATTGCTGTAGGGAGTTTATTACTGTAGAGAGGTTATTACTGTAGGAAGTTATTGCTGTAGGATAATGCTCTAGGGAGGTATAATTGGTTGATGAAGGTTATTGCCTAAAATAGGTTATTGCTGTTGAGAGGTTATTGATGTATGGAGTTTATTACTAAAGAGAGGTTATTGCTGTAGAGAGGTTATTGCTGTGGAGAGGTTATTGCTGTAGGGAGGTTATTGCTGTAGGGAGGTTATTGCTGTGGAGAGGTTATTGCTGTATGGTGGTTATTGCAGTAGTGAGGTTATTGCTGTAGGGTGGTTATTGCAGTAGTGAGATTATTGCTGTAGGGAGGTTATTGCTGTGGAGAGGTTATTGCTGTAGGGAGGTTATTATTATAGAGAGGTTATTGCTGTAGGGAGGTTATTACTGTAGAGAGGTTATTGCTGTTGAGAGGTTATTACGATAGAGAGGTTATTGCTGTAGGGAGGTTATTGCTGTGGAGAGGTTATTGCTGTAGGGAGGTTATTACTATAGAGAGGTTATTGCTGTTGAGAGGTTATTACTATAGAGAAATTATTGCTGTAGGGAGGTTATTGCTGTAGGGAGGTTATTGCTGTAGGGAGGTTATTGCTGTAGGGAGGTTATTGCTGTAGGGAGGTTATTGCTGTAGGGAGGTTATTGCTGAAGGGAGGTTATTGCAGTAGTGAGGTTATTACTAAAGAGAGGTTGATGTAGAGAGGTCATTACTATAGGGAGGTTATTGCTGTAGGGAGGTTATTGCAGTAGTGAGGTTATTACTGTAGGGAGGTTAATACTAAAGAGAGGTTGATGTAGAGAGGTCATTGCTATAGGGAGGTTATTGCTGTAGGGAGGTTATTGCTGTAGGGATGTTATTGCTGTAGGGAGGTTATTGCTGTAGGGAGGTTATTGCAGTAGTGAGGGTATTACTGAAAAGAGGTTATTGATGTAGGGAGTTTATTGCTGTAGGAAGGTTATTGCTGTAGGTAGGTTATTGCTGTAGAGAGATTATTGCTGTATTGAGGTTATTGCTCTTTGGAGGTTATTGCTATAGGGAGGTTATTGATGTAGATAGGTTATTGCTCTAGAGAGGCTATTGCTGTAGGAATGTTATTTATTTATGTAGGTTATTGCTCTATGGACGTTACTGCTTGATGGAGGATATTGCTCTAGGAAGGTTATTGCTCTAGAGAGGTAATTGCTCTATGGAGGTTATTGCTCTAGGGAATTAGTTGCTGTAGGTAGGTGATATTTGATAATACAATGTACACTATGGACTTTGATATGTTGTTGAAGGGTGGATATTGCACTCAAGACGACCTCTCGAACGGTTACACTGTATATCTGATGTTCTTTTTTTACCTGTTTGTTTATGATGATTTTGACGTGATGTAACCACTTGGTCTACATCAAGGAAGATTTACATCCTGGTGGAACTACATTATGGTGGATCTACATAATTGGAATCTACATCCTGGTGGATCTACATAATGTGGAATCTACTTCCTGGTGGATCTTCATAAAGGTGCATCTACATCCTGGTATCTCTACATAATGATTGATCTACATAATGTGGAATCTATATAATAGTGGATCTACATAATGTGGATATCAATATAATGGTGAATCTACATAATGGGGATTCTACATCCTGGTGGATCTACATCATGGAGTTTGTACATCTTTGTGGATATATATCAGTGAAGGTTGACACCCTAGTGGATCTACATCCTGGTGGATCTACATCCTGGTGGATCTACATCATGGTGGATCTACATCCTGGTGGATCTACATCATGGTGGATCTACATCCTGGTGGATCTACATCATGATGGCTCTACATCATGGTGGATCTACATCATGGTGGATCTACATCATGACGGATCTACATCATGGTGGATCTACATCATGACGGATCTACATCATGACGGATCTACATCATGACGGATCTACATCATGGTGGATCTACATCATGACGGATCTACATCATGACGGATCTACATCATGACGGATCTACATCATGGTGGATCTACATTATGACGGATCTGTATCATGGTGGATCTACATCATGGTGGATCTACATCATGGTGGATCTTCATCATGACGGATCTACATCATGGTGGATCTACATCATGACGGATCTACATCATGACGGATCTACATCATGACGGATCTATATCATGGTGGATCTACATCATGACGGATCTACATCATGACGGATCTACATCATGGTGGATCTACATCATGGTGGATCTACATCATGACGGATCTACATCATGACGGATCTACATCATGACGGATCTACATCATGGTGGATCTTCATCATGGTGGATCTACATCATGACGGATCTACATCATGACGGATCTACATCATGACGGATCTTCATCATGGTGGATCTACACCGAAGGGGATCTACATCAGACCATGATTTCTCTTCAGTATTTTGAACACTTATATATCTCTTTACACACAGTATCTATCTCTTTGGGTAAGTGCTTGATTTCAAAATTATTTTTGGAATTTGTTGAGTTCAGTCAAAATCATCTCATATTTATTCAATCAAGGGAGCACAAAACAATACTCGACCGGAATATACTATAGCCCCAAAAGTACTAATATACATTCGGCATTGGAATGATGGGGTTTTTCGGTGCTGCCGTTCTAACATGGCTTTGCTATTTGCAAAATTAGAAGCCTATATTACATCAGGTGTTGATATATTGCTCATTTCTAATTATAATATCGTATTGTAATGATGATTTCATTGCACCCGTATATTCTCCTCTGGTGATTCAATCCTAAAACGGGAGACGTGTGTCCGCCCAGATGCCCGCCCGCTTGAATGAACGATATCCGACTGTAAGTATACTCAAACGCAAAAGAAAGTGTGCACTTTTTATTTTTTGATTATTTTAATTCTACAAGGTATAATAATGTCGGAATATAAAACTATCGGTCGTTGACGAATTTCCATGTGGAACATGTTTACACAAGTACAAGTGGCCAAACCAGTTTTCTCTACATTCTTTCACACATGTATACTGTATACATACTAGTATATACAGGCGCTGCAGTTTCACGGGCACTTAATTGCTATAGAAACACTATAATTTTACTTGATAGGTTTATGCAAACGGGTACTGTTGCCAACCGACCCGATCCAGCAGGCCACGCGTGACTGGCATCAGACTGGACCGTCACATTGAGTTGACGTACTTGAGACGTCGGTACCAAACCGCCTCTGCTTCAGCGAGGCAAAACGGTATAATCCGAGACACGGTTCTGAGACGACTTCGTCAAAGTGATATGCCTATTCGACCGAGACGTCATTATATTGGCCATATACTGTCCCAACGTCATCGCACAGCGCGTTTGAACTGGACACAGCTTGGTTATCGATGGCAAAGGGCGCAGTGGAACAGAATCGTCTTTACTGACAAATACCGTTTAACTAGGGCCACCATGATGGTAGGGTTACAGTGTACAGACGTAGGGGAGAGCGATTTGCGGACGCATGTGTCCTTCTGAGGAATGAATTGAGTGGGGACAGCGTCATAGTGTGGGGAGGGATCATGTCAAACAGAAAGACGGATACGGTCTTCGTTTAGAGCAACCTTAATACCCTGAGTTACATTAATCAAGTGCAGAGAAATGTAGCCGTCCCTTTTATTACGGTCCCGCAACACTGAAGCATGATAATGCAAGGCCACACACGGCAAGGCTTACACAGCAATTCCAGATATTCTAAATGGGAATGTAGTTAACATCTTGCTTTGGCCTGCCCTATCACCAGATCTCAATCCCAATGAGCATATTTGGGATGCTCTTGGTCGTAGGGTGAGATCAAGGCATGATGTTAACAAGTTTGATGAGCTACGCAAAGCCTTGCAGGTGGAATGGAATACTATTCCTGCAGACGTCATACAACGTTACGTGAATTCCATGCGGCGACGTATTTTAGAAGGTATTAGACGGAATTGCGGTCATACCAGAATGATATTAATGCAACATTGGCATCTTTTTGCAACAAATTACAATGCATCTACGCACGAAAACATCTCTTTGGTTATTTGTGTATTTTTGATTGTGACCCCTACTGCACGTAAACGCGTCGTACGTTTTAACGAAATTCAAAACAGTACAATAAACACATTGGTTAGAAAGGTAATTTAATAAGATAACAAAACATGATAATAGTCCGTCATTGGAATTTCAGAAAATCAAAAGTGCACACTTTCTTTTGCGTTTGAGTATATATTAGCGGGCGATATATTTATGGTCCTTTCTATTTTCTCATGTTTACACTAATCCCCCGACATAAAAAAACACCGACTTGAGTTAAACAGTTATCTCCTGTGTACTTACTTCACCGAATGATTTTGATAGAAATATTCAAGTTTATTTAAAGTGGTGATCAAAGTATCAACAGAGGGATTTACGCCACGTGCCGAAACATTGGACTATTCAATACAAAATAACAAAATAAACTTTAACAAAATTTGTTGAAAATGAATTTGTCATTTAGATATATACTACCCGCCATTAAAAAAGCAACTAAAATTGTTCGCGTCAACTCTATGACATTATATAGAAATAACTATATTTTTAATTCTCAAATATAATTTCGTAAACTTAATAACTTATGAAATATGAATACAAGGACCATAGTTTGAATTCTTTTTGATGAACAATTTACATATTTGTAACAATCAACGCGTTTAACACATGAAACAACGTGGAGGTTAAATGAAATAGTTGCGTTTTTTAATATCGTTAAGTAATATTAGCGTTCCAAATTGCTGTTGGATACTTAATTGTTAAACGGACCTGAACATTGCATTTATTCCAAGATACATGTATATGGTTTCCCTCTACAAGATACATGTATATGGTTTCCCTCTACGAGATACATGTATATGGTTTCCCTCTACAAGAAACATGTTTATGGTTTGCCTCTACGAGATACATGTTATGGTTTCCCTCTACGAGATACATGTATATGGTTTGCCTCTACGAGATAAATGTATATGGTTTGTCTCTACGAGATACATGTATATGATTCCCTCTACAAGATACATGTACATGGTTTCCCTCTACGAGATACATGTATATGGTTTCCCTCTACAATATACATGTATATGGTTTCCCTCTACAAGATACCTTTATATGGCTTCCCTCTACAAGATACATGTATATGGTTTGCCTCTACGAGAAACATGTATATGGTTTCCCTCTACGAGATACATGTATATGGTTTGCCTCTACGAGATAAATGTATATGGTTTGCCTCTACGAGATACATGTATATGATTCCCTCTACAAGATACATGTATATGGTTTCCCTCAACAAGATGCATGTATATGGTCTCCCTCTACGAGATACATGTATATGGTCTCCCTCTACAAGATACAGGTATATGGTCTCCCTGTTCGAGATACATGTATATGGTCTCCCTCTACGAGATACAAGTATATGGTCTCCCTGTACGAGATACATGTATATGGTCTCCCTGTACGAGATACATGTATATGGTTCCCTGTACGAGATACATGTATATGGTCTCCCTGTACGAGATACATGTATATGGTTCTCTGTACGTGATACATGTATATGGTTTCCCTCTACAAGATACATGTATATGGTTTCCCTCTACAAGATACATGTATATGGTTTCCCTCTACAAGATACATGTATATGGTTTCCCTCTACGAGATACATGTACATGGTTTCCCTCTACGAGATACATGTATATGGTTTCCCTCTACAAGAAACATGTTTATGGTTTGCCTCTACGAGATACATGTTATGGTTTCCCTCTACAAGATACATGTATATGGTTTACCTCAACAAGATACATGTATATGGTCTCCCTCTACGAGATACATGTATATGGTCTTCCTCTACAAGATACAGGTATAAGGTCTCCCTGTTCGAGATACATGTATATGGTCTCCCTCTACGAGATACATGTATATGGTCTCCCTGTACGAGATACATGTATATGGTCTCCCAGTACGAGATACATGTATATGGTCTCCCTGTACGAGATACATGTATATGGTTCCCTGTACGAGATACATGTATATGGTCTCCCTGTACGAGATACATGTATATGGTTCTCTGTACGTGATACATGTATATGGTTTCCCTCTACAAGATACATGTATATGGTTTCCCTCTACAAGATACATGTATATGGTTTCCCTCTACAAGATACATGTATATGGTTTGCCTCTACGAGATACATGTACATGGTTTCCCTCTACGAGATACATGTATATGGTTTCCCTCTACAAGAAACATGTTTATGGTTTGCCTCTACGAGATACATGTTATGGTTTCCCTCTACGAGATACATGTATATGGTTTGCCTCTACGAGATACATGTATATGGTTTCCCTCTACGAGATACATGTATATGGTTTCCCTCTACAAGATACATGTATATGGTTTCCCTCTACAAGATACATGTATATGGTTTGCCTCTACGAGATACATGTACATGGTTTCCCTCTACGAGATACATGTATATGGTTTCCCTCTACAAGAAACATGTTTATGGTTTGCCTCTACGAGATACATGTTATGGTTTCCCTCTACGAGATACATGTATATGGTTTGCCTCTACGAGATAAATGTATATGGTTTGTCTCTACGAGATACATGTATATGATTCCCTCTACAAGATACATGTACATGGTTTCCCTCTACGAGATACATGTATATGGTTTCCCTCTACAAGATACATGTATATGGTTTACCTCAACAAGATACATGTATATGGTCTCCCTCTACGAGATACATGTATATGGTCTTCCTCTACAAGATACAGGTATATGGTCTCCCTGTTCGAGATACATGTATATGGTCTCCCTCTACGAGATACATGTATATGGTCTCCCTGTACGAGATACATGTATATGGTCTCCCAGTACGAGATACATGTATATGGTCTCCCTGTACGAGATACATGCATATGGTTCTCTGTACGTAATACATGTATATGATTTCCCTCTACAAGATACATGTACATGGTTTCCCTCTACGAGATAAATGTATATGGTTTTCCTCTACGAGATAAATGTATATGGTTTCCCTCTACAAGATACATGTATATGGTTCCCCTCTACGAGATACATGTATATGGTTTGCCTCTACGAGATAAATGTATATGGTTCCCTCTACGAGATACATGTATATGGTTCCCTTTACGAGATTCTTGTATATGGTTTGCCTCTATGAGATACATGTATATGGTTTCACTCTACGAGATACATGAATATGGTCTCCCTGTACGAGATACATGTATATGGTTTCCATGTACGAGATTCATGTATATGGTTCCCTGTACGAGATACATGTATATGGTTTCCCTCTACGAGATACATGTATATGGTTTGCCTCTACGAGATAAATGTATATGGTTCCCTCTACGAGATACATATATACGGTTTCACTCTACGAGATACATGTTTATGGTTTCCCTCTACGAGAAATATGTATACGGTTTCACTCTACGACATACATGTTTATGGTTTCCCTCTACGAGAAATATGTATATGGTTTGCCTCTACGATATTCATGTATATGGTTCTCTCTACGAGATACATGTATATGGTTCCCTTTACGAGATACATGTATATGGTTTGCCTCTACGAGATACATGTATATGGTTTCACTCTACGAGAAATATGTATATGGTTGGCCTCTACGAGATACATGTATATGGTTCTCTCTACGAGATACATGTATATGGTTCCCTTTACGAGATACATGTATATGGTTTGCCTCTACGAGATACATGTATATGGTTTCACTCTACGAGAAATATGTATATGGTTGGCCTCTACGAGATACATGTATATGGTTCTCTCTACGAGATACATGTATATGGTTCCCTTTACGAGATTCTTGTATATGGTTTGCCTCTACGAGATACATGTATATGGTTTCACTCTACGAGATACATTTATATGGTCTCCCTGTACGAGATACATGTATATGGTTTCCCTGTACGAGATACATGTATATGGTTCCCTGTACGAGATACATGTATATGGTTTCCCTCTACAAGATACATGTATATGGTTTCCCTTTACAAGATACATGTATATGGTTTCACTCAACAAGATACATGTATATGGTCTCCCTGTACGAGATACATGTATATGGTCTCCCTCTACAATATACATGTATATGGTCTCCCTGTACGAGATACACGGATATGGTCTCCCTGTACGAGATACATGTATATGGTTTTCCTCTACAAGATACATGTATATGGTTTGCCTCTACGAGATACATGTATATGGTTTGCCTCTACGAGATACATGTTTATGATTCCCTCTACAAGATACATGTATATGGTTTCCCTCTACGAGATACATGTATATGGTTTCCCTCTACAAGATACATGTATATGGTTTCCCTCAACAAGATACATGTATATGGTCTCCCTCTACGAGATACATGTATATTGTCTCCCTGTACGGGATACATGTATATGGTCTCCCTCTACGAGATACATGTATATGGTCTCCCTCTACGATATACATGTATATTGTCTCCCTGTACGAGATATATGTATATGGTCTCCCTGTACGAGATACATGTATATGGTCTCCCTGTACGAGATACCTGTATATGGTTCCCTGTACGAGATACATGTATATGGTCTCCCTCTACGAGATACATGCATATGGTCTCCCTGTACGAGATACATGTATATGGTCTCCCTGTACGAGATACATGTATATGGTTCCCTGTACGAGATACATGTATATGGTTTCCCTCTACAAGATACATGTATATGGTTTCCCTTTACAAGATACATGTATATGGTTTCACTCAACAAGATACATGTATATGGTCTCCCTGTACGAGATACATGTATATGGTCTCCCTCTACAATATACATGTATATGGTCTCCCTGTACGAGATACACGGATATGGTCTCCCTGTACGAGATACATGTATATGGTTTTCCTCTACAAGATACATGTATATGGTTTGCCTCTACGAGATACATGTATATGGTTTGCCTCTACGAGATACATGTTTATGATTCCCTCTACAAGATACATGTATATGGTTTCCCTCTACGAGATACATGTATATGGTTTCCCTCTACAAGATACATGTATATGGTTTCCCTCAACAAGATACATGTATATGGTCTCCCTCTACGAGATACATGTATATTGTCTCCCTGTACGGGATACATGTATATGGTCTCCCTCTACGAGATACATGTATATGGTCTCCCTCTACGATATACATGTATATTGTCTCCCTGTACGAGATATATGTATATGGTCTCCCTGTACGAGATACATGTATATGGTCTCCCTGTACGAGATACCTGTATATGGTTCCCTGTACGAGATACATGTATATGGTCTCCCTCTACGAGATACATGCATATGGTCTCCCTGTACGAGATACATGTATATGGTCTCCCTGTACGAGATACATGTATATGGTTCCCTGTACGAGATACATGTATATGGTCTCCCTGTACGAGATACATGTATATGGTCTCCCTGTACGAGATACATATATATAGTCTTTCCTCTACGAGATAAATTTAGTTGTGAAGTATTTATTGACTAGTCTTTGTTTTTGTTAAAATCCACGACACTATCCGCTTATATTGACTATTGTTATTTGATCATGAGTTCAAGGTATTGTCTATTGTTTTTTGATCATGCCTTCAAGATATTGATTATTGTTATTTTATCAAGTGTTCAAGATATTGTCTATTGTTATTTGATCATGCCTTCAAGATATTGACTATTGTTATTTGATCATGCCTTCAAGATATTGACTATTGTTATTTGATCATGTGTTCAAGATATTGACTATTGTTATTTGATCATGCCTTCAAGATATTGACTATTGTTATTTGATCATGTGTTCAAGATATTGACTATTGTTATTTGATCATGTATTCAAGATATTGTCTATTATTATTTGATCTTGTGATGTTTTTAGTCATCAACACGGTAGTAGGGACTTCTGACCAACCTAAGAGGAAAGTCTTCTGAATCACATGACAACAAAATTAAAACTTGTTTATATCGTCTACAATGATTCAGTGACAGCGAAATTTCTTCGAAGAAAGTCAGGAGTTAAATGTCTTATATATTGCAAGAATGTCAATCCTCTGATTTTATTTTATTTAGGTAAAATAGACATATATTAAAGAGCTATGTTACAGAATAAGTTTAGTCTTTTGAACCTAATATGAATAACGTGACTTAAAGGAAAAAACATATTGCATGCACTAAGTATTTGACCTTAATCAAGATAAAATGGAGAGAAAAGGCTACGCCACATTCAGCCAGAATAACGTATTAGTTCCTAGATCAAAACAATATTCAAGTTCCGCACTGACCAACGTTTTTGCCAGACCTGAGCATTTTTGGAACCAGCTTGTCTGAAATGTTCAACTACAATACCGTTAGATAAAGCATGGAGAAAAAGGTGCTCATTAATAAATGGTTATTTGATATGATTCCAAATCAAATACGTACATCCGATGGGATATTCGCAGGCCTAATGTATGGGTTCGTCATAAACGTCCCAAGATCCTGACATATTGCATCTAGTTATAACACCACCAGGGGAAATTCCACATTTGAAATGCTTATATTGTATCCCGTCCGGTGGTAGTACCACTAATACGCATACGCATGTACAAAGTGTCAATAGAACAAATACTTACGCTAAAGTTTCTTTTATACCATTACATTCGGCACCTCTCCTGTCCTAGAAAAGTAGATTATATTTTGCGCTATAGACTGGTTCAAAGTCATATAACGTTACGTTATCATCATCAGGAGTATGTACGTCACAGTCTGATCCATCCGGACACGTGGTATACATTAAGTAATTATGACTTGTGTACGGTGTCTTCCCAATGCTTAACCTGCGGCCTGAAGCCAGATCTATTGTAATATCCTGGACTGCACTTGGTAAAATGCAAATTAGAACATTCTGAATTACACATACAAGGCATACAACATGTTGACGGGGATACTGATCCATCATACTGAACTCCTCCCACGATACAGCAGTTACACATACAAGTCATACAACATGTTGACGGGGATACTGATCCATCATACTGAACTCCTCCCACGATACAGTAGTTACACATACAAGGAATACAACATGTTGACGGGGATACTGATCCATCATACTGCACTCCTCCCACGATACAGCAGTTACACATACAAGTCATACAACATGTTGACGGGGATACTGATCCATCATACTGCACTCCTCCCGCGATACAGTAGTTACACATACAAGGAATACAACATGTTGACTGGGATACTGATCCATCATACTGAACTCCTCCCACGATACAGTAGTTACACATACAAGGAATACAACATGTTGACGGGGATACTGATCCATCATACTGAACTCCTCCCACGATACAGCAGTTACACATACAAGTCATACAACATGTTGACGGGGATACTGATCCATCATACTGAACTCCTCCCACGATACAGTAGTTACACATACAAGGAATACAACATGTTGAAGGGGAAAATGATCCATCATACTGCACTCCTCCCACGATACAGTAGTTACACATACAAGGCATACAACATGTTGACGGGGATACTGATCCATCATACTGAACTCCTCCCACGATACAGCAGTTACACATACAAGGCATACAACATGTTGACGGGGATACTGATCCATCATACTGCACTCCTCCCACGATACAGCAGTTACACATACAAGGCATACAACATGTTGACGGGGATACTGATCCATCATACTGCACTCCTCCCGCGATACAGTAGTTACACATACAAGGAATACAACATGTTGACGGGGATACTGATCCATCATACTGAACTCCTCCCACGATACAGCAGTTACACATACAAGGCATACAACATGTTGACGGGGATACTGATCCATCATACTGCACTCCTCCCGCGATACAGTAGTTACACATACAAGCCATACAACATGTTGACGGGGATACTGATCCATCATACTGAACTCCTCCCACGATACAGTAGTTACACATACAAGGAATACAACATGTTGACGGGGATACTGATCCATCATACTGAACTCCTCCCACGATACAGTAGTTACACATACAAGGAATACAACATGTTGACGGGGATACTGATCCATCATACTGCACTCCTCCCACGATACAGTAGTTACACATACAAGGAATACAACATGTTGACGGGGATACTGATCCATCATACTGCACTCCTCCCACGATACAGTAGGAAACGAAAGGACATTATGTCAGTCCCAGTTCAATAAATTCGTTTGGGATGATGTTTGTTACATTTGTTGCGTTGTCAAAACGATCTTCAGCCAAATTAACAGAATGTACTTCGAAGTGTGCTTCATATTTAAAATATTGATAAATATTATTCTGAAATGAGAAACTGACATGTAGTTTATTTGTTTCCTTGTAAATTTGAAACATCAAAATGTGGTCGATTTTCAAAAATTGACAATCAACAATTGTGTAATTACGATGTATAACACGATCTGTATTCCGCCGAGTGATGTGTTTCGACAGAGGGAAGCGTTCCAGACAGATGAGTAGTGCTGTTAATTTTCTGACTAATAATTCCTAATTTCGAAGTTCTGTAGGATCTTTTATCGTCTGAGCGACGGTGAATGTCTACATCTACTATAAAAACAAGCGATATCTTTGCGGAATAAAGCTTGTATCGTCCCATTAAAATTGACATATAGAAAAAAATGTAAAAAATCAGCCTCAATTTTAATCGTTTTGTTATAGAATTGGATAGTTTTATTCCACATATCAAGACATATATCATTTACGAACAATTCTAGCAAGTAGCCTGGATTACATGCCCTTGCCATTACATTATGTGCAGAGTACGCTGGGTACCAGACTATTCTAGCAAGTTGCAAGTCTGTCGGTTCTATTTAACCGACGCTTGATCCTTTCAAAGGGACCCTGATATGCACAAATATGATGACGTTTACCGCAAAGGGTATTTTGCAATGATGACGTTGCCGGCTGAGGAGATACAAGTACGGTTGACGTTTTCGGCCGAGGAAACATTTTATGTTAGGAAACAGTCAAGTTTCTTTCTGATACTGGCTCCGCTATGAGTATGACGTCATCAATATTGGCTATCGTCTGTGTTTTTGTGCTCATAATCTCATTCCAGTGTTCTTATGTCTACATTTTGATATTTCTATATTTTGCTAACTTTGCTATAGTAGGGCCAAGATCAAATGGCACAATAATATTTACTTATGCAAATTAGCCGACGGTTGCATAAAAACGGATGAACATTTAGTCTCGGTCAATAAACGCTTGTGTCGTACAAATATTTCGAAACATGAACAATTATACAAATTTGTACTTCCGTGTGCCTCTGTAGCTCAATTAGTTGAGTAGTCACTTAGCAATCTAGAGGTTACTGGTTCGAACCTCACATATATGTTGTATTTTTATTCACAGTGATAAAATATTTTTATACTTAGAGAATTTGTTTTCTTTATTTATCCTTCTATAGGTTAATTATTTAGTTATATTTTATTTCCATTCATATTCTGTTCTTTGTTATCATCATCGTTTTATTTTGAAACAATTAAAACAATAACATAGGCATAGCAATATTGAACACACTGTATATACAGTTTAGCATGGCTCATCAGCAGTGTCTGTGCTGGACTTGTTAAAAAATGCTGATGAATCTTGTTTCAAATCATATCATCTACTGTCTTGCGAACCACAGCGAGATCAAACAATCCAACGATGTGTTACTTGTTATTTTTTGTTTTTCTTAAAACGTTTTTCGCTGCCGTCCTATAATTCGCGACACGGTCCTTTCTGACACCCCAGTCATAAAAAAGTCATTGCAGTTCTATTTCTTTGACAAGACGACGTACACAGAAGTCGTGAACTTTTGAAACAATGTCCCCGTCTTGCTGAGACGACACGAACGCTTTTCAAGATTTTGGCAAAAACAGCATACAGTTTACACATATACAATTTATCTAGTTACTGCGATACACCTACACATATACAATGTATCTAGTTACTGCGATACACCCACACATATACAATGTATCTAGTTACTGCGATACACCCACACATATACAATTTATCTAGTTACTGTGATACACCCACACATATACAATTTATCTAGTTACTGCGATACACCCACACATATACAATTTATCTAGTTACTGCGATACACCCACACATATACAATGTATCTAGTTACTGCGATACACCCACACATATACAATTTATCTAGTTACTGCGATACACCCACACATATACAATTTATCTAGTTACTGCGATACACCCACACATATACAATGTATCTAGTTACTGCGATACACCCACACATATACAATTGATCTAGTTACTGCGATACTACCACACATATACAATTGATCTAGTTACTGCGATACACCCACACATATACAATGTATCTAGTTACTGCGATACACCTACACATATACAATGTATCTAGTTACTGCGATACACCTACACATATACAATGTATCTAGTTACTGCGATACACCTACACATATACAATGTATCTAGTTACTGCGATACACCCACACATATACAATGTATCTAGTTACTGCGATACACCTACACATATACAATGTATCTAGTTACTGCGATACACCTACACATATACAATTGATCTAGTTACTGCGATACACCTACACATATACAATGTATCTAGTTACTGTGATACACCCACACATATACAATGTATCTAGTTACTGCGATACACCCACACATATACAATTGATCTAGTTACTGCGATACACCCACACATATACAATGTATCTAGTTACTGCGATACACCCACACATATACAATTTATCTAGTTACTGCGATACACCCACACATATTTCGTGAAAAGAATGATAAATTCGCGCTGAAAAAATAATAAAAAGCATGAATGTCAGGATTTGAACCCAGATAGTCTGCGTTGAGATTCTGATGCGCATCCATTACGCTATGTAATAAAAACGCTGATTTTTTATCTATGCATTTATAATTATATTCTTTTTCAAAATCAGAAAATGCGTCTACTAGTATAATTATGATCATTGAACTTACCTACAATTTGATATGGACTGATCCAACCAATGACATTTAGTTAATGTTATTGTGCCTACAGATCTTGGCCGCACTATAACAATTGGTTTTAGTGACGTCTTCAATATAGTCTATCGTCTGCGTTTAGGAGATTATAACCTTATTAGAATGTTATAAATGTATATTTTTGCAAATTGAAACAAGTGGGTTTAGTGACGTCATCAATATTCATCGTCTGCGTTTGTTTTAGTGACGTCTTCAATATAGTCTATCGTCTGCGTTTAGGAGATTATAACCTTATTAGAATGCTCTAAATATATATTTTTGCAAATTGAAACAAGTGGGTTTAGTGACGTCATCAATATTCATCGTCTGCGTTTGTTTTAGTGACGTCTTCAATATAGTCTATCGTCTGCGTTTAGGAGATTATAACCTTATTAGAATGCTCTTAATGTATATTTTTGCAAATTGAAACAAATGGGTTTAGTGACGTCATCAATATTCATCGTCTGCGTTTGTTTTTATTTTTAAAATATATTTAGAGAGCGCAGGTGATTATAAAACGATGACTTTGGAATATTCTAGTTTTTATATTTTATTGATATGATTTAGAAAAAAACTCGATAGCATAATCTAGTATAATTACTCTCCTTTCCAAAAATACTTGGATATTTTG
The DNA here is from genome assembly GCA_032209605.1 of Mactromeris polynyma. Classification (NCBI taxonomy): domain Eukaryota; kingdom Metazoa; phylum Mollusca; class Bivalvia; order Venerida; family Mactridae; genus Mactromeris; species Mactromeris polynyma. The sequence continues at coordinate 3,154,748 of JASFXZ010000013.1, read as the reverse complement.
ATATTAAAAAATACTTAACAGAATTTTGTGTGCATTTACCAAAATGTTAAATATCATCAAAAGGCATTCTACATGTACAACGGAGTAGGTTCACTTGACACCAAAATCGGCCCTGTGTCAAATTCTTTTTTATAAACGTTGTTGTGATAACACCCTTTCGTGAAATTTACAAAACAGCTTTTTTTAAACTTTAGACAACAAACGATGTTTGTACACTTTCACGGCTTTTCTGAGCCAATGAGAGGATAACATAATGCAATAGTATGGGAATGAAGCGCATTGTTATAGAGATTATGTCTTAGGAGCCAGGCCCGGATCCACCGGGGACCAAGGGGGCCTTGCCCCCCCCCCCCCAGTTGGCTGTGGAGTGACCTTTTTCTATTCCTAATACAAAATTTTATTCACAGATTAAGTCTTAAGGTAACTACTACATTTGTATTTTAAATACATGCATTGATTTATGGTCGATTTCCTCTTGTCATAAAAGTTGGCCCCCTGTTGTGCTTATCGGCCTTGAGACCGAAGCAATGGCCATAAAATGTGGCCCCCTGTTGTGTTCGTTGGCCTTGAGACCGTCTAGAAGAATCGTATGCTCACTCTACATCAGCCAGACGCTTTCAATGTCCTTATCATGCATATATATACTCGAACATAAGTTGAAAGCGTCTGTAAAACACAGATTATTGAACAACATACGTAACTGAGATCTGTCGTGGTGGTGTTTTAGTGATAAAGAAATTGATGGGGAGTTGTGAAAATTTGACACCTGATATTAGCTCTACTGGATTCATTAAAGTTTTCTTAAAATATTTTTTATCAATTCAATATTTTAATGTTGGGAAGGGAATGTAATACTTGGGCCTAAAGTTTTGCAAAATAAAAGAAAATAATTTTTTCGCGAATAAGCCTCCTGTCATATTAATTTTCACATTTTCTTAAACATTTGTTTAAAAAGAACCATCATGTTATACTAGTAAGGGTACAATAACGATAATTTGACATCACACGAATTTTCTTTTTTTCATCTTTAATTTTCCGCATCCGCGCAGCCGTCATCAAAATTAATGTTGTTTAAATGTTTCAGCCAGTCACAACGAGTGTGCATGACTAGTGTACGGTTCTTTTGTTTTCAAAAACTTTGCCTTTGGGTGGCGTTGTAAATTGAAATTGTGAAGATTTTTGTCCGAAAAAATATACATGAAATGAAGTACTTTTCTCAATAAAAACTTGTTAAACACACAAGTTCACTTACATCCATGACCTCATTGTTACCATAGCAACAGAAGAATGAAAATCACCAAAACAATTTTTACATACCGAACAATATATAAGTTTGAATTGTTCCTAGATAGAATATCACACATATCGGAGAAACTGTAATTGTAGACAGGTCAGTTTATCGCTTAACATGATTTCCTTGTTCTGCACGAGATTCTCGATGTCTGTGTTTTGTTTCGTCGTAGGACAAGGGAAGTAATATATCGGTCAAACTTGGAAATGGTAAGACTGCAGGAGTTGTCTTATCTTGTTGATCACTGTATTTCAGAGACACGTACTGATATGTTCGTACGTGTATTTCAACAACTGGTTGCATTATTTCGCTCAGTGCATTACTTAAGTTCAATACGTATGGAACACCCTAGACTGTATCTATCTGTTTAGTTACAACAAGTGGTGCCTCTTACCTTGTTTCCTAAATATATTTCCTAAGTATAATCCCGTCATACCACATTATGGTGATGGCTGTACATAGTATAATCCCGTCATACCACATTATGGTGATAGCTGTGCATAGTATAATCCCGTCATACCACATTATGGTGATAGCTGTGCATAGTATAATCCCGTCATACCACATTATGGTGATAGCTGTGCATAGTATAATCCCGTCATACCACATTATGGTGATAGCTGTGCATAGTATAATCCCGTCATACCACATTATGGTGATAGCTGTGCATAGTATAATCCCGTCATACCACATTATGGTGATAGCTGTGCATAGTATAATCCCGTCATACCACATTATGGTGATAGCTGTACATAGTATAATCCCGTCATACCACATTATGGTGATAGCTGTGCATAGTATAATCCCGTCATACCACATTATGGTGATAGCTGTACATAGTATAATCCCGTCATACCACATTATGGTGATAGCTGTGCATAGTATAATCCCGTCATACCACATTATGGTGATAGCTGTACATAGTATAATCCCGTCATACCACATTATGGTGATATCTGTACATAGTATAATCCCGTCATACCACATTATGGTGATAGCTGTACATAGTATAATCCCGTCATACCACATTATGGTGATAGCTGTACATAGTATAATCCCGTCATACCACATTATGGTGATAGCTGTGCATAGTATAATCCCGTCATACCACATTATGGTGATAGCTGTACATAGTATAATCCCGTCATACCACATTATGGTGATAACTGTACATAGTATAATCCCGTCATACCACATTATGGTGATATCTGTGCATAGTATAATCCCGTCATACCACATTATGGTGATAGCTGTACATAGTATAATCCCGTCATACCACATTATGGTGATAGCTGTACATAGTATAATCCCGTCATACCACATTATGGTGATAGCTGTACATAGTATAATCCCGTCATACCACATTATGGTGATAGCTGTACATAGTATAATCTCGTCATACCACATTATGGTTATAGCTGTACATAGTATAATTCCGTCATACCACATTATGGTGATAGCTGTGCATAGTATAATCTTAGTCAACGAAACGTTTGTACACGTTGCAGTTGTATCGTTTGTAATCATGATTACTTCTCTGCACGAGTTTTCGAGCAGTTTGAGATGGTAATAAACTGTATTATGTACAAATGACAGACACACACACATATATATATATACATGATCTTGTTTAACAGATTATTTTTGCAAAGATTTCCCAGTTATATCACGGACATATATAGGTCCGTGGTTATATATATGTTTTCTCTATAAACTGTAATCACTTTCATCCCATTGTCGCACGAGTATATCCTTGCAATGACAATCAATATCGTCAACAGAAAATATTTACAAAAGTGGTCACAGAGCTTTGATAAGTGAAACGTTCAGGCAGTGGAAGTTCAGTATATGTCAGTATGGTTGTGGTTTTTTACGATTATGATGCAATATCAATTTTTTCCGTCCCGCAGCGGTTACTTCCCTTTACAGTACTGTAATCACATTTTTTTAAACCCAAGTTGGTTTCTTATTTCCTCAGTTTTCTCTATCGAAACTAATAAAATTACATTATGTGTACTATTCCAATAAATGGTAATGGAAAGATTTTCGGTTAAACTTCGTTTCATAAGGCCGGTCTTTCGTAATTACTAGATACATTGCGATACAACATTTACATTTGTTTCGGAATTAGGAGACACTAGGGGAGGTAATTCAGTAACATGCAATGTTAAGTTGACAAAATGATTGTATGGATTACTTCCCTTCTATATGTTAAAACAATAATGTACTTAATCAAAGCGCTGTTAGTGCTGAAGGCCTGGGGCTGCAGTTAGCTGAATCGTGGATTTGCTTGCCCTGTGTACATCTAGTTACTTGTTTGTAAACAAATTATCATATTTACTACTGTATTTCCATATTAAGTTACCAGTATTTTTCCATTAGTTATTGTGTGCAATACCTATACAAGAGAGAGAATACGTAACTACAGGGAAAGCCACATACATAAGACAATGCCTCCCCACGCAGATCTCCGGAAAAACAACAATCCACAAAACATAAGGTACTAAAGGAGGTCAAACGGTACACATATCAAGGAACCGAGGCGCAAGGAATGGCACAGCAGACCACAAGGAATAACCAGGAGAATCAAAATGGACAGTAAGGGAAGGGGAGGTGGGAATTAATGGATGGAAAAGATCACTGGACAAGTCAAGACAACTGGCCTTAATAGGCCAAAAATGGGCAGGAAACAATCTGAACACTGTATAAAGTGACAGAATTGCATAGGGGAAAGGGAAATACAAAACACATTCATAACATTAACAGAAACAACAATCATATAGCGAATTACAGCCTTGGAACTGGGGGTTTAAATCGATTTAACAGCTAGCTAACCTCACACCTTATCGCTATATGGTCATTGATTTCCAACATGTATACATAAATCGACTAAGTAGGCAGTAACTAATCATTAAAAACAACCAACCATCACGTACATATCAACAGACATACAGTAACTAATCGAGCACGGAGGAACAAGCAGCCTTATACTGACCTTGTTCCCCGTAACTAAAATAGTAACATCAGAATAGAAGTAACCTTAAAATGTCAAATTAAAAATGCAATTTAAAATAAAGTCAACTTGATAATGTATTTACTAATTAAACAATTCTTAGATATTATTGATAGGGAAATGGAATTTATAACTAAAAGAAATATGTCTAATAAGAGAACTAAAACACAAAAACACGACTGCACTCAACGAATATTAAGAAGTTTTCTTGGTATTGTCAAATGACGTCATAACATGTAAATCGCATTGTAGATAGAAAAATAAAAAAACATTGACGTCATACAATTTTAATGACGTCATAAAAGATAGAGTATACGCGGCGGGACGTTATTTAGTATTTACACAAGACTGTGCCTTATACACAGATAATATACAAGAAAGAAAAAATAAGTAAGCAGCCACAGAGAACATCACAAAACAACAAGAAACAAGGACAACACCAACGTAAATTCGAACAAATATATATATATTAGACGACACAACACAATCACAAATGGGCGGGTCGATAGTTTTAAGATACTCCATGGAACACGTCATGTTAGTTCCAGAGTATATATTGAGCATCAGTTCAGTTCAGTTCAAACTTATTTATTTTACATCGATTGTGAAACAAGTTCTTACAACTTATACTAATCACTCTTGATGACTGCTTCCTGGCTACCAAACAGTACTCGCACTCTTGATGACTGCTTCCTGGCTACCAACCAGTACTCGCACTCTTGATGACTGCTTCCTGGCTACCGAACAGTACTCGCACTCTTGATGACTGCTTCCTGGCTACCAACCAGTACTCGCGCCAAATTTTAGGGATTGTGAAGTTTGTGATCAAACTCCGCTCATCGCTATGTGCATCAGTGATAACCCTAACCCTGGTTTAAATCTCCAGAAAGTTGGCAATTTGAGGAAACAAAAAATATGACAAGCAGTCACACATGTATCCGGTGTGGCTAATAGTTTCAATGTTCAAGTTTCCGTTTGATTATCTCCATTTATCAAGGTTTAAAAGTGAGAATTGCATGTTTGCTAATCGGACATTTTTATTTCTATTACTACCCAGATATCATACTCCGGATTAGTATAAATATGGGTATTTCCCTTTAACCCAGTGGTACAAAAAAAATACCGGGGAAACAAATATACCGCTAGACGATAAGCTTGCCATGTGTTTTGACAAGTTTATCAATATACACATTTATGGATTAACTCTTTACACTGTATAGTTAATTTGTACATGTAGAATGACTTTTGATGATGTTTTACATTCCGGTAAATACGAGAATATACGGTCCCTGGGTAAATGCACACACAATTCTGATTAGTATTTTTTTTAAAACAGTATTTTTGGAAAGGAGAGAAAGTAGACTAGCTTATGCTATCTAGTTTTTTCAAAATTATATCAATACAAACATAAAAAACTTTGATTTTCCGTACTCACAAAATACACAAAACTTCAAAGTCTATATTTCAAACTTAGACATATTACAGCAAGTTTGAAATCCTAAGTCTACTTTTTGTAGATTTTTAAATAAGGTTATAGATTAATAAGGTTGCCGTCATATAGTACAGACGACAATATTCATAGCAAGAATATCGCTGAAATTGTTCATGTATGCTACTATTTAGAATTGAAATGAATAATTAAATGTAAACAAGACAACCGCTGTTTAAATCCAGTGGGTGTGGTATGGTTCCGATCGTAGTTTTATCTGTCAGTTTAAACTGTATCTACAACGTTAAAAGTAGGGTTTTTGCATGCATTATGATGGACTTTACGCATAATATATCATAATGATTACCTATATATGTCAAGCTTAACCGTGAGCGCTCATTCTACCTCGGATTCGTCCACATGTTATATGTAGTCAAAGTGAAAGTACTGTGATGACGCCACATTCCGCGTGCGGGTTATGCAAAATCTTAGACTCAAGTTGCAAGTACCTAAAATATGATGGCGACCGACAGCGTGGACCATGACTTTTTAAGACTTATTTGGAGCCCCTTTCTTGTATGCGAGCAGCTATTTTCATGAATGAATTCCATCGTAGATTCAAGTGCGCTATATACGGCGAGTTATTTTCATGATTGAAATTGTAGTAGAGGCTAACAACAGCGCATAAGTATCACTGTATCGGAATGAAACATATAAAAACCAACGTGCTATAAAGGATTAGAAATTCTTAAATATTGACTCAATATGCTTTTCTAATATATTTCAACACTGTTCAACGTTTTTATTATGCGATGTAAAGAGACATGTGCTGAACTTCTAACTACCCGCGCATGGCACTGTGTACTTCGCACTTTGGGAAATAAGGTCAAATGGACAGCATCTGGAATGTAGCATAGTTACTATGGCCTTTGGCTAACGCCCCAGGCCAAAAACGTATTTATTTTATGTACTAAAGCATTTCATAACGCATTCTTGGACAAACATAAAGACAGGCTCCAATTTAACAAACTAATCGCTTACGAAAATTCTTAACAGTATGTTTTACTTTCTCATTTTGCTTATCTGCACATACTCAAAAACGCAAACTACTATATCAGCCATTGTTCATGTAATGTACAGTAAAACCACAATAATAAGACCGCCATTGAGACTCTTGAACACGGGTCGTCATAATGAGGTGGTCTTAATGTTGAGGTTACATAAAAGCAAAACGAGGAAAATAGACTTGAAATTGTGTTCTTAATTTCGAGGTGGTTTTATTTTTGCAAGTGGTCTTTAAGTTAGGTTTAATTTAAGTACTATATACATACCTCACCTAAAGTCCCACCTCAATAATAAGACCACCTCAAAATTAAGACCACAATATTTCATTGTGTTTGCTCTTTATTCAACCTCAATATTAAGACCACCTCAATAAGAAGACCAGTTTTCAAGGGTCCCAATGGTGGTCTTTTTATTAAGATTTAACGGTTTTACAAATGTAGGATACTTCAGAACATTAATTAACTTAAGTAGTTTCGTAAAAATGAGGTCTGCATGATTACACATGGGTACATGGCTTAAGATAATTGCTGTTCGTCTACATTGTCAATAATAATAATTAGAAATAAATTGTTTAGCTATATATTGATATACAATCGCACCTCGTTTATTCGACAATATTCGAACACTTGGTATCATCCGAAATGAATATAAGTTACCGAAGTATCTTCTTAGGAACGTCAAATTGAATTACTAAATAGGTAATTCGAAACCAGGTATTATTCGAATTCGAATGATCGAGGTCCGATTGTATTTTGTTTTAAACGGCCATTTTGTTTCATAGAGTGTATGATTGTATGGAATATTATGCAAACAAAAGTTGAAAACACAATTTTACTAAGTTTACTATGGAAACAAATTTGATGAAAATAAATGAATGCAATAATACTGGAAACACAATAAAATAACAATAATCAATCAAACGTTTGGCATACGATATATCTTTTTGTAAGCGAACTGTTTTCAAGTTATTTATCAAAACTTAAAGTCCTTCCTTGTTTGTACAATATCCGTAATGGATGACTTTAGAGAGGTTTTTACTGTCCACGCATGCGCTCTTAAGCGCACTGTCCACTTCCGCTTGTTTCGACTTTGACAATGGTTTTGTATTTCTCTGAATGACCGCGGCGTACGTCTGGGCTGCCTCACACTGATGGTCCTTACATCGCTACCCGACATTGGGTCAACCAAAACGTTGGAAGACGCATTATACAACCCGCTTGTCGTGAATCATTCACCATCGTACGTCCTCCTTACATCGCTACCCGACATTGGGTCAACCAAAACGTTGGAAGACGCATTATACAACCCGCTTGTCGTGAATCATTCACCATCGTACGTCCTCCTTACATCGCTACCCGACATTGGGTCAACCAAAACGTTGGAAGACGCATTATACAACCCGCTTGTCGTGAATCATTCACCATCGCACGTCCTCCTTACATCGTCACCCGACATTGGCTCAACCAAAACGTTGGAAGACGCATTATACAACCCGCTTGTCGTGAATCATTCACCATCGCACGTCCTCCTTACATCGCCACCCGACATTGGGCCAACCAAAACGTTGGAAGACGCATTATACAACCCGCTTGTCGTGAATCATTCACCATCGTACGTCCTCCTTACATCGTCACCCGACATTGGGCCAACCAAAACGTTGGAAGACGCATTATACAACCCGCTTGTCGTGAATCATTCACCATCGTACGTCCTCCTTACATCGTCACCCGACATTGGGCCAACCAAAACGTTGGAAGACGCATTATACAACCCGCTTGTCGTGAATCATTCACCATCGTACGTCCTCCTTACATCGTCACCCGACATTGGGCCAACCAAAACGTTGGAAGACGCATTATACAAGACATTGTAATACAATACTTACTTATTGTAGTCTGTTTCAGAATCAATCCAGGCTTCATACCATTTTTCCTACCGATGGTAGTGTCAAAGAACATCGTCATTCTTGCTGGGGTGTTTTTCTCGAGTATCACAGCTGTTCCTTTGTCCTTTAGGCACCAGCCCCCATAAAACTTAGATCAGGCTGGAGACAAAGAGAATGCATGCATATGAATTTGTATACAGTCGGACACCGAGTTAACTCTGCGTGTAGGTCAGCATAGCAATTAATGGTATAAGCAAAGTGGCAATACAGTGTTGTAGAGTACATCTGTATGATGGCAATTACCACCAATCTTCTCATATTTACGATGAAGCAAATGTTGACGACACGTCAGACTCTGTACCTTTAAATACGTATATTGTTGCACATTAAAATCTTATATATATATTATCTTAATCTTACCAGCTTTCATGTCAAAACCGCCCTCGGTATTCATTTTAAAATGAGTTCTGGCGTCAAATATCTCCGTGAAGTATGATAGCATAGAATCTCCCATCCCGGTTTTCAAGGTACCGTACCATTATCCTGTAAAACATAATAATTATATATACTTTTATGCTAATAGGAGAGACAGTGATCTATAAGCGACGGGTTTCTGATCAAGAGATCTTGAATTAAAACCCTATTAGTAAAACCTCAATAATGCGACCCTTGAAAACTGGTCTTACTATTGAGGTGGTCCAAATATTGAGGTTGAATGAAAAGCAAAACAGTGAAAATTGACTAAATAATGTTCTTAATTTCGAGGTGGTCTTATTATTGAGGTGGTCTTTAAGTGAGGGTTTACTGTACGTCCGCCAAATCTGATTCAATAAAAAGAAGATCGTATACATGAGCCAGTTCGATATTGATCTAAAAAGTCAGTAAGCCACCATCAAGCGTAATTGATATACAGTCGGACCTCATTTATTTGAAAACCTTCTATCCGAATATTCGGTATCAACCGAAATAAATGTAAGTTCCCATTGTATCTTCTTAGGTATGTCGAGTTGAAACGGGCCAGTAAATCCATGTATTATTCCAAATAAAATTTCGGATCTGAAGAATTCGAATGAACGAGGCCCGACTGTAATATTTTGTTGTAACAACTTGTTTAAAAGTCATTGTTAACTAAATATTCTTAAAATAATATATATAGTGATACTACACATGTATATGGATTTAACTTGGCGGTGTAAGACACACATAGTATTATATTCTCGGATACGTGCCAATCGCCAATTTATAGACCGAGCCAATGTATCGAAAAAGTCGCCAAATTTTGTGCACGCCAATTTAAAGGCGTGTACACTACATACATGTACATTTACTATCGAATACGCTGAGTAACGTTCAGGCGCGGTTCTAGGACTAAGGGTTCGAGACTTTTGAAGGGGGGGGGGGGTTATTTATTGTTATGTTTGCTTGTATTACATATATCAGGATTAGTTTATCATGTCTCTCTGTTCATCTACTCTGGTATAAAAAGCACTGACTTATTGCTTCAACGAAATGTATTTCTCATGCTTTAAGTTTTCAAATTCATGAAACATGGATACCATATTATATTTGAAATGAGAGTATAAAGAGAGAGATCATTGATCCAAAAACAAATGTTCTCATACAGGGCGTCATTATTTATAATTATAAAACCGATGTTATCTAATGTCCGATCCGAAGTTTAATCTCGGAATTTGAAAAGCAAAGCATTTCTAACTACGGACCCGCAGTTTAAGTTCGGGATTTAAAAAGCTGAACTTATGTAACTCCGGTAACTTCGGCCGAAGTAAATATTAACTTTCCGAAGTTAGCCATTCTACCTTAAATTTATAACTTCGGCTGTAATTCCGAAGTTGCTCTCCTACCTTAAATAAATGCAGTACAGCAACGCGTTCACTGCGAGGAAAATCAATAACCCAAAGTTATTTGATACTGTCAAAGAAATAGCCTTAGTTAGGGATCAGTTTTAAAAGTAGATGAACATTTGTTTTATGTAAAGAAGAGCGCTGTTCCAAAAAGAAAGGTTTAGTGATCGTGTCATACGACTATTTTAGTAATTGTGATAATAAATTCAAGGATTTCATGTATAACGTTGCACTTTGGTCGCTGTAATAAAAATAAAAAATAAAAAAATAATATCGCCCTCTCTATTAACGTACATGCGCATGCGCAATGCTCATGATTTAGGAATGGATAAACGCCTGTTCGTACCGAAGCGGACGTAACAGAATGGGGACGAACCATTCCGTCCATAATTTATTGTAAAGGATACTTTTAGCATTTAAAGCTAGAGATACTCTCGTTCATTTAATTAGGCCCTACCTTTCGGTACAAATGCTACCGTTACAAGCTCAAGCGTTCGGGAGATTGCACGCTTTCCGAAAATTTTCTGTCCATGTTTAAGCTATCGAGAGTTCTCGTTCTTGAATGTCATTCGTAACATAATTGGTTACATGTCCTTTCCTGAGATTAACATGTTTTAAAAAATGGAAAATCGATTTGTCATAGTATAAAATGGTGAAAAATGAGAAAATTTAGGTATACAAGGTAAAATCTGACATTAAGATCACATGTGTACATCACTAAAGACGACAACGATATTAAATATATGCCTAGCTACCGTAGTTAACACGACCACAATGCATTACAAGAAATAGCATTGATGCATATAGCATCAAGTCTGCGCATAACCTATTGTACAAAGAAAGTTTAATTATTTATGGGAGTGTCTTAGACTTATTAAAGTCAATGTCCACAGCATAATTCAGAAACATATGTGACAGAAAATCCCCTCTTGTTTTGTTACAATAAGACCTCGCTAGCGAAATCTGACGTCATCACCGGTTTACTTTCACTTTCAGTTTGACTTCAAAAACGACCGGTTAAAATCTGAGGTAAAATCATTTCTCACAGTTCAGTAATCTGTCTCGCCAAATATTATAAAATTTATAATATATTATTAGTAAATGTTTTATATCTATAATATCTGAAATCTTAATTGTAGTAAATCATTAATTATTTACATTATCATATCAAGCTAGATTTCTGTTGGTATACTTATGAGCTTTTAATTTTAGTGAAATCTCTAATTGACAGACTTCGGCTAAAGAGACAGATAAGAAACCTTGTCCAAACTTTCAAAGTAGAGGAATGTGGTGAGTGTGGTTTATATGTAACTTATATCCCTAGCATCTATAGAACAAAGTAGAGGAAAGTGGTGAGTGTGGTTTATATGTAACTTATATCCCTAGCATCTATATAACAAAGTAGAGGAAAGTGGTGAGTGTGGTTTATATGTAACTTATATCCCTAGCATCTATATAACAAAGTAGAGGAAAGTGGTGAGTGTGGTTTATATGTAACTTATATCCCTAGCATCTATATAACAAAGTAGAGGAAAGTGGTGAGTGTGGTTTATATGTAACTTATATCCCTAGCATCTATATAACAAAGTAGAGGAAAGTGGTGAGTGTGGTTTATATGTAACTTATATCCCTAGCATCTATATAACAAAGTAGAGGAAAGTGGTGAGTGTGGTTTATATGTAACTTATATCCCTAGCATATATATAACAAAGTAGAGGAAAGTGGTGAGTGTGGTTTATATGTAACTTATATCCCTATCATCAGTATATCAGTATATGCATTTTATGACTAGCGGACCCAAGGAAGGGGGGGGGCGCACCCGGCGCGCGGCCCCATAAAGTTCACCAACGTTACATGTATGTCTGAGTATAAATACGAAAATATACAGAGATCTTTAATTATAAGATTTTCAAATAAGCGATTCTGATTAAGTTCTTACATTGTTTTGTTTTATGTCATTCAATGAAAGAAGCACATATTATATGAAATGAAAGTGCTTTATGAATTAACACAGTAATATACAAATATCTTCGTGAAATATTTAGATTGATCCGTAATACCTTCTGGGCAACTTCTGTGAGCAAATGTATTATAATCTACGTTAAAAAGGTTTGCTCACAAACTTTGAATTTAGATAAAATGGGAAGAATGTTGCATGTACATTTTCCATAATGAAAGATATTCCTTCAAGAATATCTGTTTTATTTAGAACTCTCACACAAAAATAAACTATTGGTCCACAGCGACATAGATGGAAAGTACATAGAAAAATATTAAAATTCAAACTTTGTGAATGAACTGTTTTAACTCTCTGTAGGTTGCACTTCTTAACAAACTTGCCATAGGAAATAAAAAATACATATCGAAATAATAATCTTTGCGTTGTATTTCAGGAATACAGTTTTGATGACACGCTTACAAACTTTGATGAAGTCTGGTGGTAATTGGCAAAACATTTTTAAGACGCGTCATCGTCTCAATCAGAAGTTAACTCGAAGTAACGCCATCTATATTCATCGTCCAAGAAAATAGTACATGTACATTACTCTGATTTTATTATAGATTCGATGAGTATAATGACTGATTTGTCAGAGAGATATCAATTGTATACTGAGCCAAAAAAGAAAGTACCCACTCTATATATCTATCATTATAAAGAAAAGGAGTACACATTCGGATTTTTTTAATTGAAATAAAGAACAATTTATTCTTGAAGTCCTGTGAAAATTTGAAGCAGCTGCGATATGTCTTTCATCGAAAAAAATGGACCGATATGACGTAGGGGTCGATTTCCGAAGTCCGCTGTGTTGCCCAATGCACGTCATGATCCACCGTCGCATGCTGTCGACGTAACGTTGTACGTACGGTGCCGGTAAATTGTCCCATTCTGCCTGTAGGGCTGCTGAAAGCCAGTGAAAGGTCATGCACCGTGTTGATTGCATAATTTGTTCTAACACGGCGTCCTAACTCATCCCATATATGTTCGATGAGATTTAAGTCAGGACTATCCGCCGGCAAGTGTAAAACATTGAAGTCGACTAAGTGCAGCTGTATGGGGACGGGTGTTATCATGCATAAGTGTGACGTTCGGTCTGTGGAGCTGAATAAAAGGAACAACTTCTGGTTCAAGAACATTATTGACGTAGGTCTGGGCATTGATGTTTTCTTCAATAACGATTAGGCGGGTCTTGTGTACATCCATAATTCCACCCCAGACTAATACTGAACCTCCCCCAAAGCGGTCTCTCTCAATGACGCACGCATAAGCGTACGCTCCCCTGAGAACGGTAAATTCTCTCACGTCCGTCGGCATGACTCAAATTGAATCGAGACTCGTCCGAAAACAATACTGATCTCCAATCAGCACGTCGGAAACACCGGCGACGTCCGCACCAGTCGAGTCTCGCAGCCCGATGACGTCTGGTTAAAATTTGGCCAAAGTACGGTCTGTACGGACGAATCGGGTCATCATTTTGTCGCAATCGGTTCCGAACTGTCTGTGCACTGATTCCATGCCGTCACCCTGTTGCTGATACCGACAGACGTCGGTTATGAAAGTGTTAAACCGTGATGTACCGATCATCGGCCGCAGTCGTCACACGTGGCTCCCGAACGTCTCCCCTGATTCGCAAACACTCAATTGTCTTCCTCCTGCAGCCGAACAGCCGGGATACTTCGGCTTCTGTAGAGCCAGCATTCAGCATCCCGATTGCCTGATTTCTTTGGTCGTTATTTAGTCTTGGCATTGCTATTTGACTTGATTTTATGTGATCGTTTTGTTTTGTGCTTAATTTCGGGTCAATAAGTGCAGTCAGATACCACCACCGGATATCGACCGTCGCTGCACGGAGCGCACTTGTAAAACAAGTTAATCGGGCTTCTCGGCTAAACGCTTGGCTGATTATTGATAAAACCAACTTTGACAGGTACTCCAACGAATACATGTACATTATTTATAGCTTATGTTGACAAATTATTAATATTGAGGAAATAATTCAAAAAATAAATGTATATAAACCGTGATATGTATAACCAATCAGAACTGATCAAGAGCTATACCAAAATATTTTTATTTCTTTAACAACATGTTAACTCGTAATACGGGCGTTTATGGCGTGAATTTGTGGTATACAATACGCGATGAATCATATACATGTAGATAGTTTATTCCGAAGTATTAGGCATACTGCCCATACAATGCAAATATATATATCATTTGACATGCAATAGTATGATTGATTAACATAATATAAATCTTAATATAGAAATTATTACATTTCCATTGATACAATGTGAAATATAATAGAATAGTGAGAAGACATTAAAATCGAATTACTTATTTCTAATACATCTTATTTCTTAGGTTAAAAGCTTTATGAATAAACAATGACAGATGTTTAACTATACTGTGTAAAGCATTGTACTTGGTGTAGCGACTATTTTTCAGGGTAAAGAAACCCATATATTAATAGCTACAGCGATGGGTAGTTTGAACAAACTCATTCATTCGAATTCATCAAGTCCAACATTATATTCTGATCAATATATGGTTTCGAACCACTTATTTCAATCCGACGTGCCTGAGGGTACAAACACTATACCCCTCGAACACCACCTACTCCCAACAGTTATTACACATTTGCTATTTCGTATCAACAAAGTGCATACTATTGATGATATTACATTGACAGAAGCATTAAGAAGTTTTACACGGAACGCCATATACAAGACAATGCCTCCCAACACAGACCTCAGGGAAAACTACAGTCTACAAAACATTGGGCATTCAGGAGGTTCTGCACGTCCATGTAAATATAAAATAATGAAACAGTAGAAAGTAACATTCAATGCGTGGATCGATGTGTCATGTCTAAGTATGTATAATAAATGTAGTAAGGATTGAATTATTTTACGTCTAGATTATACACGCTGATAACATATATTAGTCTTAGATTAAAACGGATATCATTTTAGATAAAATTCTGAAATATCCTCGTTATTTAAAAACAAATGTATCTCTTGTTGCAAAATTAACTGTACATCAATGACCTTACATTTCTCGGTTAGCCTAGTTACATATACTCGTACTATTACTGACATTGTTATGATGTTAATTTACTTATTAAACCTTTTTATCAATGTTTTTGTTCAGTTATTTGTATTTGAAAGAGGTTATTTTCAAGTCACAACGAAGGAGAACACTGTCATGATTATAACATTACACGTGGGCAACAAAACTCGCGAACGCTGTCAGGTATTTTAAAGAGCGCACACACTTGTTGGCTAAGTATTATGTCACATACTTAATTGTTCATTCAATCTTCTATTCTACTTTAAATTATTTTGGTAATTACGGACATGGACCATTTTGAACCCGTATCCTGTACTACGTAAACTGTGAAAATACACAAAAGGTAGAAGGAAAATAGTCCAATCATGCGTGTGTTTTATTACAAGTCACTATTATATAAATGTTATTGAGGTATTAAGTTATGAACATCAACATTACATCATGTGAGACGTTCAGACGTTCTACACTTGTTTGGTTTCAATACGTATTTGTACAATACAAACCTTTATAAGGTCCACATTTTCATATCAGTGATACTAAATGTTATTTTACTTTTAATTGTTGCTTCAAATTAGTCTGCGGATGGCATTCTGTGAGATTCGAAGCCATTCCGCCATGCCTGCTACCCTGATGAGATCAACGACGGTAATTGGATGGACTGACTGATCGGGCACTCCTCTCAAAAGCATGATATACACTAGTACAGTTGGGCATAATTATGTTGTGCGCGGCAGCGTATCCATGGCGTAAATAGACACCCATGAAAATGTCGAAACATTCTTTCGTAATACATACTATTCGTGTGGTTAAAACGCCAGATAGCAGATAGCAGATTCTTACACCACGTTTCAGTCTTGTACCAGGTGTATGTACACTTAACTTGTTTAGATGCAGCCATTATTGTTGTAATCATTTATTCATATCAGGTTCATAATGTGTGTCTATTGTATTGGTAGTTAAATGACGGTTCAAAGGGAGACAAATAATGCAATCCTTTGTAGGGCAGGTGCTCTCCCTTTATCACAATCCTATTTATTTGTAGAATTTATTTTACCAATATATACGTGTATGTGTAGCTTGATTTTACCCTGGTTCACAAATGTGTAGTGTTGGCTATAATTATAATTATTACGAAAGCAAAGCTGACAGCAGCAGTTAAGACATAGCTTAAAGCTAGTTTAAACTTATTAATTTTACATCAATTGGGAGACTAATGTTTACATATATGTAACCTCAAAATATCGCATATGATAACCAGAACAGGATGTGGTTATTTTGAATTATAGTTTCATGGAGATTTATACAATTACATAATAAAGTATCTATACTAACTACAAAGATGAGTCATGGCAAAACCTAATACAGAAACATGGAGCAGCAAAACTTTCAGCAATGAATTACTTTACTGAGTCAAAGGTTTAGATTTAAAATTAAAAATCAAACATTTCCAACACATTCAAAAAGACCGCTATGAATTGTTTAGCCATCTTTCTCTACAAGACAACATTTCTGACGAATTTGGGAAGTAAATGTGTTTGAAAATTGTGTTGATAGGGACAATAGTTTACTGAATATACATGAGACAT
Source organism: Mactromeris polynyma (assembly GCA_032209605.1). NCBI lineage: Eukaryota > Metazoa > Mollusca > Bivalvia > Venerida > Mactridae > Mactromeris > Mactromeris polynyma. Next base: position 3,137,546 of record JASFXZ010000013.1, on the reverse strand, counting down.
ATCTAATACGGTAATATGGACTACAGTTCATGTATGTAGAATTTTCAAAAGCTGTAAATACTTCTACGAGTGCTTGTATTTCGAGAATACATTTAATTAATACAGTTAATCAGCATGACTGAATGAATAACGTGTATTGTTTATTATTGTTTCATACTCTATGTTTTAACCGTTACACAATTCAGTACATGCAAATATTTCATTTATGATTACACTAAAACAAACCAACACAAATTTACGAGACATTAAATTGTATACTTCATTTCTCAGTGCAGTAATTAACAACACTAGCATAGTTTAAGTTCATACTAACAATATGCAAAACAATGAATAATCCTCTATGAATCATAATATGATTCTTTTTTTGGTAACTCAAAATTGATAGATTAATCCTATTGGTCAAACTGACCATTAGGTAGATATCATTGTTCTTGCATTAACTCATATAACCTTTGGCCTCCAGTGTCCCTACTTGGTAGGATGATTGTCTGCGGGTTATATATGAAAACTATCCATTTTTGGATCACTGGGTCAAATGCGACTTTCCATAAGGAGGAAATACTTTTCCGGGAGTTAACTCAAGTAGCTTTAACCTCCCGGGTCCTAACTTGACAGTATGATTGCCAGCAGGTAGTGGATGGACCTATTGATTTGGGGGGGTCATTGGGTCAAACTAACCACTATGTGGTTATCCTTGTCCGTGCGATAACTCAATGACCCTTTTGCCTCCTGGGTCCAACTTAATAGGATGCAAATTGTAGATTAAACCTTTTGATTTTAGGATCCCTGCGGCAAATGTCAAGGTCAAATGGACCATTAAGTGGAAATCCTTGTCCACCAGATAACAGACAACACATTGTTGAGCATTTTAGAGCATTAATATCAATCGTGCTAATTTCTAGGTGACCATATTAATTTAAAATCCTCTCAATTACAATGCATCTTGAGGGCGTATAATGTTTTCAAACATCTCTTGAAATGTTGCTTAATTAGGTTCCATATATTTCTGATAAATGGCGATCCTTACGTAGGAAGGACATGAATTAGTTTTCCTGATTGTTCCTTGGTTAGCAGTATAAAACTGTGTCAATAAACTTGTTCTTTTGTAATAAATGTGTAAGCTACTAAATGAGGACCTGACACTAAGTGATCATTTGCTAAATTGTCCACTCCAAGAAATCACAAAAAAATATAAAATGACACACACCCGTCACACGTCACTAGGCTTTTGAGTTGCTCAAACACGACTAGAATGCTTAGAGTGTGTGACCAATTCAGCCAGCCTTATTCTCCCTCAGATTCTAGCCAAAAAGTAAAGAGGTGTGTGGTTATATTGATGCATGTTAGCTCAGTCAGTAGAGCACTTTCATGGTGCTGAGGGGGTATTTTATACAAGCACCATATCAGATGCACTTTTATTTTATAAATTGCTGGAAGGCAGTGGTGAGGAATTGGATGCTGCCAGTAAGCTCAATCGGTTCCCATGTGGAGGGGTCTTCAGTTCAAGCTGAACATTGGATGCACCGTTACCCTTAAAATATTGTTATGGTGGCAGTGGTTTTGATGGGTCATGGTCGTAAAGACTCAAAGACAGAAAGAGTTAAGTTAGAAGAGTTGCATGGGTGATGGGTTCAAGCCACACATGGGACTCTTCTTCCCTGTTAATCACACTAGTTGCCTTTTATGATTTTAATGATTTTTTAATATAGATCTAAATGAGTAAGTAACTGATATCTGAACCTTAACATTTCTCGGGTCATCTGGACCTAACTCATTCTCCCCGGGCGTCCGTTTCCCGCAACCATGGTCAAGGCATCAAAAGTTCATTTTGTAATTCACTATGAAAATGTTTGTAGGATAAAGCCCATTGTGATAAAACATTTACAAACCAATAAATATTAATAAAACAATAATCAGAAACCAGTCAACCAGTTTAATTCAGACGATTTGATAATTATTTAAAATGTGGTTAGCAAACAAATAAATGAATTCGTATTCCAGATTAGCCAAATCATGTGGCGAAGATAAGTGAAACACGAGACAAAACACGTGTCTTGCGAGTTGCGTAGCGCTAAGTAAGATTCAGCACGATACTCTTTGGTGATATACTCAGTACATGTAAAAACGCACATTACTATACACGCGATATATCTTTTAAATATCATTTCAGTGTTTTAAAACTCAATTTGATATGAAAATATCGGTTAATTGAAAGACAATGTAGCATAATTGTGTAAAATGATATAAAGGAATGTAAAGTTTGTATCTGGCTGACGTAATTTGAGAAATCTTACATTTTGTGTTTTTAAATGTACCGAGTATTTATTCGGCAAATCTGTATCATACGCAGCTTTCCGTGCCTTTTAGCTGGCTTATCGCAGTGGATTGTCTCCCTTGAAATTGACCCGAAAATCGATATCGAGTTCCCAGCTCTACCAGTTTTGATCAATAGATTATAGAGGGAAATTATTTTCCTACGTAAATTTAAACTCTTTATCTTAATACTAGAATATTTTAGCAGTTATGACAATATTCTTCAATTTCCTCTCTTTCATTTAGTGGAAAATATTTATTCTAACCGTAACCGGGTCATATTTCTCCATCCGATTAAGTCGTCTGTAGCATATACATCGTACTTCAATTGCTGAGTATTTCCCTTTTTCATATATTCAATTATTTCCCTTGGTGCATATTCTAGTAAAATCCAGTTCTTCCCGCGCTTCAGGGATTATTATCCGTTAATTGATGTCACATGACCTAAACTCGTATGTTTGACCATTCCACTGCTCGGGCGTAACCTGAGAAGACCAGTTTGTCTAGCTGTTTAGCTTTATTTATTTAATTCTTCATTGAGAGTTTTGGGAAGTAACCATCACGTTAGACTGAAAGCTGTGTGGAGTGACCGATGTGTGCAGTTTGATCCACAATCGGACTGTATTATTTCATCGTGCATCCCATCTTGCTGTTAAACATCTTCGTGTTCTCACCTCTATTCTTGTTTATAGTTCACTCCGCCTCTTCCCTGTGTCTTACATCCAATGAGCAACCAGATTTTTTCTAATTTTTGGCCAACTTATCCATTTATTATGGCATTTTTCGCACAATATCTATTAAGTGTTTTAATTAAGTAAATCTGGTAAGTGATCAATATGACTGTAAACTATAAGCCGGTTACAACTCACATATATATTAGAATTTTAAAACAGCATTGTAGAGAACACTTTTCTTGCTAGTGTTAAATGACGTATAATAAAATATAGATCTACGTCATAAAATGTTAATTACGTCATAAAACATTCAGTTGCATTTCAAGTTGTCAGCTGCATAAGCATCTACATAAACTGATACTTGCTTTTCAATATCAGAACTTGACTCAGATATAGAATCATACTCTGAATCACTTGAACTTGAAGTATCACTACTTTCTATATCAAGCAGACTGCCAAGACTGACAAAGTTACGGTTGATTTTGTCTTGTTGTGAATGTGGGGAATTCAAACATTGAACATTCTGCAGCTCAATGAATTCAGAACCAGACATCTGAGATATTATATACGGAATGGTACTCCCCTGACTACAAAACAAATTCAAATTTAAGGCGGTCATCAAGTTGGTATCTAATGTAAACCAACACTTAGACATTGCGATATTGGCACTTCCGGGTTAAATTTGCAACCGAAAACACATACATTTCATAAATCGGACGAATTAAACAAGTTTAAACGAAGATTTCTTACAAAAAGATGTTTGTTGATACTGTCGTATGCATTTCTTTTGTTGACATACGCGAAACATGACGAAAGAAACATTTGTATCCACGGCCATCTTACCCAACGTGAAACTTCTCAGAAAAGATCACTTCCGACTAAATCGCAAGTAGATATATCCTTTCCGTATGGTCTCACAAAACTATCGAATTGATATTATAATAAGTTTATCATCACTAGTTCTACACAATCAAACATAAATAAAAATAATGTTAATTCTGATCTGACAGAGCGAGTTTACTTGTCAATTTGAATGAAATTTATTGACCATTTTTACGTCACGTTTTCTCGATGACGTCATCTGTGCCATTAGCCCATTAGCGCATTAGTCGCAGCCACATATATGGAAAGTGAAAGTTGAAAACATTTACCGGCATACTATTCTTGGTCACCCATTATCGTTTTACATTTCATAAAATGTGTTAGTTTTAAACATTTATTGAAGATCATTTTATAATATCAAATGTAGAATTTTATAAATCAATGACTTTTCTTGTTTTAATAATAAAGTATGTGGAAAAGAAAGTTTAGGAAAACTGCAAAAATATAATGAAATCCTTAAATTAAACATAATAATATCATTATTTGTACTGTTCATGGTGACTGTATAAAATGCAGTAAAATTCTTTGCTTCGTGAAAGAAATTATGTAATACGAAGTACGAGTAGTATTGAATTAAAAATATTATGATTATATGAAAACAATGTATCAAGTGAAATATTTATTATTTTATTATTATTGTGGCGTGATTTTCGGTGGCGGGACATTTGGGGGCATTGTAAATGTCAAAAAATGTTACACGCTCAAGCTAGACGCATAGGCAGTAAATGATGTTTACTTGCTGGAATACAAAGCGTTTTTATGGATATATCTACCGAATAATATTACATATATATTTCATAGATGTACAATGTTGTAATAGTCGGTATCTTTGTCAATTAAATATTGTAAATATTTGAAATAAACATATGAATAAGTGATAAGTAATACCCGAATTCATTTTAAAATGTATTTTACTTTATTTCTGGAGAATGAAAACCTGATCGTTCATTCGTCTTATCAATCCCTGTAATTATGTCCTTACTGGTTCCTTGCATCTTATTTGCATCAAAACCTAAATTGTTGAAATGTATTGGTACTCATAACTTTGTAACGTTCTTCTCAAAATATTAACAATGGCACTAGGGGTGTGGAGGCAAAATGGCGATATTTTGCTTATTGTCAATCATTTCAGTTAACGATCGTTTGTCATAGATAATTAATTACCAATGTCTTCTGTAGTTTATTATAAGACAAATTCATATCAAAACAATTTAATACATTTCGGGACAGTCTTAATTTGCTTAACTCTCTCTTCATTTACAGGTCGTTGGAATACACTCAAGATAAGTGTAAGGTATAAATGAGGATCTCTCGGAATTTGAAAAACGATGTTCAATTACGCACTCTATAACATACATGTATCATAATATGGCATACGTTGAAAATACATGGATGTTCTTATAGACTTGTACAACTATATAACTGAAATTGAAATGGTTTAACAATAGTTGTTTGTTTACATGACATTTTGAATGTTACACGGAGTGAAGTTCACAATTTTAAGTTAAACTTTCTTGCTGCGTCGGAAAGAGTGAACTATAAATGTTGATGCAAACATTCAGACTATATTTCGATATGTTCATACGCATACTACACACACATACGTTCTGTGCTGTTTTAACACTCGGAGTTCACGTGACAATTTTAGTGTATCGATAAATACATGTTTTTTACCAAGGATGAATATAAATACGGTAACAAAGAACTCACATCTACATTGTGAAAATTTCCGTTACATTAATTATATGGGGTGTTGGATTGTGCTGTTCTATCGTGTCTTATTTTAGTTTCCGTGAGTGTTCGAACGTTTTTGAGTTTGTTTGTTGTCAAATTCCTAAGACAGTCAATTGCGATATTCAAAATTGTCTCTTTGATCGCAAAGCTCTTATGTGTACAGTGAATGTCTTTGGTGGCGGCAAATGTTTCTCATGCTATAGAGATTGCTATGAACTTTGTATGGGGCGTTCATTCCTCGATATTCAGTTTGCATTAATGTTTGCATTATCAATATTACGCAGAATCGGGAGAGTAGATTTATCAAGCTACGAATTTAACATATGTATAATTTATTGACATTACTTTAAATTATTCCCACACATTTATAGGTATAAAGTCTATTGATGATATGCGATCTAGTTTTATGATATGATCACTATATACGCCCACTGAAGATAACACATATATACACAATCCGTTATTGGGACACCGAAACACAACAATTTTAATCATTGATCAACTATCTACTGTAACTGGCGTTAGCGGGTGTCGGTACTTGGTGAGTCGAATAATATAAGTTATCTGTTTATACTACTCAAAATTTGATAAGGGCCACTTTTGTAATCTGTAACTAGTATTGTTTGGGTTAACACACTGAACATTTTATGATATATTAAGTTTTGTTTGTATTGTTTATTTGATAAAATCGATTAATTAGTCATCTGAGTTGAAAATATTGAACTAGAACATGAGTGTAAAGTTATCTAAGCTGGAAAACTTGAAAATTCGTAAGTAGGCGAAAATTTGTAAAAGTGGTTATTTTTCCAAATGCTGCATGGAATAAGTTTCAATATCATGTATGATGTCCACGAGCATTAATTACAGCCTGACAGCGCCTGGGCATGCTGTGAATTAGCCGGTTGATCTTTAATTGTGGAATTCTGTTCTACTCCTCTTGTAAGGCAGCACGAAGTTCTGCGTGGGTGGCCAGCTGCACAGGGCGACAAGATATGGCCATCTGAAGCATGTCCCAGACATGTTCAATTGGATTGAGGTCCGGGGATGTGGCAGGTCAAGGCAAGAGCTCGATTGTTTCACATGCAAGGTATTGGTTAGTGAGGTGGGCAGTGTGTGGGCGAGCATTATCCTGCATTAGAATAAAACATGGACCCACTCACTGCACCTGCATGTACGTCAAGAATCTCGCGACAATACCTTTCTGCTGTTATGGTACCGTTATAAACAATATGGACGTCAGTTTTGCCATTGACACTTATTCCTCCCCATACCATGACAGACCCTCCGACATATCGGTCGTGTTCAGAGATGCAAGCAAGTGCAAGACGTTCATTTGGTCTTCTCCACACTCTGGCACGTCTATCTGTGGAGTCTAGACAAATCTAGACTCATCAGTAAACAAAACTGGGGTCCATTGCGGGGTCTCCATTGCACATGGTCACGGGCCCAACGTAGGCGTTCTCTGACGTGGTTATTAGTCAAATGAACACGAATGGCAGGACGTCCGTCATTCTTACCAGCATCATGCAATCTATTCCTTATTGTTTGGGTAGATACCCGTACATTTGTTGCATTCTGCGAACTGTTTTGTAAGGAAGTAGCGTTCTAAAAACGATTGCGCCGGGTCTGAACAACAATATATCGGTATTGTGCATGTGTTTTACACCTAGAACGGCCACCACCATGTAGATGGGCTACATTTCCTTCGATTTGGAAACGATTCCACATGCGTTGAACAACGCTGTGGGACACATTCAATGTGCGGGCAACCTGCCTCTGGGACACGCCCGCCTGCAACATACCGACCTCATATTCATCTCGTCAGGCGTAAGCTGCCTTCTTAGGTTTTGATTCATTATATTGAATGCTCACACAAACGCTGAATTGCAAAGTTTTAACAAGAACAGAGAAATTTAGACATGTACACTCAGTATACATGCCGTCAAAATCGTGATTTTCGAGGTTTACGAAGTCCCCGTGCTTAATGTGTCGCCATACGTGTAAAAAACAATAATTCCCTTATATGGCAATAACGCCAACACTATAAACTTTATTTTAGCTTAAATTTATGTCCCTGCACATCTTATTGATGACGCTATCATCGGAGAAAACAGTGACCCTTATCAAATTTTGAGTAGTATACTTCTATATTACAACATTGCCAGCACCATGTGTTCACAATTGTTAATGTAGCAGAATCATGTCTACCTTACATTTATATGAAATGTTCATTCTCTATTTAGCAAATTTAATGTTGGTTTTGTTGATGTTTTAACAAAACGTAAGTGTGTTTTTATAAAGTTAGTTCATTACATATTGAAACTTCTGAACACACATGCACAACAATTTAAACACATTGCAACTGTCTATTGGATTTGACGTGTGTAGAAGGCTTCCGTAAATGGTTAGCCAAACATTATTTCCCAGCTCGTATTAAATTATCATGGTTCATTTACTTTTATTTATTGCTTACTACGAGGGGAATTCAATAAATTATGTCACTGGTCTTTGTATGTTTAAAATTTTCACTGCATCGGAAATGTGTTAACGTCAACCCTACAAAGTATTCCCCCTGCACAGATACACACTTTTGAAGTACAAATGTATTGCTATCCACGACCTATATACTGCAACGTAGTCTCCCCTTGGTATACTGTTGAAACACTGAAAAATTGCAGAACCAAGGGCGCTTCCAGTAGCAAAGCGCTTACCACATGAGAGCATTGTTTTATCAAGGGAAATAGGAGAAAGTCACAGGGGCTTAGGTCAGGGGAATAAGCTGGGTGTTCAACCTGAAAAACATTTTCTTGTTCTAAGAAAGATTGTACAATTTTACTTTTGTATGCTGAAGTATTGTCATGAATAAGCTGTGTGCCTTTCAAACCTTTACTTGGGCTTTTATTTTGATACTTTATTTTTGTAAAACTTGCCTGTAATGGTTCTACCCTCTTGGTAAGGAGTTTGTACAACAGGGCCACTAGAATTGTAGAAAATGGCATACAAAACCTTCTTGGCGCTTCTTGTCCTCTTTGCAAGGATCGGCCTTGTCTGACTTTTATTAAGCCATTGCTTGTTATTTATGCGTCGCTGTGGCTCAAAAAAATACACCCAAGTTTCATCCCCAGTGAGCAACTCAGAAATTTAATAGGATTACAACTTTTATATATTTTTTTCAAAAGTTTGTTGGTACATTCGAAAGGCTTGGCCTCTTCTAGACTTTTAGTTATCTGGAAAATAGTATATCGGCCATCTTTATCAAACATAGCTCTAACAGCAGCACAGTTTCCCTTTGTTGCTGCAACAACAGAGAGAGAATACGTAGCTACAGGGAACGCCACATACATAAGACAGTGCCTCCCCACGCAGACCTCCGGGAACGGTAACTGTCTTGCAGGTTATATACACCCCCTTTAATTTTTTTAACCCACCGAAAACTGTTATTAATGACACCGCAGAAGTACCATGTATGCGACACAATTCAGAAATAATCTCTTTTGGAGATACCCGCAAAGAAACTCGGGCTTTAATGTAAACCCTTATTTCTAACTTTTCTACAGGTTTCACTGTAGCATTGAAATATAGCCACTATATATGAGTGTGTATAATTCAGCAATTAATACGACTCGTACCTTGGACAATTTTAAGCGGATTAAATCAAAATTGCACAGGTGTATTAAATAAATATCCGCATTCAACTACGTGAAATGTCCATGCTCTTATGTAACGTGGTTTCTACGGAAGGTCATTAGTGACATAATTTATTGAACGCCCCTCGTAAAACTATCGGTTTTACCTTAGAAATAGTATCTTTGTAGTGTTCGTTTTTTAAGGAAACGAGAATACGTTGTATTAATCATCAAACGATGAGAACATTCAGCAGATAATGCGTGTACACTTTGTTGTATTGAACTCCTTCGATGAAGAAACAATCTACCTCGCAAGAATATTGATAACTTGGGGGCGTTGGTTTTGCTCACCTGCTGTGAAGGCATTAACATGGTATATGTATAACCGCTTGTATAAGGTTATATATACCTACATTGTATGAATCAAGTTGTATATCTTACAATCGTGTCTAAATAATATTTATACGCATACAATAAAGACAGGAATATCTTTACTGAAAACATCAACGTTTCTTTTGTTGCGATTTTCAAAATTGCCCAATTGTATTTCCCAGCGCTCTAGCGTGTACAATTATAGTATGTGTTACATTCAGATCGTTAAATATATAGTTCATGCTGATAGGATCATTTACAGTATTTAAGTATGTATAAATTCAGAATGAATAATATTTCCTGCGATTTTATCAGTAGACACTTCGAATCAAATGTCGATTTAGATACATGTATGTACAGTACTGTATGACTCTGTCCAATAATTGACATTAAATATGTTACCTTGAACAGTTTGTTCATCGTAGAGTCTGCGACTTGTGATGAATGGTTGTTAATTCTTACATCGCTTTTGACGTCAGCTTAGTTTGTTTCCACGACAATATTATTGAACATTAATACCAAAGTGTGGGGTGTTCAAGAATATTGTCAGATCAGGTTTAAACCACCAGGGGTGTTTTGCTATTGACGGTCAAAGGCAGTACTCACATTTTCCACCCGGCAACATTTATGTTTGTGACTTGTGTCCCTTTTGACTGTGTTTAATTTAATTTTTTCCCATGCTTTAGAAGCGGCTTCGAGTTTAGTATGTGCCATTCTCGGCTCGGTTTTGATGTCTACTTGCGTTGCATTAATTAATACTGGCAGTATCAATAACACGCAGAATTAATATTGTGAAAGTAAATTCATCAAGCTATGAATTTAATACATGTATGAGTTATTGACAATAAGGTAATACTTACTCCCATAATTATGGGTATAAAGAATATTTATGATAATTATGCGCTCTGGTCTAATAATGTAATCTGTATATACGCCCACAGAAGATACTACATCTGGTAATGTGTCACCGATATATTACTATTTAATCATTGAACAACTATCTTCTATATTGGCGTAAAGCGAGTGTCGGTACAATTTGAGTAGAATAATACATTTGCTCTTTAACATTTTACTATACAACATTGACACTAAGGTACATAGAGATGCCTGACAACAATAGTCATGCTAAAGCATATACGTTAAAGATGCATTACATGATTGAACTGTTCAGTGAATATTCTGTGTATTTCACAATATCTACATAACGAGCAGAGCATGACTTTTTTCAGACATCTTTCAAAGTAAAAAGAAAAGTCTGTTTTACATAAATTTAGACTGACTCGTGTGTATCACAAACTTTCATGTGACATAGGTATGATATATTTTATTATTAACACTTCTAACAATTGGCACCTATTTATCAAGTTGTGAACGTTGATTTTGATGAATAAGTGACATACATGCACACGTTTCACGAAACTAATGCTTCAACAACGTTTTGCGAGCCAAATACTAATCCATTGTCCCTGATGAGTATACGGCGTAAATAACGCTTATAGATTTGATATACTGAATGCGAATAATATATTTGACAGAGTATTCTCCCGGCTGAGACTGGATTACATTTATTATAGTTAAGTAACCGTTTCCCAAAGCCGGATCGTTTGAGTTAGTGGTAACGAACAAATTTGCTGCTTTCAAGAACCTTTCACTCGATTGTTTAATTACGATTGTGTCTTTATGGTTAAGGTCTTATACACTTGAAGAACGGACATGTATAAAGTTCATAAGTAATCCATATTGTAATATCAACTTTAAGTGTCGTTATTAGTTAACAAATACCGTTGAGTAGTAATCTTACATAGAACGCTACGTCTCCCGAGCAGCACGTTCTGAAGATTCATTTTTTTGTTAAGGTGTTATTGCTGTCGAGTGATTTATATGGTATATTTTTTATTGAAAATTGTTGATCAAGATAGGACCGTTCTGGAGAGGTTGTATTGTAGTTTTAAATTATCTTATAGTCGTATGATATATCTTATGATTTCCACATGTACAACTCAAGTTTTCAGATGTAGGGTAACATGTTTTATCAGTGTACACAAATGTATTTATCAGTGCTGATTTCAGTATTAGTTTATGTACACAATTAACAATCATCAGTTTGATATGATAACACATGTCTCGTCAGTTTTATACATGTTGAAATGTGATAGATAAACAAGCGGTTGTATTAAATAGTTTCTATCAATTAAATCCTAACGTAAAATACAATGTATTCACGTACTTGATATGTAGTCATTAAGTTCCTTCTATACACACTCTATTACTATTTTCATGTTAATTAAATAGTTTGACGTCGTTAACCACTTAATGTTCACCAAATGACATAAACACCAGAGCTGTTGATGTGCACAGTTATCATACGCTTTCATGAAGTCAATAAAAAGGTATACTCTACCATTTCTACGTGACAAGTATTTTTGTAATCCTTCTTGCAGGTTAAACATATTGTCAGTTGTTGCCCTTCCTGAATCCTGCTTGTGACTCATCAATTATCGCATTTTGCTCTGCACAGGAGGTTAAACGATTGCTCCATTTTTCATGAATATTTTACTGAGACAGTTTATCACAGATATTGCTCCATAGTTATTAGGGTCCCTTTTAGGACCTTTCTTGTGGATCGGGCAAATTACACTTTCGCCCCATATGGGAGGGCATATTACCACTATTCAGTATAGCATTGAACAACAGGATCAAATACGGCATTAGCGTTGTTGTAATAGTTTTATACATCTCCATGCATTTACCATCAACTCCGCACTCACATGAAGTAGGCAGTGCTTTTGCGCTTTTGTACATATTGTAAGGTATAGGGTTTTAAAGTAGATTAGGTGCACCATTTCTTATTACAGTACTAGGCTGACTGGGTGGACCGAGTAGCTTGGAATGCTTAGTACTCTATTTCCATGGTAATCAGTAATGATTGCTAGTCATTATAGAAGATAACTGAAAATCGAAAAAATAACATCGAAAAGATGGGAATAATTAAGTTTGCATCGCCTAGAAAAATAAAAATCATGATATGTTGTGAACTCGTAAGGCGGTATCAGTCTGGCAAAAGCGCTGTTACAATACATATATATTTTTTTCAAATACGTTAATTTAATTAAGTTACGCTTCTGATCTGACTAACTTGTAATAAGATAAAATTGAATTTTAGGTACATGTGCCTTAATCTCTCTATCTATCTGCTGGTACCCGACTGATTGTTTACACTCACGTTTATGAAGGACATCATATCAGTCTAATCATCAATCTCCTACGCAGTGGTCTCCCTTTACAGTACCGCTAGAGGGAATAGCGCACCGGGAGGACTTTGTGTTATCACATGACTGGGAATCATATGAATCATATGACATATGCAGACGAACTGTCGAAGGAGGAGGAGAACTTGCCAACGTTACATTAAAGGTTGGTTGTTTTTATATTTATGCATTTACTCTGCATTAACAATATTTTGTACATCGTAATATATCTCTGTATACACAGACTGAGGACATCTTTCCAGTTTCCATAAATTATTCCGTTTGTTCAGTTATGGTTAACTTGGAAACTCGCCTCCGTCTAAATATCTACTCAAATAATCTTCTTACTGTCCAGAATGAATCAACCAGCGAACCAGTCGGAAATAAACTAAAATACCCCATAACATAAATTTGCGATGTTTACTTTGAAAATCGGGAGATCGCGGTTGCAGCGGAAATCGGGAGAATTCATATGATAAATTCTGACTACGTACATGGTATTCATGATACCGACGGGTTGAACTTTTCATATATACCGTAAATGGGTCCGGAGTAATGAACTTTAGCCTAGCGACTCTGAGGTGGCGCCCTCTCTTCCACGAGACGCTGAAGCAGCAGCATCCACAAACGTTACGACATAGTTATTATCTGATGGCATCCTGGCTACCGAGTGCATTCATCGAGGCCTGAGTACTAGAACTTGTAAAGTAAGTCCCCATTTTGATATCAAATTACATTTCACGGGATTAAACAATGATGACAGCGGTGAATGTTCACCTATGTTTTTCTGACCAAATAAATCGCTATCCATAATCCAGCCGTGTTATTTAATTTAGTCGAGACAACTTGCTAACTTTAAAATATGTTAAATCGAGTGTTTGGGTGGCAATTGAAGTGTGTTATCTGATAAATACGATTATGGGTACACTTCAGCATTGATAATAGTCGTTGCTGGGACATCCAAATGTCGTCTGCTTTTTTGTGTATGGGCTGCATCCTAGACTGTGTCTTTGACGTCATTCCGTTTGGGTGAGGAAACGAACAGTTGTTTTGCAAAATATCTTTTAGATATACGAATACAATGTACTAACATGCATAAATAAATTAATTTCCAATCAAATGCATTTATTTCATTGTCATTGCACAGCATAAATCGATTCTCATTTAGCACAAAATCAGTTGTAATAACAATCGGCCTCAATAAAAGTCAATTCCGGTGGCGTCACTACGCGCACGCGGAAAGATGTCAATTAGGCCTACCATAAATTTATTATTAGGTTTTCGGGTCATTTTTGTACAAAAATATATCAATTAAATTATTTGTTAAATAGTAGTTATTCAACAGTTTTAACAGGTATTTACAGTTGGATGATTGGTTTGGATTGTTTTCTTACTCTTCCTTTTCACAACATGGACAAAGGAAGATGTCGCCCCTTCTTAACACTGTCATAGGTGAACAATCTAGCAAAGATGGACCCAGTGGTCACATCTCTTGTCCCGGATAAAATTATCACATTGTCCCCACTTCACAAATATGATTGAAATGCTGCGTGAAACTACATCTGGAGTGTATTTCCTGTACTGGCAGCACAACTCGCTCTCATCAGTTCCATCTAAGTCATCATTGCTGTCGGTTATGAGGTTGTAATGTGATGGTCCTTGCTTGGGCGAGGTGATAACATGACTGATGGTTTTATTTTACTTATTCATTTACTTTTTTGTCCTTTGATGAATCTTGTTCGTTTCTGGTTATCAACATGAATTTTCATTTGCAAGTCAACTTGCAAGTCAATAGTTGTGGTCTGTCCTTTACCAGATGTGACAGCTGGAGGGTAGGAATCTGAGCCCGCAACAACAAAAGGTGACCTGAGGTCTACCAATACACCTTTTTTAGCAATGTTGAACATTAGGTGGGTCTAATATATATCAGGTCGTGTTTTTCTGAAGTCTCTTTCAAGTTTTGTAAGAATTTGCTAACCACTTCTTTTGATGCCAAATTTGCTCTTGAATGTTCAAGACCTCTTGGTTTCAAAACATTTTATTCTGGCCAGCAGTTACAATGTAATAAAGCCCCTGAACCATTTATAGTGGCTGATCCTTCTTCTTCTTACCAAGTTGTGCATAGTCAAAAGCTGTGTCCACACACTCTTGCCTTGTGTAACCATAACCATACTCGGCTTTTTCTTAAAATGTTTAACCAGTAATGTCTTATACTGGTCAAACATTGGAACTGATCCAGCAGCCAGGGTATCTGGATGTACTAACCCTAAAGTTCTGTCCCTAGGGGTTGATTCTGGCACTCTGCAAAGGTTTGCTGCTCTCCACCTACCAGTTTATACGCCTTGGTAAGAGAAGTGGGAGAATTCTGTCTATTTTTTCTTTCTTATTTGCTTTGATTTAGTCTAAAAATATTTATAAATTATATTAGAGCTTTAAAAATTGAGTAGGGTACATGTATAGGGTACACAAACCAAATAAAAACAATGTTTGGCCTTAAAAACAAAACTATTACCGGTCTGAACCTGTCTATAAAGTGTGTGTTTACAATGCAGACGCGCTGTCAAATTTCACAGTAACCATTTTAAGGTAAAAAAGAACATTTTTAATCGATATATGACTGGTAAAAGCAGAAAATGTACTTTTTTATCAGTTTGTACTTCATGCGCATTTTCAGCTAATTTTTTAGTTTGACAGTTGTGTTCAGGTATTGTTAATATTTCAACCAGAACCATGTGAATGACGTCGTCAAAACAAGTGTACCACGTGATGTAACAAAATCACCGGAATGAGGCCACCACCGGAATGAGGGCACTTGACGATAATGTTATCATGTAGATATAGAGACCAGATACAGCTGGCCTGAATGAACTATAGTTTATCTGTTGTGATCCAATTATCGTTATATCAGTGATTACATATCAGCCTATTATTGGTGACAGCCAAGTACCGCTTGGTAATGTTCATTGGTCTTCCCGTTTTAGCTCACATGACAGTACGCTAGTAATGCAATTCAAGGTTGCGCGAGATAAACATGTCGAGTGAGTCCGCTTCGGATGAAATTCTCACGTTGACACGTCGTTGAAGGATGCCATCAATCAGAAACTAGGAAACATACACTGTTAAACATACCGTATTTCGTATAAACATGGAATATGTGCTTCTAAAAGAATAGTTAATGCTGTTAATAACACGTTTTGTGAAACCGAAAGAAATTGTCGCGAAATCGTATGCCTAAGATTAGATTAAATACTAGCTTAATTATGTTTGCTTGTTGTCGTGTAATATATAATCATGCCAAAACAAATTTCACGTGCTGAATTTGGTTTATTGTCGAACCTGCTTATGGTGAGCTCGACATAGTCGCCACAATGGCGGTCCAGTGTATGTGCGTGCGTGTGTCCGGATTTTCATTGTCCGGACCATTACTCTGTTACTTATTAGAGGATTTCAAATGACTTGGCACAAATGTTTACCATGATGATACGGAGTGTCGCTTGCAAGACCCGTGTTTGTAGCTCAAAGGTCAAGGTCACACTTGGAGGTCAAACGTCAAAAATGGGTCTAAAACATCATGTCCGGAGTATTGCACTGTCATTTTTGTGGCATTTTCAAATTACTTGGCACAAATGTTCACCATCACAGGGTAGATTTTATGTCAGATTTTCAATGAGAGAATTGCTCCCAAATTTTTCCAAAATTGGTGAGAGAATTTTAATTTCAGTGAGATTTTTAATTAGAATTGGATAACGTAACAGTAGTGAATAGTACTTTAATTGATATTGACTAGAATGAAACACTTGTGTATTGATATAAACTGATGCTACATTATTATTTAAACTTATTGTTACAATGCTATAGCAGACAATATCATCTCATTACTAATGTTTCCTCCTGTATATTAATGCTTAGCTCTTGGAGGGGCACTTCTGCTCAGGGGCAGCTTTTGCGTGTCGATAGCCAACAACCACAGTAAATGCAAATGTCCGTCAGACAGTTGGACATGTCCGGTATATTTTCATTTTGGCTGATGGAATATCTGTTTTTGTCGGACACATTGTCCGGTGAAAAATTTCAGTCAGCACCTTTTATTTTCGGAAATTGGCTCAAGAAAAATCAAATAGTCGAAAAGCGGTCCCGTTGAAAAGTATGACTTTCTAAATTTGACAAAAGATTTACAGTTGGCGAATGTTTCCACTCAATTTCGATGATAAATGCGGTTAAAAGCGGCTGAGACCGATTCTCAATGTCTGTGATAACCATGCAATCACTTTCGTTTTCAGGGCTAGTATACAGTAAAATACCGTACGGTCCGTGTTTTACAAGGAATGTTAATAATTATCATAGTAAATTCAGATTACTATTATTATTGCCTGTATATACTGATGATTTGTGTCTCATAGTCTGTGTCAGTAGACCAGTAATGACTTTTCCCACATAATTTACCTCATTGTATGTTTAGTTTAGGTTTCATTTGTGGCCTAGTTTTTATGTACAACTGACTATTTTAAACGTGTATTGCTTCTTGCACAAGATTGACTTGTGTTTGGGGGTATACTGTATACATGCAATATTTTCAGACGGTCAATAAGTGAGATTTTCCTCAGCAGGGCTTTTTAAGTGGGATTTGGGGAAAACATATTTCTCCTAATTAACTCGCCCGGGCGCGTAACATTTTACGGGCGGGGCGCGTCTATTTAAGCACAAAAGACGGTAATATCATACTTTTCTCCAATAGACCTAAAAACAGTGTATTTCAGTAAAACATGACACAATTGCCCACTGTCACCAAAATTTACATTAAAATGATGATCATCTCGGAATATGTGACATCTAATTTAATAATTATGTCAAATTCTATTTTCGTACCTATTATTATTAATCCTTAATTCGCCAGCACAAAAGAATAATCCATCGCGTAAAACTGTTGATTGGTTCCATCACGTGTGATAAATGCGATGACCTCCAATTTTTGCACCACGCCTGGTCGTATTTATTACATCCGTCTCATAAAGCATTTCAAGCCAATTTAAAAATGTCACGTGCATCATTGACAAAATCACCACCCACGTTGGTCGACCCCAATTAAAAGATGACGCGGCGCATCAGTCAATGCGCCGACTAAGTACTGTCGATCTAACAAGTGAAGACGCGGCGCCTTTAAAGAACAAATTGTTTGACTCGCAGCACTTCAAACATTGCGTGCTGACTTGTCCGCTTTTGCATTGATTTAAAAGGTAAAAATGCCGACACACAACTACTTTTTGTGAGAGATTGAGAAATAAACGTGCATACGGTAAATAAATGGTCACACATGTAGAAAAACAAATCAGCAAGACGTATCATTTAATTTTTTCAGGTTTGTTTATAACACACAATAGTCGTATAAATTATGTATAAGTTTCTTACATCGCCGTAATACCACGTAATAAGTACAGTATTACAAATGTTATTAAAACCCGATTCCGGATAAATCAGGTACGGGATTGCAGACTTTAGTCACTACCGGTGCAAATGTGAAAAATTACTTTCGCTTTGAGCGTTAACTGTCAAAACAGCGATGTAAATGGTGACAGGGTTTAGGTAAGACTTGATTTTATCATTCACACTAGTTAACTGTCAAACTATCGGGGATTAAGTGATTTAAACGGTTACATAGTTCTGGTTAGAGTTGATTTTATCATTCACACTCTTATCTATTCAACTGCTGCTCTTGCATAACGAGTGTCGCAGAAAAATAAATAGACGCATCCCCGGGGGTGGGTGACGCGACAATTAGGGCGGGAGCGTTAATTAGGAGAAATACGGTAAGTGAATTTTTTTGGAAAATACGACAATGTGCAAAAGTAATTTTGATTTTTTAATTTTTGACTTCTTATTGGTAATTTAAATGGGAGTAGCGCCTAGCACCTGCCAGTTTCTTTGATTGTGCTATCGCCGCCCTAGTCCTACAAAAAAAACTCCAAAACATATAAACCTTTCATGTACCTTTCATGTTTTACCTTCATTTATATGATATTTTACATTTTCTGATAAATGAAGAGTCATCTGGGAAATCGTCACTTTCCCATAGCACATTATCCATAGGGGCCTATTGAAATGCTATTGGGAAGATTTTTGATAATAAAATCAAATAATTCTAATGAAAAAATACTTATACACCAAATATAATCCAGTTTGGTGCGATAGCAATAAAAAATAAATAAACCACCCACCTGGGCATTGGAAATTAATTTGAAATCCGATGGGTAGTTGTGTACAGATTTCCATGTAATGGCGGACTGTGTGTATACAGCGTATTGTTTACAACTTGGTAATTGCCAAGTCCAATATGTATGAGACCCTATGCTGGGAGATACCATGTAATGGTGGACTGTGTGCATACAGCGTATTGTTTACAACTTGGTTATTGTCATGTATTGCCCTGTCCAATATGTATGAGACCCTATGCTGGGAGATACCATGTAATGGCGGACTGTGTGCATGTATACAGCGTATTGTTTACAACTTGGTTATTGTCATGTATTGCCCTGTCCAATATGTATGAGACCCTATGCTGGGAGATACCATGTAATGATGGACTGTGTGCATACAGCGTATTGTTTACAACTTGGTTATTGTCATGTATTGCCCTGTCCAATATGAGACCCTGTGCTGGGAGATACCATGTAATGGTGGACTGTGTGCATACAGCGTATTGTTTACAACTTGGTTATTGTCATGTATTGCCCTGTCCAATATGTATGAGACCCTATGCTGGTAGATACCATTTAATGGCGGACTGTGTGTATACAGCGTATTGTTTACAACTTGGCTATTGCCATGTATTGCCCTGTCCAATATGAGACCCTGTGCTGGGAGATACCATGTAATGGCTGACTGTGTGCATACAGCGTATTGTTTACACCTTGGTTATTGCCATGTATTGCCCTGTCCAATATGAGACCCTATGCTGGGAGATACCATGTAATGGTGGACTGTGTGCATACAGCGTATTGTTTACACCTTGGTTATTGCCATGTATTGCCCTGTCCAATATGTATGAGACCCTATGCTGGGAGATACCATGTAATGGTGGACTGTGTGCATACAGCGTATTGTTTACACCTTGGTTATTGCCATGTATTGCCCTGTCCAATATGTATGAGACCCTATGCTGGGAGATACCATGTAATGGTGGACTGTGTGCATACAGCGTATTGTTTACACCTTGGTTATTGCCATGTATTACCCTGTCCAATATGAGACCCTGTGCTGGGAGATACCATGTAATGGTGGACTGTGTGCATACAGCGTATTGTTTACACCTTGGTTATTGCCATGTATTGCCCTGTCCAATATGAGACCCTGTGCTGGGAGATACCATGTAATGGTGGACTGTGTGCATACAGCGTATTGTTTACACCTTGGTTATTGCCATGTATTGCCCTGTCCAATATGAGACCCTGTGCTAGGAGATACCATGTAATGGTGGACTGTGTGCATACAGCGTATTGTTTACACCTTGGTTATTGCCATGTATTACCCTGTCCAATATGAGACACTATACTGGGATATACCATGTAATGGCGGACTGTGTGCATACAGCGTATTGTTTACACCTTGGTTATTGCCATGTATTGCCCTGTCCAATATGAGACACTATACTGGGAGATACCATGTAATGGCGGACTGTGTGCATACAGCGTATTGTTTACACCTTGGTAATTGCAATGTATTACCCTGTCCAATATGAGACACTATACTGGGATATACCATGTAATGGCGGACTGTGTGCATACAGCGTATTGTTTACACCTTGGTTATTGCCATGTATTGCCCTGTCCAATATGAGACACTATACTGGGAGATACCATGTAATGGTGGACTGTGTGCATACAGCGTATTGTTTACACCTTGGTAATTGCCACGTATTACCCTGTCCAATATGAGACACTATACTGGGAGATACCATGTAATGGCGGACTGTGTGCATACAGCGTATTGTTTACACCTTGGTAATTGCCATGTATTACCCTGTCCAATATGAGACACTATACTGGGAGATACCATGTAATGGCGGACTGTGTGCATACAGCGTATTGTTTACACCTTGGTAATTGCCATGTATTACCCTGTCCAATATGAGACACTATACTGGGAGATACCATGTAATGGCGAACTGTGTGCATACAGCGTATTGTTTACACCTTGGTAATTGCCATGTATTGCCCTGTCCAATATGAGACCATGTGCTAGGAGATACCATGTAATGGTTGACTGTGTGCATACAGCGTGTTGTTTACACCTTGGTAATTGCCACGTATTACCCTGTCCAATATGAGACCCTGTGCTAGGAGATA
This sequence comes from Mactromeris polynyma, assembly GCA_032209605.1. Taxonomy (NCBI): domain Eukaryota; kingdom Metazoa; phylum Mollusca; class Bivalvia; order Venerida; family Mactridae; genus Mactromeris; species Mactromeris polynyma. The sequence goes on along the minus strand of JASFXZ010000013.1, from coordinate 3,116,358 downwards.
CCATGTAATGGCGGACTGTGTGCATACAGCGTGTTGTTTACACCTTGGTAATTGCCATGTATTACCCTGTGCTGGGAGATACCATGTAATGGCGGACTGTGTGCATACAGCGTATTGTTTACACCTTGGTAATTGCCATGTATTGCCCTGTCCAATATGAGACCCTATACTTGGAGATATCATGTAATGGTGGACTGTGTGCATACATCGTATTGTTTACACCTTGGTAATTGTCATGTGTTGCCCTGTCCAATATGAGACCCTGTGCTGGGAGATACCATAAAATATATCTACCCAGTCTGGTAATTCAGTGTGGCTGATAAATTTAAGTATTTATATATAAATGATTTGTCACATAGCACATGTCATAAAACACAAATCATGTGTTGCTCACAATAATTTATTCTATACAAAAAATGTAAATGACATGAACTGCCTTTATCTATGCTCTAATCACTTGCAAGTTATATATCACACATGTATGTTTTATTAACTACCTAATATATCTTAATAAACGCCACCGGAGGCATTACAATTTGAGAGGAGGGGGCATTTAATAATGGTAAAGAATTATTTTTGAAGTCTTATATGCATTTACTGTGGAACCCCACTAAACCGAACCTTGTCCGGACCGGATAAAAAGTTCGGTTTAGAGGGGTTTCCGGTTTAGAGGGGTTTTAGGAAATGCATTAAACAACAACATAATTAATGACTTAGTGTATTTTATTCATTCCTTATACATGCACTATATATATATATACAGTACTTATACTATATTATAACACTGTTATTTTATGCATGCACATGTATTTATATATACTTATACTATATTATAACACTGTTATTTTATGCATGCACATGTATTTATATATACTTATACTATATTATAACACTGTTATTTTATGCATGCACATGTATTTATAATTATATACTTATACTATATTATAACACTGTTATTTTATGCATGCACATGTATTTATATATACTTATACTATATTATAACACTGTTATTTTATGCATGCACATGTATTTATATATACATATACTTTATTATAACACTGTTATTTTATGCATGCACATGTATTTATATATACTTATACTATATTATAACACTGTTATTTTATGCATGCACATGTATTTATATATACATATACTATATTATAACACTGTTATTTTATGCATGCACATGGTCATTCAGTTGGCATACATGCCATATTTTCAGATGGTCAATAAGTGAGATTTTCCTCAGCAGGGCTGTTTTTAAGTGAGATTTGGGGAAAATAAGTAAAGTGAGACTGTAAATCGCGATTTTTGGGGCGCTTAATACAGCTTTTTAAACTCATTTTTAAGTATTTTAAATTTCAAAAGAACCTCATATTGTGAAAAACCAATTATCAACATCATAAATGAATATATGCAGTCGCACAACCAATTAAATTGTTCTCATTTGTGACTAAAAGACACACCAACACTAAATAACATTACCCCACCCAACTGTTTTCACGCGTAAACACAGTGTTACTTTGTCGTAAATTCCTTCATCAAGTAGAATTAAACAGGGTTCACTTGAATTTTCTTTTAGGGGGCCACAGTGGGCTTCATTTGGGGGTCATGTGTAAAAGTTGGGGGTCATTTATACAAGTGACCAGATATGATACTCAAAGGCAAGTCATACTGGTATGCAAATATTGTATACATTATAACATCTACTGAATATTTTGAGAGGAGTGGGTGTTTAATAAAGGTAAACAAATCACATATTTTTTAAGTCTTATATGCATCTATTAGAATAAGTACGGTACCCAATAGTAGTTTTCTAACCTTTCATCAAAGCAGATGTGTCGAAACTTACACTAGCTAGCCTATAATATCTTCCAAACTAACCCCTTTGCATGATCTGCCCGACAGTTTAATACGCTCATTAACAAGAATGATAATTCGATTCTTTTAACAAAAGATCAATTGAACAGTCACCTACTGTAGCATTCATCATTAAATAAATTATTGAAAACATCGATTGATGTGTATGGTCGACAATTAAAAGTTGTTAATGATGTTTGCAAACTGTCACTTTTGTCGTTACTCGGTTAATAATTGCGATTATCACACTGTACCTATTTACCCGCGCACCGTCATAAAGTTAACAAACGTGTAGCTACTGCAGATTGAAGCCATAACAGATAAGGTGTGAAAACGCCGTGTATCGTGGTAAAACATTTATTGTCTAAACACTTCAGGTGTCATAATTGCTGTTCGGTTAAGAGGGGTAAATTACTGTTGAAATTGTTTAGAAATAATAGAAATCTTGTTCGGTTTCCGGAAAAGAGGGGTTCCGGTTTACAGGGGTTTTTACACAATGAAAATAGAACAGAAAAAATCGGGACCACGCAAATTGTTCGGCTTAGAGGGAATTCCGGTTTACTGAGGTTCCAGTTTTGAGGTGTTCCATTGTATTAGAATAAGTACGGTACCCACCGGCTGTAATTAAATCTTCCACTCACTAGCCTAAAATATCTTCCAAACTAACCCCTTTGATCTGCCCGACGGTATTATCACTGAGAGCACAGTGTTATGTCACAGAGAGCACAGTATTACGTCACAGAGAGCACAGTATCACGTCACAGATACCACAGTATTACGTCACAGAGAGCACAGTATCACGTCACAGAGAGCACAGTATCACGTCACAGAGAGCACGTTGTTACATCACAGAGAGCACAGTGTTACGTGACAGAGAGCACAGTATCATGTCACAGAGAGCACAGTATCACGTCACAGAGAGCACAGTGTTACGTCACAGAGAGCACAGTATTATGTCACAGATAGCACAGTATTACATCACTGAGAGCAAAGTGTTACGTCACAGAGAGCACAGTATTACGTCACAGAGAGCACATTATTACGTCACAGATAGCACAGTATTACGTCACAGAGAGCACAGTATTATGTCACAGATAGCACAGTATTACGTCACAGATAGCAGTATTGCCTGTTTACATGTGCCTACGTGACCTTTGTCATTTGCCTCAGTTCACCGAGTTTTGAAGTTTTAAAAACCAATAGTGGACTGTTTTACAGTTCAAGTGCTGAAAGTTTAACATTCTATAGGAACAGTTAATGCTTTTATTGTATGACATTGCTTTTATACGCCCATTTGAAAAACGGGACTTACTATGGGAACACCCGCAGCGGGTTTCTGCTCTCTAAGTCAAAGAGTTTTCATCCGATCTTTACCAACCTTGGTGAAAATGTTTGTGGGCATAATATCTCGGCCAAGTTCGATAACCAGCCACATCGCCCCAGGCACTTTTGAGTTATGGCACTTGAATTATCCAAAATTGTCAAAATTAGCCTTGTCCGCTCTCAATGTCAAACAGTTTTCATATGAACATTGCCAAACTTGGTGAAAATGTTTGTGGGCATAATATCTCTGCCAAGTTCGATAACAAGCCACATTGCCCCAGATACTTCTGAATTATGGCCCTTGAATTATCCAAAATTGCTCTTTAAGTCAAACAGTTTTCATCTGATTTTCCCCTAACTTGTTGAAAATGTTTGTGGGCATAATATCTCGGCCAAGTTTGATAACCAGTCTTATCACCCGGGAGTTATCACCCTTTGATTTTAGAAATTACCTTAAATTTGTCTTGTTTTAACTCCGAGCTCTGACTTATGACGGGCGTATTTTGTGACAGTTTGGCACTCTTGGTGTTATCTTGATTCTTTGACACATATAGGATATACATGTGATGGATATTTAAATGACAGATCAAATTAAGAATTTTTCGTTTTTTTAATTAAAATAGCCGGGGCGTTAGTAAGGGGAGGGGCTTATTCAGTATGATGAAAACAAAATTTACGGCTTATTTTCTTGTTTGACAGCGCACCTGCTTCCCCAACTTTCGGTAAAATCTAAACAACGTGAACCAATGCAAATATATTATCTGAATTGATTTCATTTGACTTTTCTTATTTTTTAAGCATTTAAGTATTTCGGATATATTTTTGACAGTCAAACTATCGTTAATGTCGAGCCCTGAAATCTAATTTGGTTTGATCATATCTTGAAAAATAAAGATTTTATGGTAAGAAGAGTTTAATGACTATTGGAAATTGCTAAAATTCCAGCTGATAAGCCACTGATTTATCTATCTGCTTGGTTTGCTATTAAATGTGAAGAAATATTCTCTTAACCGGTTTAAAATCTCTCATTGTTAAATTTTTTACTGAAAATAGCAATAGGGAATACATGTAATAAAATGCGCTAAATATACTTTCTATAATAATTTCCATTCTTGATTTCATGCATAGACTCGGCAGACCGCAGTGGTGTATAGGTGGAGCTATAATCATACGTCACAAAATTAATCGATTATCTTGAAATATTAACGCAAAATACCCTTAAAACTTCATGATGATACCTTTGAAACGACCCCACGAAAACTTGTTAGTAACTTTTTACACAGATCAACATACTGCTTACATAGTTGTAAATAAGAGGCATGACAAACTTGAAGAATTTCACATCCAAACTGGCTTTAGCAAGTAGCATAATGATAATTACAAATGATTTTGTATGTTTTTTTTAAGTCAGTCTTGTTTTGATAAATCCGAAATATCGGCCGATACCGTTTTTTAGTACCACAAAAACTGGATGGACCATCACAGTGCAAATAGTGTTAGTCTTGACATTGTTCGGCTGTTTCTGGTTAGATTATGATAAGTAATATATATAAAATGTTCAATATTTGAACAAAAATGAAAGCAAACGCTGTTTTTCATAAAGATAAAACTGTTCGGAAGTAGCCACGTTGGTGTAAAACTGTTCGGAAGTAGCCACCTTGGTGTAAAACTGTTCGGAGGTAGCCACCTTGGTGTAAAACTGTTCGGAAGTAGCCACCTTGGTGTAAAACTGTTCGGAAGTAGCCACGTTGGTGTAAAACTGTTCGGAAGTAGCCACCTTGGTGTAAAACTGTTCGGAAGTAGCCACCTTGGTGTAAAACTGTTCGGAAGTAGCCACCTTGGTGTAAAACTGTTCGGAAGTAGCCACCTTGGTGTAAAACTGTTCGGAAGTAGCCACCTTGGTGTAAACTGTTCAGAAGTAGCCACGTTGGTGTAAAACTTTTCGGAAGTAGCCACCTTGGTGTAAAACTGTTCGGAAGTAGCCACCTTGGTGTAAAACTGTTCGGAAGTAGCCACCTTGATGTAAAACTGTTCGGAAGTAGCCACCTTGGTGTAAAACTGTTCGGAAGTAGCCACCTTGGTGTAAAACTGTTCGGAAGTAGCCACCTTGGTGTTCGGAATTTACCCCCGGTGTTCGGTAATACTCGTCTTACACATATTAACTTTTATGCTTCATACTTACTTTTTCTATATGATATTATAGTTCAGAATTACACACAATGCGTTGACTTAGCTTATTGTATAAACTGGAAGTTCTTAAAAGACAATTTTAATGGGTATTTCAGAACATGAGATAAACTTGCTTAGGTGTTTGGAAATACCCATACCCGCTCTATATATATTTTTTTTTTCCAGGTTTTTGTTTACGAATGTTGATCAATCTGACTAACAGTATTTTTAACTGCTATACTATACTATAGATTTATACACTGCTAGCCTATAGTGTCCTACATGAGGTCATGTAAATCAGTATCATTGTATTTTAAGCAAACTACGACATTCACAATTATAGGCAAATCGACGCAATTTTTCACAATTCAACGAGCACCGGCCCCATTCACAAAAGGGTTGAAATAGACACTGGGGAGTTTGACAAATATACATATTTAGATTTTAAAAAATCGTAAGATAATGAAACAAATATCGGTACAGTCTTCACAATAACCCACTTGCCTGAAGCCCAGGACCAGGGTTGGCAAAAAGACGGGAAATACTCGTATTTCCCAGGGCGGCGGGAAATACTGTTGAGACCTTAAGTTCAACTTCTAGGTTTGGTCATACCCTCTCCAGGCCAGATTATTGATGGATTATCAGGTGACACAGAACAGATATTTATCATAGCCCAAGGCACTTCTTTACTACATAGTATGCTACAAACAAAGTAACAGTACATTGTACATGTATAATAAATCCAATAATAGTCAATGAGTGAACAAAAATCGCAAATCTCTGCTCTTATATTCACTCTCTCAAAATTATTGCTTTTATTCTGTACTACATGTATGATAATCTGGTGAAATGCACTTATTTTTGGTCCAAAATTCCTGAAATTTCCTTCTTTTTGGGTTCAAATTGTGTACTTCTAAGACAACTTATATATATGCATAGTTAGAAAATGGTAGTGTATTGTAGCATCTTTTCAATTGGGAGTGCATAGAAATAAAGTCACGTTGAATCATCTTGTGAGACTGTACAGACTGGGGGGGGGGGGGGGGTGCAGACTGTGGGCCTGTGGCTGCAAGTTCTGCACAAAGGTATGCAAATCTCCTACTTATTTAGTACAAATTCCTTATTTTTCCTACTAACTTCTCCTACTTTTTCGTAAATTTTATTCCTACTTTTTGAAAGTAGTTCACTTGACAGCCTGAGTAGATAATATTTTGCTGAAATTTGGAGCATTTCCCAGTATTTCCCACTTTCTTAAATTACGGGAAATACCAGGAATTACCACTGATAAAATACTGCATCGGTAAATACCATGCCAACCCTGCCCAGGACAAGTAAAATTATCTTCGGACAAGTCAAAAAATCCATTTGTAAGTCATGTTCGTGGTCAGGTCTGACTAGCTTTTATCCAAGCTCGCTGTCACATTGATGACATAGTACGCAATACCTCGACTGTCACATTGATGACATAGTACGCAATACCTTGACTGTCACATTGATGACATAGTACGCAATACCTTGACTGTCACATTGATGACATAGTACCCAATACCTTGACTGGTTTCCATTTTTGTCAATTTTGTTTGTGTAACGTCATTTTTTCATCAACTAATGTTACCAGCATTCGTTTCCAAGTTAACAAATTTTACCAAAACTACCATCAAAACATGTTTCTACGTTATTTTGACAGTGCTGTTAATTTTATTTGGGCAAGTGAAAGTGAAATCAGGCAAGTGGAAATTGCAAGTTGTCTGCCAGAATGGGCAAGTCCTATATAACAATTATCGTGGAGACTGTGATAGTCTGTATGCTATCTAACTGTTTATATTATGTTTGTCGTCAATAGTACGACGAAACCACCATTTTGGTTGATACTAAAACAAGTGTTACAAAATGTCGTAGTCGTCCTGTTTTGTCAGGGTTGGGGTTTTGCCGGCAAAAATAAGGTTTTTCGTTCAGTGCAAAAACTGGTAATAATCGGCAAAAACTGGGAAAAAACAGCAAATATGGCAAAAACTCCTACTAGCTGACAATGTTCTTAAAATAAATAAACACTTATTTATAAGTTATAACATATAACAAATCATATATATGTTGCATAATAAATAGGTTAATATACATTATTTAATGCTGAGAGCATCTCAGCCCTGTAAGAAAAATATTATTAAATAACTGAATAATGCGGGCATCTTTTTCTATACTTGGGTGGTTCCTAAGCAAATGAAAACCTAGATAGGATTTGTAGACTGAACTCAGGCCATTTTAAAGAGTGGCTAAAAATGTGTGAATTTGGAAACAAAGCTATACCATGACAGGCCCTATGATGGCATCAGCCATAGATGCCTCTAATACACAGTGGCAATGTACACATATATAAATGTCAACAAGATGTGAACTTAAAAAAGGGGTTTAGCAGGTGAAAACATAGTACCATTTATAACTTACTGACTTGCAATTTTCAAGGTGACTTTTTAGGGGGCAATTCACATTTTATGTATAAATGCATGTATGCTATACTTGTGTCTTGTCATGTTTCAAGTATAATAATAAACCCAATATGTGATAAGTTTAAGCATATTGATAAGATAATTTTTACTTTACCTAGCAAATGTATCCGCAAAGAAGTAACATTTGTAATTTTAATAACATGTTTTCGGTCTGACAAGTTTGAATTTGTTCTGACAATTGTTCCAAGGTTGTTGGACAGAATGTCTGACAAGTCTTGGAAGTCATTCGCCATGACGGTAAACCAATGTTAATCAAATGGCTGCAAGTATTCTAGTGGTGGCTTGTAATGCTATTATCAGTATCACCAGATTGGGTTTCTTACAGGAAAGAAATATTATTTTATTCCCTTGCTATCCAAATAAATACTTTGGTTTGCTTTATTTTGATTAGCTATTTGGTACATAGTTTTGATTGTCTATCAGACAAGCCATCTGGCTGGAGTTCACTTTCCTTGAGTATTCCAGTAACAGTACATTTCAAAAATTGTTTATTGATACTGTTCTGTATTTTCTGCAGGTCCTACATTACTGGATCCGCATTGATGTCACTTGAATTGAACAGCCTTTCAGGAAGATGTGTGTGCCTTTCAAGAGTTTCTCTCACAGGTAACTTGTAGGCAAATGTTATTATGGTTTGCATAACAGTTCTCTGTTAGAACAAATTGTGATGTCAATCATCTATTGTAGATCAGGCATGAGAATTTACTGCGGATTCACGGAATTCAGCAGATTTGACGCCGGCAAGGACCGTTTTTGAGACAATTCAAGCCATCTTAGATGCTTAAAAGCCAGGAGCTTCCGCAGCCCCCTGAACCCCTTGCCAAATTTTCAGCAGATTTTGACATTTTGCATTCTTGTGCCTTTTATATCCATGATTATGAATTTGTTCTTATTACAAATTATTGAATTAGTTTTCTTACTGTCATTGCCTAAATAGGATGTAAACTGTCAGTGAACATTGTGGTCATATCATATTTGATATGCTTAATCGAATAGATAAACATTTCAACACAAATTTTCAGACTTAATTTTGTGTTTATCTTTAGATATTTTGTGTTTTGGTAAAATTGTGAATTTCTACACCGTTCGCATTTCAGTGTAACCAATTATCGTTGCCAGAATGGAGAGCTGACATTGTCCATAGTATATTGATCTACCTGTATCAGTCAACAAACAGTCCATACCACTTCAGTGTGCATGAATTATAAGGTATGAATTTGTAAAAACCTATTGGCAGGAGTAGAATATCATTAATTCCATATTATAATAAATATAAATAGGAAAACTTTTTATATTATTCGAGATTATTATTTAAGGGAAGTAACTTCACCTTATTTTATAAAATTAACTGTTTTATATAGCAGTAAATAGATTTCAGAATGATTAAGGGGAGACAAATCCTATAAAAAATCATTTACCTTATTTTTTCATTGTAAAGCTGTAATCAATTATAATAAGTTAGTTATTAAAACTAGATAATCCAGATAGCTGGAAATGTGTTGTGGAGGTCACAATTTCTGTGCAGAACTGGTAGTTTTACTATAGAATAAAGAGGGCAAAACAAAACTGGGCTGATGCCTAGATGGCAAATTTTTGAAGTTTAATATTTTAGTAGCCAGTAGGTCTACATCATTGAAACTTTACATGCTAGTATCTAATGACAATAGAAATCAGTGGCTAAAGGGATTTTTTTGAGGTTTGTGAAATTTAGGTTTTGTTAAATTTAAAAAAAAAATGATAGTCAAATTTCAGTCAAAATGTTTCTGGAGTGTTCATCCCCCTGACTTTCTTGGATATTTTAGCTACCAGTTGGTTTACATCCATGAAACTTCACATGCTAATATCTGATCATAATAGAAACTCGTGGGTAATTGAATTGGTACTGATTGTTTTGTATCCAGAGCAATGCATCTGGATATCTAAATTCAGAAACCAGACATACATGAACTTGTATTTATTAACATTAACAGGGGGTGATAAAATTCCGGATTCGAGACCTCCTGGGTCGATTTTTAGATTGATGTAAATCCGATTAGTTTTTTGGTGGTGGGGGGTATAGTGGCCGAGTCGCTCCCTGGTCGAAATGAATTGGTACAAATCAAACAAAAATGGCGTCGCAAACAATGAAGACTTTGAGAAGATGAAAAGGTCTGTACGAACAATTATTGAAACAAACTAGTAGTACTATACATGTAAATTTAATGGGATATACGTTCCACTCATTCATAGTTAAGCCTTTTTTGGCAGTATTTTGATCGCTAGTCATCATATATAGTTACTTTTTAACTCGCACTCTCGGTTTATGCCATTTTTTTAAATTATCTCATATTTTCTACCATACATTAATAATGGGAGATTTAGTCTATTCTTATTTTATTGATAAATGTGATCTCAAAGTATCCCAAGTTATATACATAAGTAAGTACTTACATCTAATTGTTCATGTACATATTAGTGCCATGATATTTTCAGTTATATTTTGATGCATGGTATATCATAGTTGCTTTGTTTTCTTGTGTAGTTATATCTCAAGTTTCTTGCCATCTTTAGAAAGAACAGTAACATGTGTGCATCTGTTCTATGCAGTTTGGAAACAGTTTTCTTCTTAGTTTTGTAATGAATTATAACTCATCATTTAAAATTATGACAAATCTACAGATATGATCTCATATACAATTTTGATAGTGTAAACATTGATATTTATTAAGGCAACCTGCAATACTTCAGATATTTTTATGCTGATTCACTCAAAATTTAAAGCCTGTAAACATTCAATTTCAAGTTTGTTTTGTTACTGTCAGAGCATCTGAAAGGGCTATAAAATGCTAAAAATCATGTTCGGCCGGAGGGCTTTACCCACCTTGACCCCCACATGCGACACTGCCCCTTGATCCCACTGGAGACCTGTGGCCCCAAACCCCCCAGCTTTGGCAATTCAGGTCTGTTATCACCCCTGACATCATTATAACACCACTATCACTGGCTATTCACTGCCTATTGTTAACAAAAATCACATGTCTTGTGTGTAAGGCCAAAACAGATCTGTGTTTAGGGTAACGGTCTCAAAAATTCTAGGTAGGGTTGGGACAAAGCTTCTTTTTTTACCGTCCATCCAAAACAGTGTAGCTCTAGCAAGTCACAAATGCTTACCATAACATTCTGGTATATTAAGTACTACCACTTGCTAATTATGTGTATTTCTGACGAAAAATGTCTGACATTTACAGAGGATTAAACATTTACCCCACCCACTATTACAAACCTGAATTTTAACATTCAAATTGGGAAAATAAATACTTTTTGGCGATTAGAATATAGCTGAATAACGGCTATAAGAACAGCTGAAAAACCTGAGTGCGTCAGACATTAAGTGAAAGATCTACATGACTGCCAGTTGAGGTCGATATATTTAGACACTCTTACAGCTTTTTTTTGCGATGCGCAATTCTTTTTTACATGGTTCCTAACTTTTTTTGACTGCTGAGATGGTTTTCCATGATTTTTAAGAGGGAGATTTGGAATCTCAATAGGGAGATTTCTCACATTGCAACCTCTCCACTCATTTTTCTAATTCATGGATTGGTACCACTGTTGCCTATTAAGATAATAATTGCATTTATGCATCAAAATGATAAAGCAAACCCAGAAGCCAGCATCTTTTGTCTTTTATGTCATAATTACACATACAGTACATGTTATTAGTCAGTTACATAACATAGGGCCCTATTTTTTTCATTTTGTCAACGTCACCACAACCCTTGATTTTAGCAACACAAACACAGTACTGACTTTTTCTAAAATAGGAAGAGTAAGATAAATCTTAAACAATTCCCAAGTTGTAGAAATAAAGTCAGTTTCCTACTCAAAACCGCCAATTCAAATTAGATCGAGGGCAAAAGGAGACATCAAATGCTTACTGAGCTCTCTGATTTCCCATCCTTTCAGATTTAATAATGGCATGCAAGTCATGCCAATTAGCACCTATAATTTGTTGGATTTGGGACGTTTGCCTTTTTTGCCAATGAACGTTCACAGTGTTTCTTTTCACTTCTAGGGGAATGGTGGCGGGGCCCTTAAATAGGGGAAAATAGCGTTGTGAGGGGAAAATAGGGGGGAAATAATGTGCATTTAAAGTATACATTTCTATGTCTATATTCACTACACTTCTTTGTTGCAGTGATGTAAATATGCTAACAGATTGGGTAGTTTCATTACAGGTCAATGTTTCTATCTTTCTGACTAAAAATATCAACAATACTGGCAACATATCTCCAATTTAAAGAAAAAGCTGTAGAAGGGGAATTTAAACTGAGAAAAGGGGAAAAAACATACTTTTGAGTGAGGGGAATGGGTCCGAATTTCGGCCCCAAATAAAACACTGGTTCAACACCCCTGCTTTCAATTACAAATCTAGAAAGACCTATAAACACTTTCATTAAAAACCATATTATCTGTGGCTAATATTTCTTTACAGTTATAAACACAAAACACATCTAATTTTCTTTTTAGGGCATGTAATTTGACGAATGTCCGAATTTAGTCTATCCGAATAATACTCAACTTTGAGTGATAACAATTCATCAAAAAATAACTTTCATTGAAAGCATTATTTGTTTTAAGCAGGTTTTGACTGACAACTACTTATTTAAACCACCTATTAGTAACCTTGAATTGCGTTTCTTTTTATTTTGTTAGCATCTTGAGAGAAAATGGTATCGTCCATACCAAGCTGGTTTTATCCTATTTCTGTGGACCAGGAAAGTCGATTACAGTAGAGGTTAAAAGATGTTTTTCACATAATTCTGGTGTTAATAGGTAACTAATTGGATTAAGAAATATCTGCATGAAATGCCCAGCGGACAGGGGCAATTATCAACATTGTTTATTAGGGGCCTGTTTGTCAATATACAGACGTGTTAACAACATTACAATATCGCTGATAGTTAAAAGATAAGGTTGTACTCCATTTTGAATAAAGTAATTTGGAAATTTCTTTAAAACAGGGTTTTTAAATACTAATCTTTGTTTTGTGTTAGACATCGGGAGACTCCCGACGGAAGCGGGAGAGTTGGGAAGCATGTAGTTATTTCCACAATTAAAAATTGGAAAATAGAAAAAAAAATCCAGGGTCGGTTTTTTGTTCGCCAGGTAGAGTCAGGTTACCTGAAACACAGATATTTTTTAGGCCTTTAGTACAGCTATTTTTAATCAAGACCACCTCTCAACAAGACCACATTTGCTTCTTGTAGCTGGCATACTTTGTTTACATGTTAGTATGTAAACATAAACTATGTTATACCAGCTTTGAAAATGTATATCATTACAACTACAATGTTTAACAGTTTTCTAATTGTATGCAAAAATATGACTTATCCAAAACATTTAATACATTTCCAGCATTCATATTGTCATCGCTTCCTTGGTAAATAGATGGCTGTATAATGTAATGCTTAGTTTTGCATTCTGTTATTATTATTTGTTAAGAACATAACACTATCATACCTAAAGATGCTGTTGGTAAATATTAAAAAACCATACTCAACAATCAAAATAAATCTGTTATCTATTTTAAGCAAATATACTACAATTATCATGTCATTAATATAATTATGATAAATTAAATTATTTCAAAACGCATAACAAACTCATAACAGTAGAAATAAAGTAACATGGGATGCAACCCCTGCGAAAATTACCATTGCTGACTATGGTAACCATGAACAAACCAGGCTCAAGCATTGCTAAACCATGGTTGACAATCCTTGAGCCAGGTTTGGCTATGGTTAAACAATCATGGTCAACCATGTTTAACCACGGTCTGTATTGAACTATAGACTGACTATGGTTGCCTGTCATCTGACCATGGTTGCAAACATTGTGGACATGGTTGACCTTGGTCTAATATATGGTCCGTGTTCAAAATTCACTAATAAAAAAGTTTTACGTCCTTAAGTAATAATTATTCTAATAAAATTAATGCAATAAGACAAAATTGTGTGTTCAGGTTATAGTTCATCGAAGCATTTTCTACTTTCACTCCACTTTCAGAGACATTTAACATACGCATGATGGAATTGGAATTTGCAATTATGCTTATTTCTTTAAAAGTATGATTTATTTATGGCAAAATAAATTCATTGTGGTTGTAAAATATAAGAAAATTGACATTGTTGCCAAATTACTTACCTTTGCAAAACAGGTTTATTCAATGACACTGCCAAACGCACCTAAATTTAACCAACACGTTTTCCGAAATTATTCTCATAAACATGACCTAAATTAGGTTATCACTACACCGGTTAAACAAAGGGAAACAATCCTCTTTCATTATGACATGGGGGAAATATATAAACATTTTATGATATAATTAAAAAGGGACTGTCTCAATGTTTACCTATATTTGTTTTGATTCTGCTCGCTGCCGAATCATAAGTGTTTGACTGAAATGTTTCAATTAGCTGTTGCAATTAATGTGAAAACATGACGTCATCTTTACTACGTTTTTCTCAGAAACGAGGCCCATGTCATTTGGGCCAAAAGTCTCAGACACTTACACTCTTATTAAAATAGATTGTGAATATTTTGGAGATTGTCCGCTTTGAAATACAATAATTAATATGATAATGTAAACAGTTTTATAGTGCTTTTATCAGGTGTCATATTGGTGGGGAAATGGTTACGCACATAGTCGAGGAGACAATTCAACGGAACAGTAATTGGGCGTAAACGTCTTTATGATTCCAAACTTTGTCATCTGTTTCTGACGTGACGTCATTTTGACCACTAGGTTGGAAATCTCTTGGCATGGCTCATTTTTAATGGTGCATACAGCTATTTTTGCGCATATTTCTGGTTTTATTTACATGAGTTGAAAATTTTACGTTTGTATATTAAGAACGTTATATATTGCCAGGACTTTTTTGTTACACAGACTACTTCGCGACGGAATGATTTGCACCATGTGCTGCGTAGTAATACATTGTTGATATAGACTCTCGCGGAGATTCAATATCGGGTTTAATTTGTAAACTTTCGGCTCAATTTAAGCAAAATCTAACGAGAAATGATTATACCTGTCAATTAGTTTAGGACGTGGTGCTTCGTACCGTCAGTTTTAATTTGTGAATGAGCCTGTTACTTTCATTTTCTCTTCCTTAAATATGCATGCGCACTCATGTACGAATACCGATGCCTTGTTTATTTACATCTGAACGATATACATGTACATGTATTTAAAATTTCCAGTCTAGTTATGGCTATTTTTGTTCACTGCAAAATCACTGGCCAGGAGGGCCAGAGTACTTGTAAATTTTATCAGATCAAATTTTACTGGTCATGTCCGAAGCCCGACGGTCTTTCGTATTGTATGATTCATGGTCATAATGGCCCTCTTGTTCAAATTCCTAGTTTCCTACATTTTATGTACATTTTTAAAAATGAACCTATGCTAAATATAGATTCAATTTGGTATAGCCTTTGGTTAATGAAGCAATATCATGGTATGCTCCATACATTTCCTGACACCCGTGTATATTATATAGAAGATCTTACATGAGTGGTCATTATTTATTGAATTATTAAATGAGTCTTCTAAGCCTCGTTTTTATTGGTTTTAGATGACGAGTTTAATAAATTCAATAAAAAATAATGGATGTAAAATTCTATTTATGATATAACAGCAGAAACGGCAAATTTTCACAAAACATTACCTTTACCCCCTTAAAAGCACGCAAATGATTACGTGTGTAATGCGGTATTTTGTAAACAAAAGCTGACGCATCAAATGTAGTTCTGACAATTTTCTTTTTAAATTTCAGCCAAATGATACGATTTCAAAGGATTCTATCAAGTTTCATATTCAAATTAACAAGACATTAATTTCCTATGAAATAAAATGTCAAACTTTGTACAAAATACATATTTAACAATGTCAACATCAACGTCGCGCTTGCTTTGTTGTGACGACGCACGCATGTGAGTTATTTCACTAGTGAAATATCAAAAATAATACATGGGTTTTATTACCACTCTACACTGTATGTAATGTTATAAGTTATTTTCTTGTATATTACAGCAACAAATATGGGCGTAGATCTTAACACATATAGATGTAGAGTTGGATCATTTGTCTCTCGCCTAAGTGCTGGTGATGGGCAGAAAGCTGGTGATGGGCGAGGTGCTGCTGCTAGACAAAGTGCTGCTGTCAGACAAGCTGCTGCTGTTAGACAAGGTGCTGCTGTCAGACAAGGTGCTGCTGTCAGACAAAAAAAAGGTGCTGCTGTTAGACAAGGTGCTGCTGTCAGACAAGGTGCTGCTAAAGGGCAAGATGCTGATGGAATGTCGTTTTTTGTCAGCTTTAGCAAATTGATCAGATCACTGACATTTATCGGAATATTGTTGATACTAGCTGTTATAGTGTCAAATCCTGGCCCACCAGGTGAGAAATGACATTTCTTTATTGTAATATTGCCTGTAGAATTGTTGTTTGTGTTGGTGATCAAGGATGCATAGTGGTTTGGGGAGGGTGTAAAGTGCAAGAATACTTATATATGAACATCTTGAGTTCTATCACTGTGATGAGTGAGGTCACCATGAGTGAGTGATCACCAACTCCTGTCCACAATCCATTCATAGGCACTAGAACTAGTTTGCCAGTCATCAAGAGCTATTTGTATGAGTTGTAAGAACTTGTCAGGACTCTATTTTAACCGGTCACACAACTAACCGAAATACTACCGAAGTACCAGTATATTTTACATGGAAAGTCAATGCGTCAAGGCCATAAATACCTGTAAATTAATCCATTGTTGAAGTGTTGTATCATATGACACTGTCAAAATAATTTGTAGATATTGTAGATCTATAATAATCCATTAAAGGACTGCTTACACATTTACACCATCGGTCATTTCACAATCAACCAATTTAGGGTTGCGTTTGTGTTCATGTATTGTCGTTGCTAACCTACGTTGTTTGTGATCAGCAAGACTTTACATTTCGATGCCCTGGGAAGAAATGAGCGAGATATAATGTTTGAGTCGAATTTCCCGCTTGAAAGTTTCTTGAAAAGTTGCCATGTCAATAAACTTCTTTATTCTCACTGAGAGAATGAAAATAGCAAAAAAACATTGAACATTGAACTCAGGGTTCAAAACTTATGTTCTGAAGGTGAAAATCAAAATGTGTAAACACATACTTAGTTTCCTATGTAATCCTTATTACTGTGCACCTGTTTTAAATATGCACTTCGAATGAATTTGAGTAATATTCTAGTTAATAGCTGTTAATACTGCGTCATTACTGCAATCATGACGTCACACCACGCGCGTATACGTGTTACTGTGATGATTATTTATTTATAGACTGCTCTTAAATATGGAGTATTATTTAAATTCTACTCGCCCAATCTCGCAAAGGTGAGCAGAATTTTCGAGGCCTACTTGTTTTATAATTGATGTAAATGATTAAAATGAATAATTTGAAATAATTAAGTTTTACAATTTGGCCCTTCATGCTCCTGATTGAATGCTTTCAGGATCGTTGGATGTCTGTCCACAATTTGTGGACACTCTAGAGGGCACAATTTGGGCCCGGATTTTGTCTGTCCAGAACATTATCTGTCAACTTATTGGGAGATTTTTATGCCCCCACTCTGAAAAGGGGCAGCATATAGATTTGCCCTTGTCCGTCCGTCCCTCCTTCCGTCCGTCACACAATCTTGTGTCACTCATATCTCTAAAACAATATGAGCCAGAGTCATTAAACTTTACAGGAATGTTCACCAGCATGTGAAATTGTGCACCTGGGGTTTCATGTTTGGCTGTGCCCAGTTATTGCAAAGTTATGGCCCTTGACTTAGTTAAAATATAGCCTACAGAGTATGCAATCTTGTGATACACATATCTCCAAATGTGTATGAGCCAGAGTCATTAAACTTTGCAGGAATGTTCACCAGCATGTGTAGTTGTGCACCTGGGGTTTCATGTTTGGCTGTGCCCAGTAACTGCAAAGTTATGGCCCTTGACTTTGTTAAAATATAGCCGCCAGAGTATGCAATATTGTGTTGCACATATCTCCAAAAGTATATGAGCCAGAGTTTTAAGACTTTACAGAAATGTTCACACGCATGTGTTATATTGCACCTGGGGATTCATAATTCGATGAGCCCAGTAAGTGCAAAGTTATGGCCCTTGATTTATTGAAAATGTAGCATACAGAGCGTGCAATTTTGTGTCGCGCATATCTCCAACAGTATATCAGCTACACTCACCAACCTGTATAGTTGTGCACCTGGGGTTTCGTGTTTGCCTGGGTCCAGTTAGTGCAAAAATTTGGCCCTTGACTTGTGTTCTTACTGACACAGTATTTTTTACTGACAGTTCCAAGGCTGTAATTCGCTATATGATTGTTGTTTCTGTTTGTGTTATGAATGTTTTATGTTTCCCTTTCCCCTATGCAATTCTGTCACTTTGTACAGTGTTCAGAGTGTTTCCTGCCCAATTTTGGCCTATTGTGGCCAGTTGTCTTGAATTGTCCTGTGAGCTTTTCCATCCATTAATTCCCCCCTCCCCTCCTTTTACTGTCCACTTTGATACTCTTAATTATTCCTTATGGTCTGTTGGGCCGTTCCTTGTGCCTCTGTTCCTTAATATGTGTAACGTTTGACCTCCTTAGGTGCGTTATGTTTTGTGGATTGTTGTTTTTCCTGAGGTCTGCGTGGCGAGGTATTGTCTTGTGTATGTGGCGTTCCCCGTAGTTACGTATTCTCTCTGTTTTGTTACCATAATCAGTACAGTTGTTCACTTGGTAATTTTGATATCCATTCACAAACTATGAGCAGAATAATAGCATTTGCTTTTGTGACAAAGGCTGCAAGTGGGGGCATCTGTGTCCTATGGACGCATTCTAAGGCTGCAAGTGGGGGCATCTGTGTCCTATGGACGCATTCTAGTTCATATTATTTGGCACAACTCGTGCAAGACCTGTGTCAGTAGCAGAATGGTCATGGTCGCACTTGATTTCGTCTGGACCATTACTCGTTCATTTATTGGGGAATTTTCAAATTACAAGGTCACACTTGGAGGTCAACCGTCAAACAGATGGGTCTAAGACATCTCCGGAAAATTGCACTTGTCATTTATTGGGTGCGCTTTTAGGATCCTTGGATGTCCATCATGCGTCGTTCCTCAACATTTTCTTCAAACAACATCTCCTATATTTCTGAATGGATTTTGTCCAAACTTCACAGAATGATCCTTGGGTGGACCTTTTGCAAAGTTGCATAAATCGTTCAGGTCTGCTGCGTAAGTAGGGTACAGGATATAAAAATAGATTTTAAAAGTGTAAACCTAAGGTCTACCCAGGTCTAAGGCTTTGATAGTTGGTGTGTAGCATTGTCTAGTGGTCCGCTTACAAGATTGCATAAATTATTAAGTTCCGTAAAAAAACATGGCCTCCAGGGGCGGGGCTGTGGTCCCTACATGTATATAGTGGGTGGAAACTATAAACAACATCTCATATAAACCACTCGATGGATTTTGACAAAACTTCACAGGAATGATTCTTAGGTGGTCCTCTTTTGAAGTTATCTAAATTGTTTCGGTCTGTTGCATAAGTAGGTCACAGGAGCTAAAAATAGGTTTTAGAAGTGAAAACTTTGAAAATCTTCTTGTCAGACCAAATGCAAACTTGTCAGACCAAAAACCTGTTGTTAAGAATTACATTCCCTTACAACTCGACCACCTGTGATTAGCAAGACATAAAACAACATACATTTCAAATTACTGTTTAATTTGTGATTTATGGGTAGCACTTGGTCAACTGACTGAAATCAAAGAACGGGAATATAACAGAATCAGATGAAACTAATTATGCAATATAAGGCTACACAGTTATGTATAACTAATCATAATTCTGATAACTTGAAAATTGTTGAGTGTTGCTGGTCCAACCCTTTCAGGAAAAATGTTTCACAATTGAGTCAATCAATGAGCACTTAATAAATGCTGAAGGAATGTTAGAGTCTTAATGATTGCGATACTGCTAAGCGTTTGTTTAAGTTGTCTTTGAAAGACCGTCTTTAGCATTTTCACTAGTCCAACGACCATGAGGATTAAACATTCCGTCTTTGATTCCATTATTTGCGGCATCTGAAGCTCCTCCTGAACGAAGAGACTGAAACAGTATTTCTGCAACGTGTGGCGAAAACGCTGCTTTAAATGCGTCTCTTAAATTTGAGTAGTAGCACTCACATGAAAATTATTCATCACATGTTAATCAATGTTGAAATAATTAAATCATTATACTTCATTTATAATAGCAACCCCAGCTGGGTCAATACTACCTTCAGAAAACACCAAAATACCATGGGTGGTTGGTTAAAACTAATTATTATGCACAGTTATACTACTAATATCATGATAAAACTTATATATTTAAAAAGCTTAATTAATTATCTTTGAAATGATATAACTTTAAAAAAGTATGGGAAAAAAATTAATGCTTTAGAACTAGTAAAAAAACGGATTTTACCCAAAAATCGTTATCAGCTCTATTGATCAATAAATGGACACTATCGTATAGGGTCACTGTCTTTACATGCAATAGCGAGACATGAAATGATTATGAATATAAATGAAGTAATATTATCCAAATAGAAAAAAAGACGATCTTCAAGATGATGTTTTTAATTAATTTCTGAGACAAAAAATGACCGACCCACGAATCATCAAAGTTGAGTGTATTTTGTAGAAAAACAACCAGACGAAAATTCTAATTATCTTCATAAACCATTAGTTGAATGTCTTAGCTTTAAAATGGTATATAAATCAAAGAAATTAAATGCGATTTACACTCTCGCTGTGCAATTTAAATTTGGTAGGTCGTCATTTTCAAGCAAGTAATGCGCGACGATTTCGGCCTCCATTTTTAAAAATCTGATAAACTGCATCAGTGATGTAAAAACTCAGTTATTCTACCAATATGCACACATAATGAGAGATGCAATCTTTATTTAGGGTTAATTTAGTCTTCATACGACTTTTGTAATGGATATAAATGCAAATATTTAGTAAAATTTGTCATTTACAAATTCGAATTTTTCCGCAAATTTGGATCAAAATCTCGGGTCATCAAAACATTGTACATTGAACTATTTTACATAATTTCGATGTTTTTTCCTAAAATTGGAGATTTGTATTAATAAACAAATGATTTATTATTGTTTTGCCACAGACAACTGAATAACAACAGTTAAAATACTCGAAATATTCGATAATGACCATGGCGAGTAACTGCGAAGTTGCATAAATTTCGGATACGCTTATTTTCGGATAAGAGTTCGGTTTTAGAATTTAATGTCAAATTGAAAGTATGTAAGCTTGTAATAAGAGTCTTAAATGTTTTCTTTTGCATTTTTGTTTGCTGTTGTCTGTAGATATAAATAATTTTCTTGTAATGTAAATGATGCAGCCAGTGACTTGCCCAGAAAAAATCAGTTATAAATATATATATCAGAATATCAATTTATCATGTGTCACAATATGTAATCTATTGCTTCAAGTTCATGACTCCCCTAGAATAATATGGCAATTTTATTTGGCTGGTAAGAAGTCATTTGCTGTTAATCAAGTCTGTTTTTCAATTTGTATTTGACTGCTTGAACTCTGGTTGACAGTGGCAAATGTTTAAGAAATTGACATTGCTAAACTTCGTACGGAATTTAAAAATGTTCACATAAAATGATTCAAAATCAACTACTAAACAGTAATAAAAGATGAATCTATCATTCTGATACATGTTTATTAAAAATACAGTAATTGGCATGGTTAAAATAATTCATATCTTTTCTCAAATATGTATTTTGATATTCATGCCAATTTTAAGCACATGCATCATCACTAATACCTTTTGGTAATAAATACCTTTAATATTTTGGATTTTATACCTCTTATCCTTTAAGACCTTATGTCAATTTTCTGCAGCTTTTTGTACATTTTAGTGTTTGTATTATATACAGGTGTGAGATGATATATTTATGACTAATTTGTCTTCAAAATTCATACAATGACTTGCTTGTAAATTTTATGTATCATATGTGTGTGTCGAATGTAAAATCCTTGAGAGCAGTATTATTAAATTTACGTTATATTACATTGAAATGATTGGATTTTTTTCTTTTCTTATAGAATATATCAAAATAAAATAGACATGTAGATGCAGCAATGAAAGATCTACCTACATTTCAAATATCAACAAAATATCTCAAGAAATAAAAAAGTTATGACCATTTTACTAAATTGTTCACGCTTCGACTTCGATTTTCGGTGCCATCGGCGCAAATCACATTTGCTCTAAAATCATATAGCGAAAACTTCTGAATTTTAGCGACAAATTTTCAGATTCAAATTGCCATAACTTTTTTGTCTATCAACATATAACAAATAGGAAAACAGTTCTGTGATTCTCTTAAAGAGATCTTTACGACACAATACTCTGTTTTGAGGTTTAATTAATTTAAAAAATTGAGTTGGGGTTGCTATTTATAACCAACATGTAACCGAAATATATATCCGAACTTCTATACAACAAAATTTAGTCTGAAGAAGTGCAATTATTATTTTGTTTTATAATAATTTAACAACAAAAAAATGATAAATAATGGAAATCAAAATAAATCAAGATAATGTAGGGAATAATTTCATTTTATAACAGACTTATGAACCAAGTCTGTGATTTTACTGATAGCCTGTAAAATCAAAATTTCATCCGATTAAATGTCACCCTCGTTCAGTCTTACAACTCAGTATTGAACCAAAAATGCATGCAAGCAAACAACAACAAAAACACAAAATATATCAAATATCATCAAGAAATGTGAAGCGGTTGTAAATGTGACGATTTCGGCAGTTCAAAATGTCAAATTCTCTATTCAGAAACAAGATGGCGGACATTGCAATTTTTTTCGGATCATTTCGTTAATTTTTTAAAGGTGTTCCGATTGTTAGATCTCGGATGAAAAATCTCGCCCTTGCCGAGACTTCAAACAAGTTTAAGCACACATATCGGCCTGTTGCGAATCAATGGTTTATATGTCCGTGATTATGCACACAGGGGACAATATTGTTTATTGCGTAACATTATATAATTTGTCCAAGCCAAAACTGGCATTGTTTCTTTAAAGCATAATTTCTGGAATTTTTAGAAATATGTGTTGAATGATTTATTGAAGATTTGAGTAATCCTAATATCGAAATGTCTGTCCTCACACAAAATTATTTATTTAACAGATTGTTTTGTCAATTTCAAAACAAAATATTTACCACATGGACATTCACAAAATTTGATATACCCTTCATTATAAAATATTGCTTATGTCAGATTATTATAGACAACATTAAAAAATCCTTATATTGTCCTAAAGATGACAATTGTGTGCATTTTTTTTCTAACGCAGAGATTTCCCTTAAACTTTGTCTATTTGATCAGTGTAATGTATCTAACTAAAATATGAAATAAAAATGATAGGTCACCTTGCTCGATTTTATGATAATGAAGATTGAACATAAATATTTCATATGAATTTAGAGCAAAATCGATACAAGTTTTTTCTAGCTCACAGATTTTCTTACAACTTGGTATACTATATGAGAGTCACTGTCTGAATGAAAATATGAAATAAAAATAATAGGTCACAAGTTGCTTGATTTTAAGTTAAAGATTGTTTTATTGTGTTTCAAATGTAATATATTATATGGAAAGTGAAAGTTGAAGATATACCCTTAATACACTTGGTAACCCATAACCGTTTTACATTTTCCTAAAATGTGTTAGTTGTAAATATTTATTGAAGATCATTTTATAATTTCAAATGTAGAATTTTAAATATCAATGATTTTCTTTTTTAATACTAAAGTATATGGAAAAAGAAAGTTGAAGGAAAACTGCAAAACTATAATGAAATCCTTCAATTAAACATAATGATATCATTATTTGTATTGTGCTTGGTGACAAAAAAGTTTAGTAAAAATCTTTGCATCGTAAAAGAGAACAGCAAACTACTCCCTTTATACGTCTTTAACCCAACGCAAAACCTACAATAATCGAAAAGAACATGCGCATTAAAGTTGAGCAATGGCAACTCCCGGATACGCTTAACTATGATGTTGATTTTTCTTGGTTCCTCTTTAATCCATCACAGACAGTTTTGAGTACTACTTTCTTGCCAGGAAACCAGGCATGTAAAAAATTCAGAGTCAAATGTTGATCACAAAGATAATTTCACGAAAAATCGCTTGGAAGACACTCCAAACTTACACTACATTTATTATTGTCGGTCGCCATTTTGAAAAGCGCTTGTCTAAAGTAGTAACAATTAGCACATGTTGCTAAGGTGGGCGTGGCTACAGTGCGAATGAGGAAGGGTCAATTGTACATAAACCTTTACCTATCAATATCTCGAGAACACCTTGACCTATCGTCCTCAAACTTAGTCCACACATTCATCTTTGGTAGCTGAGGGACAAAAGCTCAGAAGAGCTTGTGTTTATCATGTTGTAAAAACCGACTTCTAAATAAAGTTTACTTGACTTGACTGGACTTGTTCTGTCAAAGGTCAAGATCACCATTACTAAAAATATAAATTTGGTTTGCAACGAATTCCTTTAGTTTCAGAGATCATATTGGCATCAAACTTGGTGTATAGCAAGAATATGTCAAGAGCTCGCTTGGGATTTCGTTTTGTCTAAGGTCAAGGTCACCATTACTAAAAATAGCAATTTGGCGAATAACTTTAGTTTCAGTGATCATAATGTCATCTAACTTGGTGTATATTAAGAATATGTGATTGCTTTTGACAATCATGTTCTGTCAAAAGGTCAAGGTCACCGTTACTAAGAATAGCAATTTGGTTTCAGGCGACTAACTTGGGTTTCGTGGATCATATTGTAACCAAACTTGATGTATAGTAAGAACATGTGGAGAGCTCGCTTTGGATTGCTTTTGGGTTAGGTCCACCAAAGGTCAAAGTCACTGTTTCGGCAAATAACTTTAGTTTTGTGGATCATATTGACATCAAACTTGGTGTATAGTAAGAACATGTGGAGAGCTCGCTTGGGATTGCTTTTTGGTTCGTTCCGTCCAAGGTCATTTAAATTTAAAATCAATTTCCACTTTATATCTTCGCTATGCATGGGTGTATTGACATCAAACTTGGTGTATAGTTGTTGCATATATATCTGAGTGCAAGTGTGTGTATCAGCTACGTCACCTTTGCAGCATTGATGATCATCATGTATTCATTATACAAATAGAGCCTTGGTTACAAATAGCTATGTTTAAAACCTGGTTGTGGGCATTGCCCATTTCTTGTTTTATATAGACCTATATAGTGAACACTTTGAAAATCTTCTTCTCATGAACTGCAAGAGATAAGATATTTGGTATAAAGCATTGTCTAATGGTCGTCTACCGAATTTGTTGAAATGGTGACACTGGGGTCAAAACTGGCCCCGCCTTAGGGGCAACTTGTTTTATATAGAGTTATATTTATAAGGAAAACTTCTCATCATATAAATTGATGAGACTAGGTTAAAATGTTTGCCCAAATAAAATCAAGATTAAAACTGGGTCATCTGAGGTAAAAAAAAATATCACAGGACCAAATGCAGGAAAATGCTTGTAGATTCTTGGGAGGCTGCATTTTCTACTCGAATTACAACAAACATGATCAGAATGTTTGTCTTAATAAAATGCAAATCCAGTGTGGTACTAGGTCATGTTGGAACAAAAAGTTGGTCATGAGGTCAAACCTTTGAAAATCCTCTTGGACTCTCTTGAAGCCAACATGGCAATGTACTCGGGTGAGCGATATAGGGCCATCATGGCTCTCTTGTTTCTAAATTAACATGTACATTTGAATTACAAAGCTATGAGTTTTTTTAAAGACTATTTATTTAAGTAATACTTTTCCGCAAAACATTTCCAGCATGTTTATTTGTGCAGCATACTTTGAACTTGCTTATGTAATTGTACAAAATATAACTCTATGACAAAAATACCATGAGGGGGCATACTGTTTATCATTGAGTTGCATTTCTGTTGATTTGTTTCTATGGTTTATTAGCGCTTTTGCCAGAGAGCTAATGTCATGGCGAATTGTCCATCGTGTGTGCGTGCATGTATCAGTCTGTTAACTTTTCATTCAGACGACTTCTCTGAAACTGCAAGGCCAAATTTAATGAAACTTGCCTAGAAAAAGATAAAGGGCTGCGACCCCTTTCCCCCTGAAGTCCCCGTGAGGTTATATTTATTAATAGTGCCACTCTTTCTATTCAATCTTGTTTCCTTAGGAGATTTGAGTTATACTTAATTAATTTTTTTCATATTTCAGTTGGAAATATGGGTGTAGACATTGCCACATACAGATGTAGAGGTGCTGGTATGACATTCTGTATGAGCTTCAGTCAGCTGGTCAAATTGATTGGATCACTAGCATTTATCAGAATGTTACTGCTAATGGCTGGAATTGAAACAAACCCTGGACCAACTGGTGAGTATTAGCAGTTATGTATTAGAATATTTATGTTTTGTGTCCGACATTAGGGGTTCCACTAGGTGCCGAATCTCCATGGTCATTTTGATAATGTTTTACCTGATTTTACCATTTCATAGCCAAAATTACCACTAATTTAGACAAAAATTGTTCTTACAGCCGGATTCCTGGGGGTCAAAATGTGGCATTTAGGAAATTCCAGGGGTCAAAGTGTCAACTCATGGCGGTCGGGTTCCACATGGTTTCCGCTCTCTAAGTCAAACAGTTTCATCCGATCTTTACCAAACTTGTTGAAGATATTTGTGGGCATAATATCTCGGCCAAGTTTGATGACCAGCCACATCGCCCCAGGCACTTCGGAATTATGGCCCTTGAATTATCCAAAATTGGCCAAATTAGCCTTGTCCGCTCTCTTAGTCAAAGGGTTTTTCATCTGATCTTCACCTTACTTGTGAAAATGTTTGTGGGCATAATATCTCGGCCAAGTTCGATAACCAGCAATATTGCTCATGTCACACATGAGTTGTCACCCTTTGATTTTAGAAATTACCTAAAACTTATCTTGTTTTAACCCTGAGCTCTGACTTATGACGGGCGTATTTTGTGAGAGTTTGGCACTCTTGTTTAACAATATCATTGTGATGAAAGCATGAGTGGGTTATCTATAAACAGTACATCAGTCTAAGTACTCCTACTGATTTGTCCGGACAAACACATTAAGGCAGCATAATTTTTAACTTGACTATTCAAAAATAGGAGGGGGGATGGCTAAAATACTCATGTTCACATCCAATCAGTTATGTTATGTCATTTATACAGTTGACTATCGTTATGTTGAATTTTTCGGAACCAAAGAAAATCGTTCTTACGAAAATTGGATGCAAACTTGGATACCTGGGTTTCAACGAATTGCCAATTACGAGGAGTGGCAGTTTATTGCCTCAAACCAAAACTTCAGTCATTCCTTACTGGCCTTCCCACCATGTCATTTTACTGCCTTAAACTAATAGGCATAGCCAGATAAAATATTGCCATCTCGTCTGCATAGAAAATGTAGTCAGGTTGATAATCAGATACAATTGCAGAGTCTTTTCCTCCAGTTGAGAATTTCCTGATCATTTGTGTTAGCAGTGTTAGCATCTCCTCTGATTTCCATGTTATTCCATGTAGAGATTTGAATCTCGCCAAACAATCCGAAGAGCATTCAAATTCGGATAAAAGTATACCAACTTCAGTAGCAAATTCTCATGCTTTATTGCGCAAAATTTCACCATGCACTGAAATGTTTTCAACCTCGTATTCTTCATCCATTTAATTAGAGTCCCGGATTTTATACAGGGTCATTCATTGAATTTCTCTGCGTTATTTTAACCCTTTACTCCATAGATACGCCGATTCACGCCTCTACCCCATCTCCATGCATACGCCGATTCACGCCTCTACCCCATCTCCATGCATACGCCGATTCACGCCTATACCCCATCTCCATGCATACGCCGATTCACGCCTCTACCCCATCTCCATGCATACGCCGATTCACGCCTCTACCCCATCTCCATGCATACGCCGATTCACGCCTCTACCCCATCTCCATGCATACGCCGATTCACGCCTCTACCCCATCTCCATGCATACGCCGATTCACGCCTCTACCCCATCTCCATGCATACGCCGATTCACGCCTCTACCACATCTCCATGCATACGCCGATTCACGCCTCTACCCCATCTACATGCATACGCCGATTCACGCCTCTACCCCATCTCCATGCATACGCCGATTCACGCCTCTACCCCATCTCCATGCATACGCCGATTCACGCCTCTACCACATCTCCATGCATACGCCGATTCACGCCTCTACCCCATCTACATGCATACGCCGATTCACGCCTCTACCACATCTCCATGCATACGCCGATTCACGCCTCTACCCCATCTCCATGCATACGCCGATTCACGCCTATACCGTATCTCCATGTAAACGCAAATTCACACCTGACTTTCTGTCCTAAATTTATTCATTTTTTTCTTTAAAATCGGACAAAATAATTTATTCATATACAATGATCATTCATTTGTTAAGCTAAAGCATTAACAAAAAAATGGGTTACTTTGTAAAGTTTTTGCATAAACTGCATTTAAAACATCACAGGTAGCAATTTTACGCTGCACTGGCATAAAAGTAATTTCTTCACATACACATGTTACAAAAATTGTGTCATCATTTTAGTTCTGAACAAGAATTAACATTTATCAAAGATGTTTAAAGATGCTGGCTAAGTCTTTGAAGTAAACATTTTTTATAACATACAGTTGAAGCCTCTTGTGTGAATTACAATTTGGAATCATTATATGACATAATCACTGCAATTATCAAAGGCACTAATTCTATCAAACAGGAAATAGCAGTATGAATTAACACATAACACAGATCTCCTGGGAATTATGACTATAGTGTTTTTACAGCTGACACTTGGGGCAATTTTCAATTACAGTAGTGACCACTGACCTATAGAACTAATCTGCTGAGGGCGTGGTTTATGAATTGCAAAACAATAGGCATCCACCAATCAAAATAATTAAACCACAATAAAGTTCTTTAATTAATGTCAATTATCAATTCATATGAGAACACAGAAATTTATTAAAACATTGATTTAGTGTTTAGGCACTCTTATATACCTACCATATTTCTCCTAATTAATGCGCCCGGGTGCGTAACATTTAACGAGCGGGGCGCGTTTATTTAAGCACAAAAAAACGGAAACACTGTCACCAAAATTTACATTAAAATGAAGATCATCTCAGAAAATTTGACACCTAATTTAATAATTATTCCTAATTATATTTTCGTACCTATTATTATTAATCTGTAATTCGCCAGAACAAAAGAATAATCCATCGCATAAAACTGTTGTTTTGTTCAATCAAGCGTGATAAATGCGATGACCTACAGTTTTTGCACCACAACCAGATTTATTACATCCGTCTCATAAAGCATTTCAAGCCAATTTAAAAATGTCAGATGTGCATCATTGACAAAATCACCACCCACATCGGTCGACCTCAATTAAAAAACGACGCGGCGCCTTTGAAATCTGCGAGTAGGAAAATTCAATGTGCGTCGCATCAGTCAATGCGCCTACTAAGTACTGTCGATCTTACAAGTAAAGACGCGGCGCCATTAAAAAAAAAAAGTTTGACTCGCAGCACTTCAAACATTGCGTGTCGATTTGTCCGCTTTTACATAAATTTAAAAAGGTAAACATGCTGACACACAACTACTTTTTGTGAGAGATTGAGAAATAAACGACCGATGTTAAGTGTGATGGACATAAAACATTATGCACAGGCTTCAATGGAAATTTCATGTTAATCGTTTGTTATTAAACACGATACATAAAAGTTTGTTTTATTACATTTGTGTCGAATACAATCGTCAAAACAACGACAAAAACTGTTCCATTCCTTAACTTACGCCGGCACGGATACATATGGTTTATACAATCTCATTGAAATCAACCTCTAACTTCAACTCCATTACTTTCCGCTGTTAGCGTATATTATTATAGGAGCGTTCGACTGGAGCTGATTTGAATGAGATTGATTGTTTATATGTCTGTGCTTACGAATACGGTAAATAAATGTTCACGCATGTAGAAAAACAAATCAGCAAAACGTATCACTTAATTGTTTCAGGTTAGTTTATAACACACAATACGAGGGTTCAGTACAAGACTATACTAACTCCTATATAAATACATAGGAGTTAGTATAGTGTTGCACTGAACCCTCGAATTATAGTCGTATGAATTATATATAAGTTTATACATCGCACATAATAAGTACAGTATTACGAATGTTTTTAAAACCCGATTCCGGATAAATCAGGTTAGGCATTTCGGACTATAGTCACTACCTGTGCAAAGGTGAAAAATTACTTTCGCTTAGCGGGTTAGTTAACTGTCAAAACAGCGATTTAAATGGTGACATGGTTTAGGTTAGAGTTGATTTTATCATTCACACTAGTTAACTGTCAAAACTATCGGGGATTAAGCGATGTAAATGGTTACATAGTTCTGGGCGCGACAATTAGGGCGGGAGCGTTAATTAGGAGAAATACGGTAATTTCGCCGTAATTTTTTTAGCTCACCTGAGCACGAAGTGCTCGTGTTGATCTTTTAGGATCAATGAATGTCTGTTGTCATAAATTTTGCGTCATGCGTCAACATTTTCTTTAAACAACATCTCCTCCTATACCACTAAATGGATTTTGTTCAAATTTCACAGGAATGATCCCTGGGTAGGTCTCTTTCAAAGTTGCTTAAATCGTTCCGTCCGCTGCTCAGTAGGTCACAGGAGCTAAAAATAGATTTTAACAGTGTAAACTTTGAAAATCTTCTTCTCCCAATCCATAAGGTTAGAGCTTTGATATTTGGTGTGTAGCATTGTCTAGTGGTCCTCTTACAAGATTGCATAAATTATTAAGTTCAGTCAAAAATGATGGCCGCAAGGAAAGATTGTTCCCTATATGTATATAATGGAAACTATAAACAACGTCTTCTCCTAAACCACTCAATTGATTTTGACCAAACTTCACACGAATGATCCTTAGGTGGTCCTCTTTCGAAGTTATATAAATGGTTCCGGTTTGTTGCATAAGTAGGTCACAGGAGCTAAAAATAGATTTTTAAAGTGTAATCTTGGAAAATCTTATTCTCCACAACCATAAGGTCTAGAGCTTTGATATTTGGTGCGTAGCATTGTCTACTGGTCCTCTTACAAGATTGCATAAATTATTAAGTTCTGTCAAAAAAGATGGCCACCAGGGGCGTGGCTGTGTTCCCTATATGTATATAGTGGAAACTATAAATGACATTTCCTCCTAAACCACTGAATACATTTTGATCAAATTTTGCAGAAATGATCCTTAGGTGGTCCTTAGATGGTTCAAAATTATCTTTTGTGAATTATATGAAATATTTAATTCGTAAATATGAATTTTTATTAATTTTGTTAATACAAATTTTTATTTCGTCAATACAAACTATTATTTGGTAAAAATTACTTCTTTTTTGTCAATACATGTACAAATTATTAATTAGTAAATACGAAAAAGTATTTCATAAAAACAAAATTAATGATTTTATCGTAAAAATGAATTATCATTTCATAAAAACGAAATAGTATTTTGTAAAAACAAAAACTTTTTCCATAAAAACAAATTATTATTTCAATAACCTGTATATGGAGATAGAGTAGGCTATGTGACCTGTCTCTTACCAGGATACAGTAGGTAAATGGGCTGGAGGTCTATAGAGTAAAGTAAGGGTTAAAGATTTGTGTTGATATTTTGATCATTTTCAATTCCCCCCATTTGACATGTTTTAATAACCTATGCTCTTTGATTGCAATTTTCATAATACAATTATAATTAAAGTATAAGCATTATTAAATCACACGTTTGAGCATGTTTTTACAAATTCTAGGTTTGATCAAAAGTTTTGAAAATTGCTTTTAAGCGAATTTGTCAAAACATATAAGTCGAATGTATTTGGGGGGCATTAATTATTGCACCTGTCGGCGTGTGTGTGTATGGGTCATGCACACTTGACAAAGTGTATGAGGCTGTATGCCAAGGTTAGATGATCAAGTCCCATGATATTGTTTTGACAGAATTATAACACAAGTAAATACTGTATTATTAACCAGGTTATTAAAATAGCGTATGTCGTTGGGCGGGCGGCCGGGCGTGCGGGCGTCAAACTGGTGGTTTCCGGCGAATAACGTCATTTCCGTTCATCGTATTGACATCAAACTTGGTGTATAGTAAGAACATGTGGAGAGCTCGCTTGGGATTGCTTTTGGGTTTGGTCAGTCAAAGGTCAAGGTCACCGTTACTATAAATATCAATTTGGTTTCCGGCGAATAACTCGAGTTTCGTTGGTCATATTTGCATCAAATTTGGTGTATAGTAAGAACATGTCGAGAGCTCCCATGGGATTGCTTTTGGGATCGTTCCGTCCAAGGTCAAGGTCACTTAAAATTTAATAATCAGTTTCCACTTAATATCTTCGCTATGCGCGGGTGTATTGACATCAAACTTGGTGTATAATTGTTACATATATATATAATATATCTAAGTGTGAGTGTGTATATGCATGTATTGCCTATGGCACATTTGCAGCATTGATGATCATCATGTATTCATTATACAAATTGAGCCTTGGTTACTACATACTAAACCTGGTTTGGGGGCATTGCCCATTTCTTGTAATAATATATAAGTTCAAAAGCTCTGGTCAAAGGTCAAGCATCCTGATTACTGACCAAGTGTTTGAATAGTCAAATGTGCTGTTCATTGAACGGGAGGTATAATAGTTTCAGCTGCGATGCACTGGCAGTTGGGCGGGCGGCGCCCAGTAAGTTGTCCGATCTATAATTTTAGAAGCATTTGTCCAATCATCACCAAATTTAGGTCAGAATGTGTATGAGCATTATATATCGAACACATTCGATAACAAGCCATATCGCTCTAGTCACTCGGGAGTTTTCTTTTAAATATACCTAAAATTACCTAAAATTTGTCTTGCATAAACCTTTTAACGCCGATTATTTTTCAAATTCCAGTGACATAACCGTAGAACTGGGCAAATTTTGCGATAGTCAGCACTTTTGTTTGCTATTAGAATTGATAGAAATCTGATTCATAACTTGCTTGCAACATTATAAATAAACATGAAGTTATAACAAATGCAACTAAATGTGAACTACATTATGTAATTGTATTCATTC
This sequence comes from Mactromeris polynyma, assembly GCA_032209605.1. Lineage (NCBI taxonomy): Eukaryota > Metazoa > Mollusca > Bivalvia > Venerida > Mactridae > Mactromeris > Mactromeris polynyma. The sequence goes on along the minus strand of JASFXZ010000013.1, from coordinate 3,083,155 downwards.
ACTCCATTATCACAACATGATCTTATCAATATTTCAGAGCAATTCATCTTCAGGTACCAGTACCTGTTAGTTGAGATTGGTACGAAACTGATCAGACGGTTGTTTGAGGTCAAGGTTGGTCATGACTGTGTTAAGCACTTGACACAAACAAATGTGACAAAAACTCTTCAGAATTTGATCAAAGCAAAGAAAATAACCCCAGATCAGGCAAAGTATCTACCACCAAAAGAGATGAAACCAGACTCTTCTAATTTTGATATTTCCCTACTCACTTGTCTCTTAAGAAATGTGTGTGGTTTGAGACTACCAAATGATACCGTATGGATGAATCCATCACCTACAGATACATCAGAAGAAGCTGACATTACTAAATTGAGACTTTGCAGGAATTGGGTATGTTTCACAAATATGTATAATTCTTATAAAACTAGTATACTAGGGCTGTGATGAGTGTTCGGATATTCCGGTACTCGAGATTCACTGCCCGTGATCAAGTACAGATACTACTCTGTAATAATCACTGGATTGTGATCTGGGTGTGAAAGAATGAAATAGATCAAAAGGAGAAAATAACAGTCAAAAAATTGTCATATATACTTACCCAATTCTCGTAATCGTTCATGAACCAGTCACGGTCTAATGTGCGGTTGAATTTTTGTATCGCATGGCTGATCTCGGTTCTATCATAAATCATGTTCCTCGTAAATACGTCTTCAACTTAGGAAAATATGCGAACAGTCGATGATGTCCTGCACGGATTTCACTGTTCTGCAATCATGGTACTTCGCGAACAGTCGATGATGTCCTGCACGGATTTCACTGTTCTGCAATCATGGTACTTCGGCCGCCCATGAGGTGTATTCTCCGTGTTACCGTCGCTAAATTTACCATGCCATTTATACACTAGTGCTCTGGAAACATTCTTGTAACGCTCTGTGGATTTCATCTGGCGAAACGTGTTGATAGGTGTCATTCCTGATTGTACACAGAATTGAATAGCTGTTCTGTGCACCGCTTCTTCGTCTGACGTCGCCATTTTCTGCTTTACACAAGTTGTGATGATGTAATATTATCGTGCGTATCGTTGTTAAGAATAATGTCAATTGTTTGAAATTCAACGTGATGACGTCAAAATAAGGTTGTCTTCATATGATATGACGTTTTCCCGGGAAAATTGACACACACAAGGTTTTTCATACGTCTGGTTTTTAGACTGCGCCGGTAAGGTATACTAGTATATTGAAAACAATGAATGAACACTTAATAAAACAATACCAGTTCAGTTTGTCTTCATTTTCTTATTTGTTATATATTGATTAAATAAGATGCAAAGTATTTTTCTAATGTGAGGTCGTGTTAAATTTGTATCAACAAAGTCTACGATTTAGTGGGACAGCCCTCGTATATATAGTTTTAAACGACTACATAACAGTTATCATATACAATTGAATTTATCAAAATGTGATGTCACATAGATTGTGAAGCAAGCATCTTTGTTTGCCCTTTACCGACCCTAGATTTTAGAGGTGGGTAGGCAGGTAGGAAAAATATTTTATTTTATCAGCATGTTCTGTGATATTTCAGAAAGTGGGTATCTGTACCCAACCCCACTAAAAAATGTGGGTACAATAACCAAAACGGTGGGTACACAACGAACGCCATTTATAAAAGTAATCTGAATTGACTATAATAATATTCATTCCTGGTCAGATACGGAGCGGGCGACATTACGGACCGTACAGTACGGATTATATCTTATACTAGACCCGAAAATGAAAGTGATTGCATGGATATTCGCTTGAAAATCCAAGGCATAAACGCGTTTTTTAATTTGCCTAGTCGACGTTTTGCGATGCTGAAGTAAAATGTTAAAGCATTAAACGTAGGCTGCTGAATAAATACACGTCGGAAAGGTCAGGCATGCATGATTATCTCCCCCAAATGATTGATAGTGCCTTTGTGTACGGAACGGATGTTTATTCCGTGGCGTTTATGGAATATGCGGTACTGATTGGCGTCCATACTTGTACCCGCTCATGTTAGAAAATTGGCGTGTATTTCTGCGTGAAATACGCAGATTTTTGCGTGATGAACATGCTGATTATTGTCGAAATTTTAATAGAACACATAGTTGTACATGTATGGCAGAATTTAAGTATATTGACCTATTTATACAGAAACAAGCTGAGGCTCAAATATTTGGGAAAAGTCACTTCTCCCTTCAGCTGAGATAGGGAGAAGTGGGAAGAAATTAGGAAGAAGTGGAGGCAGCGCGTTCGCTTCATTAATTTATTTTTTTCTTACAAATTAACAAAAAGTGCATAGCTTCCAGTCAGTTTATGTTTTACATATCTCCACAATAAGAAGAAAGCATGTTTCTAGTCACACACTGAAGAAATTATAGTGTGCATACAATAAGCCTTCGTTTTTAGCCATATATCGACCAATTGCTAGAAAACTCTCAAAGTAAAATATAAATCTTTACTCCATTTATCATCTTGCTTATTACAATGTATGACCTGTTTACCTTCAAAAACCTCATGAGAACCTAGCCTTACAGCTTAATGTTTCACTAAAAATCATCAAATTATGCAATACTGAAATATATTAACCAATAAAAATGTATTGCAAATCAAAACTATAAGCAATGATTTTGAAATAACATCAATATCAAGTATAAATAAACACCGTGTGACGTAAATGAAAATAAACGCAAGTCGATTTTGAAAACGAAAGTAGGAATATTCAATAAAAATCTAGACAGCGTTTACGGTGAAAAATCTTAACGAATTCTCCATAATCGCAGTATGGCTCATTGGAATATTGCATCTTTCAGGTCGTCCTTTGATCAATTGAATTTATGACAGGCTTAACTTTTCATCTATGTTGGTCATTTACACGCGTCGTGACTAAACACACTCGCGTTGAAATCCATTAGCTAAGCGCTCATTGGTCAGCAATAGTCGCTTATCCAATCAGATCACGCCTTACATAATAGCGGTAGACAGAGCTTAACTTTTCACAGTCGAATTGTTAGGGATGTTTATCAATCAACATTGTTTAAAATCTTGGGGGAACAAACAAACATCTAGTTTATAATAGAGTTATAATAATATTAATTTGTGAATCCAATAGATCGTAGTTCAAATTGTGATATGTTACATTGATGCTTTATTTAAGATTGCCAGCATGTGTGATATGATAGTGTGTTACTTCACTGACTTGTATTTATTGCAGTGTATTTTATTATTGATATTTACTTGGCCTTGCATTTAATCAGTTAATCAGTTTCTGAACAAATCATTGGCAAAAACTTTATATTGTTTTATTTCAGCTCATGCACAGAGATACAGTGGTTTTACCTGTGGCTGAAGTTGATGATAAATGGAAAGAATTAAGTGGGGTAAATATGTGTAAACATTATTTTATCTACTGCTATATTGCATATATATACATGTATTCACCTTTAACCTTTAAAATAATATAATGTGGTATGAAATGGGGTTAAAACATACAGTCATACAAGGGGTTTTCTAGCTGTCACACAGGTCTATATTCACAATGCATTGTAGGTTCTGTTGTTTTCTTTGCAAAAGTAAAGTTCTTAAAACACATAAAAATCGTAAATTATGAATTAAACATAAATCACTTCACCAATTAGGCACTAAATATCAATCTACAAAACATTAGGGATAGAGGAGGTGTAAGGGCAAACATCTATGGAAATGGGGAAGTAAGTAATTGTCTGGCTGAAGAATTTAAGGGTATAAAAGAGGGGAGGGATGGTATGGACAAGCTGAGAAAGCAAGTAGGTCATGTGCTGAACGGGGTTGGGGGTCACAAATATTATATCAAGTCAAGGAACTGCTCAAGGGAACTTAACATTCATCGAAAACATACAAAGAAATAATAATCATAGAAGGATTTACAGCCTTTGAACTTTCGGAAAAAATAGTGGACTTTCAATCAATTTAACCACTATTTAACCTCACTTTCTGGAAGTGGACAAGTTAGATAAAGGTGTTATGTCTAACATTTTAGGTTTATGTGATGTTTTGTCCCTGTTTCATGTTTTACTGTACAATGTTAATGAAGTTACAGAATGTAGCCATCTTGTGATTTACTTCATTTTACTTTTCTACGCATTACATTATATTTCACATCATAGACATATTGGTATCTATCTGATTCTCGTTTTATAACAACATATGATTTTTGCTGTGGCATCATTTGAGTTTCTATATAATATGTATATAGAATATCATGAAGCTATATAGCTGTTCCCTGCTGTGTTTGTGTTGTAGTGTAATGTCCACTTGCTGAAAGGTTCCAGTGTCTATGTTACATTGAAGATAATGTGTTCTCCTTTATCCAAGTTGTCCACTTCCTGAAAGGTTGCAGTGTGTATATATATGTTACATTGAAGAGCATGACTGTGTACACGTAAATGCATAAATAATTTTCACTCATAGTATAACTTTTAAATCGATTGCGAATTATGTTTTAAAACGAGTCGTGTACGCCATCACATTGCAAATCTTGGTTTTTCGTCATTGTTTATTGTTTCCGATTTTAGAACATTAAATGACCATATGTTAGTGTCTATTAACTGATTGGATTACAGTATTTGTGAGGTTATGTAAAAATTCTCCTGAAGCATTTTACAAACATTATATTTTCAGATCTTAAATAGACTTAATTACACCTGTGGAATTAGGGGTTTACTAGCATTAATTGACAATGCTAGTAAAATGGATACAGACGAAAAGTTAAAAGATCTTTTTGATCAAGCCTTGAAAGCGTGGTATGCAGTGGACCAAGACGTGATGTCAAAATTAGACCGGGTTGAGAAAAGTGGTGCAGATGGTCATGCCAGAACTATGAAAACTGTTGAACAGGGGGTTGTAACATTGCAACAAGAAATGCAACAAGGGATGTCCACTGTGCAACAAGAAGTGACAACAGTAAAACAAGGGTTGACCACAGTGCAACAAGGGGTGTCGACTGTGCAACAAGGGGTGTCGACAGTGCAACAAGGGTTGTCATCAGTGCAGCAAATAGTGACAACAATACAAGAAGACATGAAACTGAAAAGTTTCCCAAGTGAGGATGCAAAAGGTATCTATATATATTGTTTTTTTCAAAGTCGTAATTTTGTGTTAGCAGACTATAAAAAGTTTGTCGCGATGTTTCTTTCCTTTATCTGTCTTCCACAATTAGCTTTTAGACACATAAGAGGTAAAAAATTGGCACAATCTTTAAACAGATTTTCTGAATGTTTGCTTAAATGCAATATCAGACGAATGTGACATTTGGTTATCTTGGTAAATTTGAATCAAATCATACAATGTCTTAGTTAGCACACTAGAGTAACCGAGCGAAACGTTTCTTCATTACATGTTTATCTATACAACAATATTTGTGCTCTCCAACTTGGAGGATTTCAGCTAAACTTCATAGGATTGATCAACATCAAGTGAAGTTTTGTTCTGCTCGGATAATTTTTTCACTGAATTATGGCCCTTGGATGTTTTTATGCATGTGGAGATTGTCCGCCACTCATCTCCAATACTGCTGGTCGGATTTCAGCCAAACTTCATAGGATTGATCAACATCAAGTATAGTTGTGCATCTTAGTTTTTTGTTCCGCTCGGATAATGTTTCACTGAGTTATAGCCCTTTTTGTTTGTCCGCAGTTCATCTCAAATACGGCTGTTTGGGTTTCAACCAAACTTCACAGGATTAATAAGCATCATGTGTAGTTGTGCATCCTTGTCATTTCGTTCCGCTTAGATAATTGTTCACAGAGTTATGGCCCTTTGTTGTTTTTATACATACAGTGCTTGGTGAACTAATCAAAGATTATATCTCTTGTTTGCTTGATATTTTATTCTAACATTCTGTATCAGTATTACAATAACTGACAAACTGCCATCTGGGCGACATGTTTTTATTAAGTTTAGTATCTTTTAAATGCAGTCTGAACCTGAGTACACTCATCTGTGTGCGTTCGCTTAGCAAATTTACCACGTTTATATTGATAACCATAAACCTGGCATTTAAAGTCTCCAGAACGCTGCATATCAGTATCTATCCGAAAACAAGTGAAGAGTCAAATACGCGCAAATCAATGGAGATTGCTAAATGCACACGGTTTCAGCATGCATACCATGTATACGCTAGCAACTTTATAAAATGACAAACACCATACAATGTAGGTGCCTAGTGAATGCATCTTTGGTTGAATGTCAGTCCATATTGATGCACAACATTGAAGTGAGGTGCAGTGTATGGTCAAATACACGGTAACAACTAGATAAAACGCACACCACACACATCCAGACGTAACTCCGCCTCTCAATCAATGCGCAAAAACTATTGTTACCGAAATCGTCTTTATCAAAATCAAATTTTATGGAGATCTATTATATAAAATTCGCAAGATTCATAACAGTTGTTACTTTGATCAGTTATTTGTGAAATTAATTAATAAGTTCAAAAGGAAGGGCTATGCTCCTGACATAATGAGAACAACTGCAGATAAGTTTTTAAGTAAATCAATACTTGATAGATTTTCACACCTGTTTTTACTGAACGCCGGACACTAATGTTTTGAGACTAAATGAAGTTATATTTGTAAACCGTACTTGGTATGGCAGGATATGACTGATCACAATGTCTCAGGGGATTATGTTCGGGACTTTGTAGGCATTGGCTTTTACTCTGGAACTAACATGATGTGTTCCCTGGAGTATCTTAAAACTATCGACCAGCCCATTTGTGATTGTGTTGTGTCGTCTAATATATATATATATATTCGAATGTACGTTGGTGTTGTCCTTGTTTCTTGTTGTTTTGTGATGTTCTCTGTAACTATTTACTTAATTTTTCTCTATTGTATATAATCTGTGTATAAGGCACAGTCTTGTGTAAATAACGTCCCCTTGGGCAGCTTATACTATCTTTTATGACGTCATTAAGATTGTATGACGTCAATGATTTTTTATTTTTCTATCTACAATGCGATTTACAATTTATGACGTCATTTGACAATACCAAGAAAACTTTTCTTAATATTCGTTGTGTGCAGTCGTGTTTTTGTGTTTTAGTTCTCTTATTAGACATTTCTTTTAGTTATAAATTCCATTTCCCTATCAATAATATCTAAGAATTGTTTAATTGGTAAATACATTATCAAGTTGACTTTATTTTAAATTGCATTTTTAATTTGACAATTTTAAGGTTACTTCTATTCTGATGTTACTATTTTAGTTACGGGGAGCAAGGTCAGACTGAGGCTGCTTGTTCCTTCGTACTGGATTAATTACAGTGTCTGTTGTTGTGTACGTGATGGATGGTTGTTTGCATTTTGCATGTTACTGCCTACTTAGTCAATTTATGTATATATGTTGGAAATCAATGACCATATAGCGATAAGGTGTGAGGTTAGCTAGCTGTTAAATCGATTTAAACCCCCAGCATTTTATGCTGACAGTTCCAAGGCTGTAATTCGCTATATGATTGTTGTTTCTGTTTATGTTATGAATGTGTTTTGTATTTCCCTGTCCCCTATGCAAATCTGTTACCTTATACAGTGTTCAAATTGTTTCCTGCCCATTTTTGGCCTATTAAGGCCAGTTGTCTTGACTTGTCCTGTGATCTTTTCCATCCATTAATTCCCACTTCCCCTTCCCTTACTATCCACTTTGATTCTCCTATTATTCCTTGTGGTCTGCTGGGCCATTCCTTACGCCTCAGTTCCTTAATATGTGTACCGTTTGACCTCCTTTAGTACCTTATGTTTTGTGGATTGTTGTTTTTTTCCGGAGATCTGCGTGGGGAGGCATTGTCTTATGTATGTGGCTTCCCTGTAGTTACGTACTCTCTCTCTTTTAAACCCTTTGAACTTGATAGAAATGTTCAGCTTATTGGTTCACAAACCACTTAGGCACGTCAATTTTTCAACATTTTCAACATTACTTTGAATTTTTCAACATTTTTAACATTACTCAGGGGTGAGAATTTTCCACGGGATTTTTTGGTCTCCCAGGCCGTTTTTGAGATCGATGTAAATCCGAGGAGAAATTTTGATGGGGGGGGGGGGGTAGGGTCAATGCTGTTCATAATGCACTCATTATTAGAAAGCAATATTATATTCTGAATAATCACGCCCGATCATGTTTTGAGAAAAATCGATGTGAATTATCGTCCGCCATTTAATTGTTGGGCTAAAACATCACCAAAAAGGTGCCGAAAGCGTTGCCGAATTGGTTCCGGAAAACGTCCGAACGGCTTTTAGTCTGTACCAACAGTCGCGCTAGAGTTACAGTTCTTGTCAGTGAATCAAAATGGCAGAAGTTAACGATAGAGACATCGCAAATTTGTTTAACCTGACAACACCGCCTACGGTTAAATCTGAAGTTCGGATGCATTTTGGACATCCAGTATACGAGTTTAATGTCGGCAAATTACTGAAAAATCTTAAACTGTAGGTAAATTATGCTACACTAAATTAACCCATTCTGGAAACGCGTCGATTATGAAGTCGCACTTAAAATTAAATTGTCGCCATCCGTCTGTTTCGGGAGGCGATTCTAGGTCTGCTTCTGTTAAAAATGTGTTTGTTCACTACAAATGTATTGACACAAAACAGTAAAGTACATGTGCATAAAACGAACATGAACACCAAGACTTGCTAAAAATATTTCAAACTTAATGCAAGCCCTGCACCAAATTTGATATAGGCCTACACTGAATATGGGAGCCAAAATGACTTTCATTGAAATACTAAAATCTCCTGGTTAAAACCAGTGCTGATACCCGCCTTGTCATCACAGAAGACTCTCAGGGGAGATTAAAATAATATTCTGAAATTCCTTTAATTACTGATGGTCGGTAATGCAAGTAGTAATAAGTGGTCAAATGCTACATACAAATGAACCACACTTTGACACTGGAAGAACTTAGGAAATATCATCTTCACATAACTTGTCAATGAGTTGACTTTTTGGTGAGAAATTAAGCCCATAGTATTTTTGTTGCTACAGATATGATTAAATGCAATCTTAGGCCCCTAAAATGCTTCAAACCAAGGAACTTCAGGGGGCTTTGCCCCCTGTGACCCCCACCAAAACGCTGCCCTGGACCCGCCGCATAAAGTTCAGGGATTTTTGCTTGAGAGCATTCTCACCCCTGATTACTTCGTTGGGTGAATTTTGGGACTACTTCGTTGTGAGAACTTCGGATGTGGACGTTTTTAAGCTGGCTGGTTACCGGCTTTCAGTCTTTTTTGTGTTTTGAAAATGGGAACCATTGATGTATGCCTCTCAAATTGCCACACTACTAAAAATAGAAAGACATGAATATTTAAAAGACCAAATAAATTACCCTAGATACATTTATACATTTTCGATCTGTGACATTATATCCTATCGTATATCATGCAATTGAAAGCAACCATGTAATTAAAAGTTGATGTTGTCTTATATACCACATAATAGTATGCTGTGTCTTGTGTGGGTGTGATTGTAACGTACCACACTTTACTGATGTTTTTATCTCACAATTGCTGATTGTGTATACTCTCATTTCAAACTGCTTTCAACTCAGCATTTTGGTCTGAGGCCAATGGAAGCTTACCAATAATCGACTTTTAGCTATTGGGATCGCCCTGTGTCTGTTGTCTGCTCCGTAACATCTTCTGCATGAAACTTGGTCAGAATGTTTATCTCAATGGAATCTAGGACAAGTTTGAGACTGGGTCATGTGGGGTTAAAACTAGGTCACTAGGTCAAATTATAGTAAAACACTCCAGAGGTCACATATTTTACTTGATTTATGTGAGACATGGTCAGAATGTCTGTCTCAATAAAGACTAGACCAAGTTAGAAATTAGGTCATAAAGGAGGTCACTAGGTCCAATTATAGTATAACCTTGTTAACACTCCAGAGGTTTCATTTTTTACTTTATCTGCATGAATCTTTGTCAAAATGTTTGCCTTAATAAGATCTATGTCAAGATTAAAACTGGGTCATCTGAATCAAACTAGGTCACAGGATCAAATGATTGAAAATCCTTGTGGATTCTCGGGAGGTTGCATTTTCTACCTGAATTACATAAAACTTGATCAAAATGTTTTTCTTAATTAAATGCAAGTCCATTGTGGTACTGGGTCATGTTGGGTCAAAAGGTAGGTCACAAGGTCAAATTATTGAAAATCCTCTTGGACTCGCTTGAAGCCAACATGGCAATGTACTCATGTGAGCAATATAGGGCCACCATGGCCCTCTTGTTGGTATTGTAAATAATATTTAACAATACTGTCTTAATCTTTCATAAATTTATATGAATTGGCAAAACCGAATCTGTAAGAACTAGCCCTGCGACTGAAAAATGATGTACTTTACTTTTTTTTGTGCAATTTTAACATTTTCTTTATATATCGGCACAAATTGATGTTTTTCTGATGGCATGTTTAATAGATGTTAACAGTAAGAAATACAATGAAAAGAGAGGGGAGTGTATGTTATTATGAGCATATATTATGATAAACATAATTAATTTTTAACAACTTTATGCATTAAATTGCAATTTTCTCTCATTGCAAACTGTCAAAATGAAATGAAGATTGGCGACCCAAGCACAGTTATTTTGAGTACATAAATGTTTGGTTGGTCCCAATCAAACTTTCCAATCGTTTAAATGCTATTTGACCCGACCTTCAATTAATTCAATCTGCAAATGTGCTTATTGCTATCACTTAATTGTTCTTATGGTTGTCAAAAACAACACGTCAACACATGGAACTATTTGTTAATTGTTTCCCGTGCGGTCAGCTGCCCATCAATGTTGAAGCTGGGACAACGTAATGGTTCCCACTGGTCCCTGGCTTCTGTTACTGTGCGGTCAGCTGCCCATCAATGTTGACGCTGGGACAACGTAATGGTTCCCACTGGTCCCTGGCTTCTGTTACTGTGCAGTCAGCTGCCCATCAATGTTGACGCTGGGACAACGTAATGGTTCCCACTGGTCCCTGGCTTCTGTTACTGTGCGGTCAGCTGCCCATCAATGTTGAAGCTGGGACAACGTAATGGTTCCCATTGGTCCCTGGCTTCTGTTACTGTGCGGTCAGCTGCCCATCAATGTTGACACTATGACAAAGTAATGGTTCCCACTGGTCCCTGGCTTCAGTTTACTGTGCCGTCAGTTGCCCATCAATGTTGACGCTAGGACAATGTAATGGTTCCCACTGGTCCCTGGCTTCAGTTTACTGTGCAGTCAGCTGCCCATCAATGTTGAAGCTGGGACAATGTAATGGTTCCCACTGGTCCCTGGCTTCAGTTTACTGTGCAGTCAGCTGCCCATCAATGTTGAAGCTGGGACAACGTAATGGTTCCCACTGGTCCCTGGCTTCAGTTTACTGTGCAGTCAGCTGCCTATCAATGTTGAAGCTGGGTCAACGTAATGGTTCCCACTGGTCCCTGGCTTTAGTTACTGTGCGAAAGCTGCCCATCAATGTTGAAGCTGGGACAACGTAATGGTTCCCACTGGTCCCTGGCTTCAGTTACTGTGCGAAAGCTGCCCATCAATGTTGAAGCTGGGACAACGTAATGGTTCCCACTGGTCCCTGGCTTCAGTTACTGTGCGAAAGCTGCCCATCAATGTTGAAGCTGGGACAACGTAATGGTTCCCACTGGTCCCTGGCTTCTGTTACTGTGCGAAAGCTGCCCATCAATGTTGAAGCTGGGACAACGTAATGGTTCCCACTGGTCCCTGGCTTCTGTTACTGTGCGAAAGCTGCCCATCAATGTTGAAGCTGGGACAACGTAATGGTTCCCACTGGTCCCTGGCTTCAGTTTACTGTGCGAAAGCTGCCCATCAATGTTGAAGCTGGGACAACGTAATGGTTCCCACTGGTCCCTGGCTTCAGTTTACTGTGCGAAAGCTGCCCATCAATGTTGAAGCTGGGACAACGTAATGGTTCCCACTGGTCCCTGGCTTCTGTTACTGTGCGAAAGCTGCCCATCAATGTTGAAGCTGGGACAACGTAATGGTTCCCACTGGTCCCTGGCTTCAGTTTACTGTGCGAAAGCTGCCCATCAATGTTGAAGCTGGGACAACGTAATGGTTCCCACTGGTCCCTGGCTTCAGTTTACTGTGCGAAAGCTGCCCATCAATGTTGAAGCTGGGACAACGTAATGGTTCCCACTGGTCCTGGCTTCGATTGTTTTTTGATTTCTTGTGAAAATGAAAGTACAGACACATAACAGAACCATATGATATGCTGACTAATTATCAGATTAGCGCAATTTCAAATCATTTGGATTGTGTAATTTATATAAAGGGCATGCGGTCAAACTGAAAAGGGAACATTTTGACTCATAAAATAAATACACAGATAAAAGTGGCAGTATGGCGCGAAGTAATTGAGGCATGGCCCGGTGCCATTCTTAAAGGACCTGGCAGAAACACTAAATAATTGGCATTTCTGATTAGTATATTGACCTTTTTAACTTAACTCTATGTTCAGTATGCCAGTGTAATAGTCAATTTATTACATATCATATTTCATAATTTTCAGATCTCAGAACTCGTCTGGTGAAGATTTACAAAGAAGAGTGTTGTACCTTGTCGGTGTCACCTTTGTGTGATGAAGACGAAGATGAGGTGGAGATTTTATCTATCTATAAACCACCGTCTCTGTATCATGTACCTTATCACAGAACGCAGGAAAAAGAAGAAAAATATTCTATTTCATCTTACAAAGAAATATTTTGTAAAGATGACCGCACTTTCAGAAAAATATATATTACTGGTGACGCTGGTGTTGGTAAAACTTCTTTTTGCAAGCATATGACATTCCTTTGGTGCAAATCTCAATGTGGGGAATGTGTGAGCGATAAAAGTGTTCAGAATGACATTGATTTCATGGCCAAATTTGACTTTGTTTTCTATGTATCACTTCGAGATACACGCAGGAAAGATGTTATAACTATGATCATTGAACAATCGTTCTGCAATGAAAATGACCTTAAGAAGAAGGAAATATATGAATGTGTTGAAAATATTCTTAGGAACAATGAGTGTATCATCATCATGGATGCTTTAGACGAATGGACACCAGCAGAAAGTGGAAAAATTAATATCAATAAATTATTATCAGATAAATGTTCTTTTGTAACGACATGCAGACCGTACAAAATCGAGAATGAAAGGTTGTCGTCCAGAGATCTTGATCGTCAAGTACAGATTACAGGGATCAAGGAAAGTTCAACAAAACGTTATATTACAGAAATATTGAAACGTATTAATATGGCAAATGAGGACAACAAGGAACCAAATGATTTTATCAGAGATGTCAACAAGTGTGGACTTCAGGAACAATTACGTATACCAATCATAACTTCTCATTTAGTAGTTGTATGGTATGACCATAAACTGACTGACATGTCTAGAACACTTATATATAGTAACATTGTAGATATGCTCCTTAAAAGGGCTGAAAAGAGGAAAGGTATCGAGTTGCCATCCTCAGTAGAAAGTAAAATACAATTTCCTGATTCTCTGTCAGAGCTTTTTTATTTCAAAAAGCATATTTCATTTTTGAAGAAAATATGTTTACTATCATTTAATTTATTGTTCAAACAAGATAAATGTTTGTCAGAGTTAGTATTCACTACAGAACAATTGGAATCTGAACCTTATTGTATTTCTGCCAATGAAATGGATTTCTTGTGCAAGTTTGGCATCTTATCAAAAAGCAAAGTAATTAGTAGATTTGGAAAACGAGAACAAAAATTGTCTTATTTGCATAAGACTTATCTGGAATATTTCGCTGCATTGTTTGTATCTTCATTTGACTCAGATAACGTATTTGATAATATTGTTCAGAAATGGACAACTATAAATGATGTAGTGCAATTTGAGAATGTTTTCATCTTTTTTGTTGGACTTTCTATTCACAAAAGTAAGATTTTGTTTGAGAATATGTATCATACAATATCGGATGATTTAAGTTTGTGCAGAAAAAATGCCATATTTCACTATAACAGTGATTCTTACAGTAAGCAAATCAAGTCCCTACATACTATGGTTATAAATTGTTTCAAGGAAGTCAGAGGATCTAATGATCCAAACATTTCATTTAAGCTCGAAGATTTTATTTTTGATTATATTTCTGTTCATAATGACAATTCTATTGTTGACATTTTGAAACGACTTTTATTGTTAAATACAACATGTGTAAAATCAATACATTCTGTTAAAGGTAAATATTATGATGAGTTTGATCAGATCAAAAATCTACAATGTTTACATGTTGGTAAAGTGTTGTCTGGTGATTATGTAAAGTTCACTGAGTGCATGTTACAGAATCAATCCACACTGCACACTGTTTGTATTGAAGGTATTAGTACATTGAGACCAGAATTACCTGTGAGAAGTCTCCAACATCTGACATCATTGTCTCTGTATGGTGTTACAATGCAACATAACAGTTTACATAATCTGGTGACATTTCTGTCTGACAATGTTCTCATTGAAAATATCAAATTGTCCCTTGTGTCTTGTGATAATCACCAGCGTCGTGATAGATACTGTACATTGACTCTAAATCTTCCACATCATACAAAACTCACTTCATTATATCTGGTGAATGTTAATATTGTATGTAATAATGTAAACAATTCTAGTTTAAAGTACATCACATTGTGGCCATTATCTGAGAGGATTGTTAGATGTTGTATTGATGTATTTAACTGTATTAAGTATTCACAACTTGAACATCTTTATATCACTGTATCTCCCAGGTACACGTTAGATTACAATGCAGTGAAAACATTGTCAGATTCAGTGAAAACTCTTCCATATATCAAGTCACTAACACTGTGTCGCATGAAGTTACCTGATGATGTTTTATTACAACTACATCCTGATGTAACACAAGTGAAGATAGAGCTGTGTGTCACAATGAGTCGTCAATGTTTTCATTGTTTCATTGAAAGTTGTGTAAACAATAAATCTGTGATAAAAGTTGAGTTAGATGCATGTAATATTACATCAGTTGATGGAGAAACTCACAGAGTACTGTCACGGGAGGAGTCGTTGGTTTATATGTCTGAGTATCTTACATCAATACCTACAGTAAAAATCACACATAAAGATCATTATATGTTACACTTTGAAACAGGAAGTTGTCAGTAAATGTTTGCTTTTGTTTATGTTAACATATATAGACAAACTTTGATGAACATATCAACAAAATGTCAGGATGTAAGGCAGACAAATATGGCTGTAACTTTTTTGTTTGCTTTTTTTTTTATTTGTCATAGCAGAATTCATCGAATTATATGTCTGAGTATCTTACACAGGGCTGATAAAGTTCCGGAGACCTCCAGGGTCGATTTTAAGATTGATGTAAACCCGATGAGTTTTTTGATGGGAGGGTATAGGGGCCGAATCGCTCTCTGATGTTTAATGTTAAAAAATCGATTTATACTACAAGTATGTAAATTAAACTTACCCGGATGTAAAAATCAGTCTTTTAAGATGTTAAATCCTCAATAAAATCATGTGGTTAATATTGAAAGTTATTCCAAAAACAGCGATCAAACAATCCAATGACGAGAAATTTTCACTGAGCACGATTTCATCATCACTATTTATAAACAAGTTGGTAATTTTCCACTTCAATTCTGATATTTTCATCAAAGTTTAATTGTATTAATCCATTTCCACCACACTTAAATAGTTTAAAAGACTGCTGTGAACAACAATCTGGGTTTAATAATCTTTAAAAAGGTGTTAATATCGACCAAACGAAGGATGTAAATCACGCGAGCAATACGTCATCATGACATATTTTGTGTACACAAGTCGGCTATTTTCTGAAAATGTCACCAGAAAAAATCAATATTAAAGTAGGTCAAATCCAGGTAGTTATTGTCTGTGTTGCAATTCTTGTGACAACAATTTAATTTTCAACAAGAATAAACATCAAAGATGTTTGAACTTTCTCAATTAGTCATCTATCAGTATGTGTAAATGTGTAAATGTTCTAGAGGTGATGAAATGAGTTGCTGGAATATGTTTGTGTGTTGTATATGAAAGATTGGAACAAATTGAGAGAACTCCATTCTATAACATCTCATTACAATTGTACACTCAGTGGCTATAACTTCATGATGAGTGGTGGGATATCTACTCTATTATATACAATGTATGCTGATATTTGTGTTGCTGTGAAATCATTGTTTCACAAAATTTAAAGCTGCATTACATATTGTTTGTAATACAAACTTTCTTACATATTTGGTAAGGAATGACGGCCATTCTTGCTGGTGAAATTATTTCTATTTCACTGATTTTGACATAAATTGCTATGAATAAAGGCCTTTAACTGCACACATTCTATTCTGACTGAGTCCTATGATTATTAATGTATTATTTCTGTATGAGCTGAAAATCTTGTCTACATGTATACTCACTTCAGTGTTTTAGTTCTATAATATGTGAATAAAGAAAATTTGATCATTATACATATTAACAATAAAATAGTTAAACCATTTTGTGTTGTATTTGTTTCTCACTGTTTTAAGATTGGTACAAAAATGTTGAGAGCATCTTCTATTTTGTACATTTATAACATTTATGTGCGCAATATCCAACCAAACAGTTTATTCTTGAAATTGGTGTCATTAAATCCACCAGACATATCATGCAACCTCTCCAGAACAACATCCTTGTTCAGATGTGAACTCTGGCTTTTGTTGAGAGGTTATTCCTGTATACAGGGTATTGCTGTAGGGAGGTTATTGATCTAGAGAGGGTATTGCTGTAGGGAGGTTATTGATCTAGAGAGGTTATTGCTGTAGGGAGGTTATTGCTCTAGAGAGGTTATTGATCTAGAGAGGTTATTGCTGTAGGGAGGTTATTGATCTAGAGAGGTTATTGCTGTATACAGGGTATTGATGTAGGGAGGTTATTGCTCTAGAGAGGTTATTGCTGTATACAGGGTATTGCTGTAGGGAGGTTATTGATCTAGAGAGGTTATTCCTGTATACAGGGTATTGCTGTAAGGAGGTTATTGCTGTAGAGAGGTTATTCCTGTATACAGGGTATTGCTGTAGGGAGGTTATTGATCTAGAGAGGTTATTGCTCTAGAGAGGTTATTGCTGTAGGGAGGTTATTGCTGTAGGGAGGTTATTGCCCTAGAGAGGTTATTGCTGTACAGAGGTTATTGCTGTTTAGAGGTTATTACGGTAGAGAGGTTTTTGCTGTAGGGAGGTTATATTTGATGGTACAATATACAACAGGAACATTGATAATGTTGTTATAGTGTGGATATTGCACACAAGACGCCACTCTGGAAAGGTTACACTGTATGTGTGCTGTTCTGTTTAACTGTTCTACCAGTTTGTGTATGGTGGTATTGACATGATGTTGCAACTTGATCTATATCAATGAAGGTTTACATCCTGGTCGATCTTCACAATTATGGACCTACATAATGGGGAATCTACATCTATATAATTGGAGAATTTTCATCTCGGTGGATCTACATGATGGAGAATCTACATTATGTTGGATCTACATAATGGTGAATGTACATCATGGTTGATATACATAATGTTGAATCTACATCATGGTGGATATACATAATGATGAATCTACATCATGGTGGATCTACATCATGGTGGATTCGTGGTTCAGACGACATCAACACGTCATCAGTGTACACAGGAACTTGAATCAACATATGTATCTTTGTTCGAAGAGCTCAGTCCTAAATCAATCAAAATTGACTAGATTCCACACACATGATAGCGATTCGAGTCGGAGTAGATGTAATGGACTCACTTAACGCGTATATATGCTGAATGACGTCAGATACTTGTTCATGTGATGACGTCATTAAACATATTTAATCGATGAAATTTTGAGAGAAAAGGTTTTCCTTTATTTACGCTTTACGGCTATGTTTGATATTAGCGCATTGTTAGATATATTTAATCAACTAGAACATTATAAAATATTAATAGTTCTATGGATAATTTTAGAAATAATGATTGTGTGAATCGGCCTACTTTCCGGCTCTTTTATTCAATTACTTAATTACTTTCGTGACGCTGCTGTCTATATTAATGAGGTCAAGTTTGAGTGTGTGTTTTTACCTCATCGTGTCGGGTATCTGATACATTGTATATAGAATAATTAATTTGTGTTGTTTAGTATTCAATTTATTCAACTCATTCAATAAATTCAATATTAATACAACACTCATTCAATATCCTCTATATGTGTGAAATATATCCAAACAGTTTATTCTAGAAAATGGCGTCATTAAATCCATCAGACGTATTACAGTGCAACCTCTCCAAAAAAACATCCTTGTTCAGATGTGACCTCTGGCTTTTGTTGAGAGGTTATTGCTGTAGGAAGTTAATGCTGATGAGACGTTATGACTCTAGGGAGGTTATTGCTGTAGGGAGGTTATTGCTGTAGAGAGGTTATTGCTGTGGGGAGGTTATTGCTGTAGGGAGGTTATTGCTGTAGGGAGGTTATTGCTGTAGGAGGTTAATGCTGATGAGACGTTATGACTCTAGGGAGGTGATTGCTCAAGGGAGGTTATTGCTGTAGGGAGGTTATTGCTGATGAGGCGTTATGACTCTAGGGAGGTTATTGCTGTAGGGAGGATAATGCTGTAGGGAGGTTATTGCTGTGGGGAGGTTATTGCTGTAGGGAGGTTAATGCTGTAGGAGGTTAATGCTGATGAGACGTTATGACTCTAGGGAGGTTATTGCTGTAGGGAGGTTATTGCTCAAGGGAGGTTATTGCTGTAGGGAGGTTATTGCTGATGAGACGTTATGACTCTAGGGAGGTTATTGCTGTAGGGAGGTTATTGCTTATGAGGCGTTATGACTCTAGGGAGGTTATTGCTGTAGGGAGGTTAATGCTGTAGGGAGGTTATTGCTGTGGGGAGGTTATTGCTGTAGGGAGGTTATTGCTGTAGGGAGGTTATTGCTGTAGGAGGTTATTGCTGATGAGACGTTATGACTCTAGGGAGGTTATGCTGTAGGGAGGTTATTGCTCAAGGGAGGTTATTGCTGTAGGGAGGTTATTGCTGATGAGACGTTATGACTCTAGGGAGGTTATTGCTGTAGGGATGTTATTGCTGTAGGGAGGTTATTGCTGTAGGGAGGTTATTGTTGTAGAGAGGTTATTGCTGTAGAGAGGTTATTGCTGTAGGGAGGTTATTACTATAGAGAGGTTATTGCCATATGGAGATTATAACTCTACAGAGGTAATTGCTGAAAAGAGGTTATTCCTCTAAGGAAGTCATTCCTGTAATGCGGTTATTGCTATGGAGAGGTTATTACTATGTGGAGGTAATTGCTGTAGGGAGGGTATTGCTGTAGGGAGGTTATTGATGTAGGGATTTTATTGCTGTAGAGAGTTAATTGCTGTACGGAATTTATTGTTGTATAGAGGTAATTGCTGTTTGGATTTTTTTGCTGTAGAGATGTTATTGCTGTAAGGAGGTTATTGCTGTAAGGAGGTTATTGCTGTAGGGAGGTTATTGCTGTAGGGAGGTAATTGCTGTAGGAAGGTTATTGCTGTAGAGAGGATATTGCTGTAGGGAGTTTATTACTGTAGAGAGGTTATTACTGTAGGGAGGTTATTGCTGTAGGGAGGTTATTGCTGTAGGGAGGTTATTGCTGTAGAGAGGATATTGCTGTAGGGAGGTAATTGCTGTAGGGTGGTTATTGCTGTAAGAAGGGAATTGCTGTAGGGTGGTTATTGCTGTAGGGAGGTAATTGCTGTAGGGAGGTAATTGCTGTAGGGAGGTTATTGCTGTAGAGAGGTAATTGCTGTAGGGAGGTAATTGCTGTAGGGAGGTAATTGCTGTAGGGAGGTTATTGCTGTAGAGAGGTAATTGCTGTAGGGAGGTAATTGCTGTAGAGAGGTAATTGCTGTAGGGAGGTAATTGCTGTAGGAAGGTTATTACTGTAGAGAGGTTATTGCTGTTGGGAGTTTATTACTGTAGAGAGGTTATTGCTGTAGTGAGGTTATTACTGTAGAGAGGTTATTGCTGTAGTGAGGTTAGTACTGTAGAGAGGTAATTGCTGTAGGGTGGTTATTACTGTAGAGAGGTTATTGCTGTAGTGAGGTTATTGCTGTAGGGAGGTTATTGCTGTAGGGTGGTTATTGCTGTAGTGAGGTTATTACTGTAGAGAGGTTATTGCTGTAGGGAGTTTATTACTGTAGAGAGGTTATTACTGTAGGAAGTTATTACTGTAGGATAAGGGAGGTATAATTGGTTGATGAAGGTTATTGCCTAAAATAGGTTATTGCTGTTGAGAGGTTATTGATGTATGGAGTTTATTACTAAAGAGAGGTTATTGCTGTAGAGAGGTTATTGCTGTAGGGAGGTTATTGCTGTGGAGAGGTTTTTGCTGTAGGAAGTCAATGCTGATGAGACGTTATGACTCTAGGGAGGTTTTTGCTGTAGGGAGGTTATTGCTCAAGGGAGGTTATTGCTGTGGGGAGGTTGTTGCAGTAGGGAGGTTATTGCTGTAGGGAGGTTATTGCTGTAGGAGGTTAATGCTGATGAGACGTTATGACTCTAGGGAGGTTATTGCTGTAGGGAGGTTATTGCTCAAGGGAGGTTATTGCTGTAGGGAGGTTATTGCTGATGAGACGTTATGACTCTAGGGAGGTTATTGCTGTAGGGAGGTTATTGCTGTAGGGAGGTTATTGCTGTGGGGAGGTTATTGCTGTAGGGAGGTTTTTGCTGTAGGGAGGTTATTGTTGTAGGGAGGTTATTGCTGTAGGGAGGTTATTGCAGTAGTGAGGTTATTACTGAAAAGAGTTTATTGCTGTAGGAAGGTTATTGCTGTAGGTAGGTTATTGCTGCAGAGAGTTTATTGCTGTATGGAGGTTATTGCTCTTTGGAGGTTATTGCTATAGGGAGGTTATTGATGTATATAGGTTATTGCTCTAGAGAGGCTATTGCTGTAGGAAGGTTATTTATTTATGTAGGTTATTGCTCTATGGACGTTATTGCTTGATGGAGGTTATTGCTCTAGGGAGGTTATTGCTCTAGAGAGGTAATTGCTCTATGGAGGTTATTGCTCTAGGGAATTAGTTGCTGTAAGGAGGTGATATTTGAAAATACAATGTACACCATGGACTTTGATATGTTGTTGAAGGGTGGATATTGCACTCAAGACGACCTCTCGAACGGTTACACTGTACATGTGATGTTCTTTTTTTACCTGTTTTTTTATGATGATTTTGACGTGATGTAACCACTTGGTCTACATCAAGGAAGATTTACATCCTGGTGGAACTACATTATGGTGGATCTACATAATTGGGAATCTACATCCTGGTGGATCTACATAATGTGGAATCTACTTCCTGGTGGATCTTCATAAAGGTGCATCTACATCCTGGTATCTCTACATAATGATTGATCTACATAATGTGGAATCTATATAATAGTGGATCTACATAATGTGGAAATCTATATAATGGTGAATCTACATAATGGGGATTCTACATCCTGGTGGATCTACATCATGGAGTTTGTACATCTTTGTGGATATATATCAGTGAAGGTTGACAACCTGGTGAATCTACATCTTCATGGGTCTACATCCTGGTGGATCAACATAATTGGGAATCTATGTCCTGGTGGTTCTACTTCAATGTAGGTTTACATCCTAGTTGATCTACATCCTGGTGGATCTACATCATGGTGGATCTACATCATGATGGCTCTTCATTATGACGGATCTATATCATGGTGGATCTACATCATGACGGATCTACATCATTGTGGATCTACATCATTGTGGATCTACATCATTACGGATTTGCATGGTGGATCTACATCATGACGGATCTACATCATGACGGATCTACATCATGACGGATTTGCATGGTGGATCTACATCATGGTGGATCTACATCATGACGGATCTACATCATGACGGATTTGCATGGTGGATCTACATCCTGGTGGATCTACATCATGGTGGATCTACATCATGATGGCTCTACATTATGACGGATCTATATCATGGTGGATCTACATCATGACGGATCTACATCATTGTGGATCTACATCATTGTGGATCTACATCATGACGGATTTGCATGGTGGATCTACATCATGACGGATCTACATCATGACGGATCTACATCATGACGGATTTGCATGGTGGATCTACATCATGGTGGATCTACATCATGACGGATCTACATCATTGTGGATCTACATCATTGTGGATCTACATCATGACGGATTTGCATGGTGGATCTACATCATGACGGATCTACATCATGACGGATCTACATCATGACGGATTTGCATGGTGGGTCTACATCATGACGGATCTACATCATGACGGATCTACATCATGACGGATTTGCATGGTGGGTCTACATCATGACGGATCTACATCATGACGGATCTTCATCATGGTGGATCTACACCGAAGGGTATCTACATCAGACCATGATTTCTCTTCAGTATTTTGAACACTTGTATATCTCTTTACACACAGTATCTATCTCTTTGGGTAAGTGCTTGATTTCAACATTATTTTTGGAATTTGTTGAGTTCAGTCAAAATCATCTCATATTTATTCAATCAAGGGAGCTCAAAACAATACTCGACCGGAATATACTATAACCCCAAAAGTACTAATATACATTCGGCATTGGAATGATGGGGTTTTTCGGTGCTGCCGTTCTAACATGGCTTTGCTATTTGCAAAATTAGAAGCCTATATTACATCAGGTGTTGATACATTGATCATTTCTAATTATAATATCGTATTGTAATGATGATTTCATTGCACCCGTATATTCTCCTCTGGTGATTCAATCCAAAAACGGAAGACGTGCGTCCGCCCAGATGCCCGCCCGCTTGAATGAACGATATCCGACTGTAAGTAAGCTCAAACGCAAAAGAAAGTGCACTTTTTATTTTTTGAATATTTTAATTCTACAAGGTATAATAATGTCGGAATATAAAACTATCGGTCGTTGACGAATTTCCATGTGGAACATGTATACACAAGTACAAGTCGCCAAACCAGTTTTCTCTACATTCTTTCACACATGTATACTGTATACATACTAGTATATACAGGCGCTGCAGTTTCACGGGCACTTAATTGCTATAGAAACACTATAATTTTACTTGATAGGTTTATGCAAACGGGTACTGTTGCCAACCGACCCGATCCAGCAAGTCACGCGTGACTGGCATCAGACTGGACCGTCACATTGAGTTGACACACTTGAGACGTCGGTACCAAACCGCCTCTGCTTCAGCGAGGCAAAACGGTATAATCCGAGACACGGTTCTGAGACGACTTCGTCAAAGTGATATGCCTATTCGACCGAGACGTCATTATATTGGCCATATACTGTCCCAACGTCATCGCACAGCGCGTTTGAACTGGACACAGCTTGGTTATCGATGGCAAAGGGCGCAGTGGAACAGAATAGTATTTACTGACAAAAACCGTTTAACTAGGGCCACCACGATGGTAGGGTTACAGTGTACAGACGTAGGGGAGAGCGATTTGCGGACGCATGTGTCCTTCTGAGGAATGAATTGAGTGGGGACAGCGTCATAGTGTGGGGAGGGATCAGGTCAAACAGAAAGACGGATACGGTCATCGTTTAGAGCAACCTTAATACCCTGAGTTACATTAATCAAGTGCAGAGAAATGTAGCCGTCCCTTTTATTACGGTCCCGCAACACTGAAGCATGATAATGCAAGGCCACACACGGCAAGGCTTACACAGCAATTCCAGATATTCTAAATGAGAATGTAGTTAACATCTTGCTTTGGCCTGCCCTATCACCAGATCTCAATCCCATTGAGCATATTTGGGATGCTCTTGGTCGTAGGGTGAGATCAAGGCATGATGTTAACAATTATGATAAGAAACGCAACGCCTTGCATGTGGAATGGAATACTATTACTGCACACGTCATACAACGTTACGTGAATTCCAAGCGGCGACGTATTTTAGAAGTTATTAGACGGAATTGCGGTCATACCAGAATGATATTAATGCAACATTGGAATCATTTTGCAACAAATTACAGTGCATCTACGCACGAAAACATCTCTTTGGTTATTTGTGTAATTTTGATTGTGACCACTAATGCACGTAGACACGTCGTACGTTTTAACGAAATTCAAAATAATACAATAAAAATATTGGTTAGAAAGGTAATTTAATAAGATAAAAAAATGATACCAAACATGATGATAGTCCATCATTGGATTTTCAGAAAATCAAAAAATATAAAGTGCACTTTCTTTTGCGTTTGAGTATATATTATCGGACGAAATACTTGATGTATTTATGGTCCTTTCTATTTTCTCATGTTTACACTAATTCCCCGACATAAAAAACACTGACTTGTGTTTAACAGTTATCTCCTGTGTTCTTACTTCACTGAATGATTATGATAACAAATATTCAAGTTTATTTAAAGTGGTGATCAAAGTATCAACAGAGGGATTTACGTCACGTGCTGAAACATTGGAATATTCAATACAAATAACAAAATAACCTTTCAGTAACAAAATATATGGTTTCCCTCTACGAGATACATGTGTATGGTTTCCTTCTATAAGATACATGTAAATGGTTTCCTTCTACAAGATACATGTATATGGTTTCCCTCTACGAGATACATGTATATGGTTTCCTTCAATGTGATACATGTCTATGATTTCCCTCTACGAGATACATGTCTATGGTTTCCCTCTACGAGATACATGTATATGGTTTCCCTCTACGAGATGCATGTATATGGTTTCCCTCTACGAGATACATGTATATGGTTTCCCTCTACGAGATACATGTATATGGTTTCCTTCAATGTGATACATGTCTATGATTTCCCTCTACGAGATACATGTATATAGTTTCCTTCAATGTGATACATGTCTATGATTTCCCTCTACGAGATACATGTATATGGTTTCCTTCAATGTGATACATGTCTATGATTTCCCTCTACGAGATGCATGTATATGGTTTCCTTCAATGTGATACATGTCTATGATTTCCCTCTACGAGATACATGTATATGGTTTCCTTCAATGTGATACATGTCTATGATTTCCCTCTACGAGATACATGTATATGGTTTCCTTCAATGTGATACATGTCTATGATTTCCCTCTACGAGATGCATGTATATAGTTTCCTTCAATGTGATACATGTCTATGATTTCCCTCTACGAGATACATGTATATGGTTTCCCTCTACGAGACACATGTCTACGGTTTCCCTCTACGAGATACATGTATATGGTTTCCCTCTACGAGATGCATGTATATGGTTTCCCTCTACGAGATACATGTATATGGTTTCCCTCTACGAGATACATGTATATGGTTTCCTTCAATGTGAAACATGTCTATGATTTCCCTCTACGAGATACATGTCTATGGTTTCCCTCTACGAGATACATGTATATGGTTTACCTCTACGAGATACATGTATATGGTTTCCCTCTACGAGATACATGTATATGGTTTCCCTCTACGAGATACATGTATATGGTTTCCCTCTACGAGATACATGTATATGGTTTCCCTCTACGAGATACATGTATATGGTTTCCCTCTACGAGATACATGTATATGGTTTCCCTCTACGAGATACATGTATATGGTTTCCCTCTACGAGATACATGTATATGGTTTCCTTCAATGTGATACATGTCTATGATTTCCCTCTACGAGATACATGTATATGGTTTCCCTCTACGAGACACATGTCTACGGTTTCCCTCTACGAGATACATGTATATGGTTTCCCTCTACGAGATGCATGTATATGGTTTCCCTCTACGAGATACATGTATATGGTTTCCCTCTACGAGATACATGTATATGGTTTCCTTCAATGTGAAACATGTCTATGATTTCCCTCTACGAGATACATGTCTATGGTTTCCCTCTACGAGATACATGTATATGGTTTACCTCTACGAGATACATGTATATGGTTTCCTTCTACGAGATGCATGTATATGGTTTCCCTCTACGAGATGCATGTATATAGTTTCCCTCTACGAGATGCATGTATATGGTTTCCCTCTACGAGATACATGTTTATGGTTTCCCTCTATGCGATGCATGTATATGGTTTCCCTCTACGAGATACATGTATATAGTTTCCCTCTACGAGATGCATGTATATGGTTTCCCTCTACGATATGCATGTATATGGTTTACCTCTACGAGATACATGTATATGGTTTCCTTCTACAAGATGCATGTATATGTTTGACTAAAATAAATACCTACATATGTGAAACCTGAAACACTTTCTAATCGTGTTCTGTTATAGAACCATTTTTCTTTGGACGACAGCTGACCGCCCTTTTTAAATACTAACACTTTCGTTTTATTTATATTGACCTGTAATTGATTTTTTTCACAGAAACTACTTAATGCGTTAGTTGCTTCTGTAATCCAACTATTGTATCTGACATCAAAGCTACATCGTCTGCGAACATTAGTAAAAATATTTAATAAATGAAGGATGTAGTTGTATACCATGGGCATCTATGTTAGATATTTCAGTGGCTAGATCATTTATAAATAGTGAAATGAGTATCGGACTAAGATTACAACCTTGTCTTAAACCGATTGAGCTGTTGAATATTTCAGTTAAACCAGATTTGCACTTTACAGACATTTTAACTGATTTATATATCGAAACTATCAAAATATCTAATGCATTTTCAGTTTAAGAATGAACTGTGGGTCAACATCTTAAAATAGTCTTATTCAAGGCATTCATACAGTTTTAATCAAATGAGAGGCGTCTATAACGGTGCTAATCCTAGTCCGGAAGAATCGGAATTCAAATATCAACCAACATTTAACACCACATGTATTTTGCATATCGCACAGCAGTTTTCCTTTTATGAAAGGAGCACAAATATGTTGATCTTTTATAACTTGAAAATTTAATTTTCAAGTTTACATATTTTTTTGTGAAATACTGCAGCTTAAATTTCCCTATGACTCTGCAAAGTCGACTTAAATAATGCATTCAGACATTATATATTACGTCGCGTTACCGCGAACATCCTCTATCGAACTTATTCAAATTACTGAAAGAATATTTTGCCTACATACATTCAATGTAGGAGTCCTCTGCAGTCCGGAATCTCCTCTAATATGAACTTTATAGTTTGTCCGAAGAGTGATATTTTCTTAATTAGCTTGTTCAATCTTTTCTTAGTCTCCATTATATACGCAACGTGTCATAAAACACTGGAGAGATATTCCTTGCAATATCCAACTTAGCACACGAGTGTATTTGTTCCTTTCGTTATAACATACATGTAAATTGTGTGCGTATGGCTGCAAAAGTCTTACCGCGCAAAACCGTAGCTACATTCGTTTTACTTATTACAATAAATTACAAGACAAACACGTATTTACACCACAGTGTACACAATTTGGATACACAAAGTATAGATATTGAAACAAGACAGGCTTGGAATCCGTGCTTGTCGCTTTGCTGTTCGTGTTCTGTGTGGAAGTAAACACAACAATATTTATATAAAATAGGCAACGATAAAATGGTGATGTTTGAACAAGCTGAACGCCGTAACAAATGATAAGTAATATAATATCATAGTGAGAAGCGTATGTCTTGTTATAGACATTATTTACAAGTGTTAAACATTACTAGTAACGCTCGATGACTGATTCCTGTCTACTAACCATTACTTACACCTAATTCGGGGATTGTGCAGTTCGTGGTTAGATTCAACTAAACACGGGGCTCGAACTCAATACCTTCTGATCGAGGGTCCAATCTGAATCCCTTAACAAAGCATTTATTCGCTATCAAGAATTGAAAATATAACTGTTCAACTCAAAGACACTCGGCATACATAGATGTATCGATACATATTTATGTATTGCAGACTCGACATGAGTAATACCACTTAGTAATCTGCCCGTCACCACAACAGCGGTACTACCATCTTGTTGGATAGATATCCGGTACGGCGTAATGGGTTGATGATTAGTATATGAAATATTAACATTTTATTACCCAAATTTTATCTGACGCTATCTTGTACTCAATTTGCTTATAATTCTAATATATGAGCTATAAGCTATACTTTTCTTAAACAAACATGTTTATTATGTCTGTCTGATAAAGCATTTCACGCCAGTATAACAAATGCATCATTGACAAATCCCCATCCAATTGCAATTTTCGGTTATTTTAGACTAATACCGACCCTATAGCAATCCCGTTTGGATCATATACTATATATGTATTATACGTGGTTGTATAGATATTATATATAGCTACCCATACATACCACATTTAAGACTATATGATATGTGTAGGAGTCATGGTGCACATTATAAGACAGTTTGTCAGGGTAATTTCGGACCCCCTACAACAAATCCGGACCCCGCAGTGATCCTTAAATCATTATTAATTTCCAATCTTGATCATAGAACAATGCACATAGATACCTAATTTAGTTGTTCCGAGTCTGTCAGAATGAGTATGGGCATTCATACGTACTACTGTTCACTTTAACAAAATGCGTCTACAAGTATTCAACTATTAGTCTCGAGTTGTGAAGTGTTGTCCAGTTCATTTTTGTAAAACTAGCATCGATCGACAGAGCAGCATTGAAAAGAGCCAATATGGTCGGTCAACTTCGAATATAGTATCGTTTGTAATTCACTTTTCAAGATATTTAATGCCCATGTTATTAACATTGCGACACATTTTCTCCCTCGTGCATAATGTTCAGCACTCTCCAATGTACATAATAAACATGCTTTCCTAGAATGTTTTTACCACATTCGACCAGATATTCGTTACAATGGCCAAGCAGGTTCAGGTATTTCGTGTATGCATTCGCTAGAATCCTTATGTTCAAACGCAAGTTTTTGTATTTTTAATTATAAAACACAAACAAACTGTAAGTGAACAACTTTTATTTCCCAAACATAGTCTACTAGTGTTAATTATACCGGGAATCATTGTAGACATACCGGTGCTATTCTTTGAATAACTAGGTTCAGCTAAGCCAAAATTTGTTAATTTTTGACTATCTGGTAAATCAACATGTAACCAAACAGCTGTGTTAGCAGGTACTACAGTGGTTCTGCGAACTACAACCCTGCATGACAATACTTTTGATGAGCCAATATTACACTGTATTTCATTTACATTGGTTTTTATCACACCAGTTTTGTAATTAATGTTTTCTGCATACTTTAGTAGAAAGTCTTGACCTATTATTCCGTCTTGAGAAATGTCACAAACAAGGACAGTCAAATTAAAAGTAAGGTTTCCTAAGTTTATCTCAATGTTGGTTAAACCATGAGTATTGATGCGAGTTGTACTAGCATCAAAAACTGGAGTATTAAATGGAGTTAATATGTTTTTATCACCATTTGCCAAGTCTTGATATAATTTACTTGACACTATAGAACAAGTTGAGCCGGAGTCGATCAAAAGTTCAACTTGACTTTGACCAATAAGGCCAACAGTATAAAATCCATTGTCCCAGCTCTTGTCATTAATTATACCAGTTCTAATAAATTTGGAATCCTCTTTAGGCCTTGTAGTATCATTGCCTTCTGTCGACCTATGGCCTACTGTGTCGACTTCGGGTCGTTTCCCTGATTCACAGCTGAGTGGTTGTATTCATTCGGGCGCTGATAATCACGACTACTTGTGTTGAAAGAATTCAGGGGTTGGCGATTATAATAATCATTTCTAGACGGACAGTTCCGGTATAAGTGATCTGTGGCATTACACTTGAAACAACGGCGCGGTTTCTTAACCTCAGGATTCTGCTGGTCAGCAGTGGAACGAACTAGAGCTAGACTTTCTAGCCGCTCTAGACGGGAATCCACAGTGTTGAGCAATGTCTCAATTTTGGGGTCTAGACCAGATGTGTCAATTGCGCGAACTATGTTACGTGTTGGTTTAGATTGATCATCACCAACAATTGCTTCATATTGGTCAATTATACAAGCTGCCTCATTTATGGTTCGGCAATTACGCTCGATACATCTACATTTCATTTCAACGGGCAACAACTTATATAGCTGATTGAGGGCAATCGCCTCCTGCG
The DNA here is from genome assembly GCA_032209605.1 of Mactromeris polynyma. NCBI lineage: Eukaryota > Metazoa > Mollusca > Bivalvia > Venerida > Mactridae > Mactromeris > Mactromeris polynyma. The sequence goes on along the minus strand of JASFXZ010000013.1, from coordinate 3,052,966 downwards.
CTCTAGTGTCTAATTGTGCATATGCTTTTCTTGTTAATTGCCGTAGGTCATCACAAAGAGCAACAACATTTTCACTAGGCCGCCGCTGACGATTTTCTAACATATTTAGATACTTTGTTGCATGCAGACTGCCACCAAATCGCTGCTTCATTCGTAAAACTAATACTTCATAATCACGACGCTCATACTCGTCCAGGCTCATATAAAACTGTCGAGCCAGACCTCGAAAACTAGAGGACTAAGTATAACACTTTACTATGGTAACCCCATTCTCCTAACTCGGCACAATCTTCAAAATGAGATTGGTAATTTTCCCAAGGCTCATCTCTGGTGTAAGGTTCGGGCTTTATGTGGTGAACCTTACGTCGACACCTTGGTTCCGGCGCGATTCGCCTTGAACAATATTATTTTCATTAATGTCGTGATGACCAATAGTAGGTCTATTTCTGGTAAAGGACATAGCGGGAGGGGGTCTAAGGAAAGTTTCTTCAACATCTGACTCATTGCCAGATGCCGCTCTATTAGTTGTGTTGTAACACGGTCTGCGCCCGATTGCATGTCGCGACCTGCCGGAAGAACCTGACACCATGATTCGAACCTCCATATCAGAATCTTCAGCTCTCGGAATATTCAACACAACCTCTGAATCTGAACTTTCAGCCATTTTTTTTTTTTTATAATTTAATGAAACCAATTTGTCGATATAGACACAGATAATTGTTACTAAATTTCTTGATATGATATAGCTTAATAGGTATCACGAAGAAAACAACCAGATCTACATAGATCTAAATAAAACACGGCTTTACCGTTTTACATGGTTTTACACATAAATATCACTATACCCATGCACTTAATGCATTTAAGTCGCTATATAATATTTTAGGACAAATTAACTTGAGATCTACGATCTAGATCTAACTAATTTTAATACTAAAATATGTTTGAAACAACCCTTCACAAACTATTACACGATGATGACGTCATACTATGACGTAATGTTTTTAATACTAAAATATGTTTGAAACAACCCCTCACAAACTATTACACGGATGATGTTTCAAGTGATGACGTCATACTATGATATGATGTTTATAAACAACTTTTACTACGAGACGTAGTAAATTTATACGCTATGGGAATCGATAGTCTTAGACACTTGACTATCATCCCACTTCTGACACCAGTGTAACGTCCGAGCGCTAAGCCGATTGATATGAATAAAGAAAAACGAGAACACAATTTCTCCGTCAGGATGTCGTCCATATATATTTCTGGACATGTAGATTTACGTATTGTATATTTTGTGTATGTCTTATTCATTTCATTGATGAGTGCCAGAATAGCATTTCTTTCATTTAAGCCGATTCACCGATCATTAATGCACCGAGTATCTACTAATCGCGATTAATTTCAAACAGCATACAATATACTGTTCCTTTAAAATGTATAAGTAATTCTTTTTTCTGCTATGTATCGATCCGTAATATTGAAAATGCATACTATACAAGGAAATGGTGGCCCGTATTTAAGTTAACAATATCCTTCATTATATCGTCATAGAAACTGAGCCAGTTATACACGTTATGTTTGACACTTTTTATGATTGGTGCCGGAAATGGAGGTTAAAACTTAATTTAAAAAAAGTAGAGGTGACACTCAAGATGTGTGTCTGATTATACTTTCCAGATTGGTGAAATGAACCTTGATTATACACCATATTATAAATACCTTGTATTTGGTTTAATAAATCAACCAGTGAAACAAGTGTAGCTGTATAAACGAAATATGCTACTGTGGGCGGCATGTCGCATAATGTTTACAAGAAATTGATACGTAGAGACTGTTGTCGAGCCGGTACATTTCTACTGTGCTGGAATCTGGAGACACAGAAAGTTGAATGTGATCGAGTCTGTACTTAACAGGCCTAAGCGTTTGTACCTGGCTGTGGGCAAAAATGCACTGAATCGTGCAATAAATGGAGATCCGGGCTGGGCAACAGCCGATGATAAACAGAAGGTTAAGGCTGTGCGTCTGTGGCATTAACTATGTGGCAATAAAGCTAGATCTTGAGGAAAAGTAAGCTATGAAGCTGTTTACTACGAAAGCCTGGCGATGACATTTCAGCTTCAAGAATTCGCGATTTAATTGAAGCCTGTATACATTTTCTGTTCACCTTTGATTAAGGGGACACAACCGTTATATTCAATAGTTGTCATAATCCACGAGTTGCGTCCCTTGTGTTGTCGGAGACAATAACAATGAATTGATGTTAAACATGATCATATGTCAATATGAACTATTTCCATGTAGTACGTTCACGCAGAAACTTACGCTTGGTTTGTTAAACGTACATACGGATTTGTGTGATAATTCAAACGTGACAACATGCGCAATGTTAGTAAAACAGAAGCCAGGAGTGATAAATTGACTTACTTTCACCTTACGAAGTTAAACGGATTTTTTTTAACTGAACGCATGTCAACTTGTTAAGATAGATATGACCTAATGCAATTAAACAATGCGGAGATGAGATCATGCGAGCCATTGCTTCATACATTTCCAACATGTTCATTGAATAAAGCGACAGCAATATAGAGGTTCATTTCTGGTAATAAGAATGGAAGCGAGAATCAAAAGCCAGGCGCGTAGCTACATGTACACAAAAAACGCCGTTGCGTACACATGGTTATCTAAAAATGAAAACACGAAGCATGCAATAATCAACATATGAGCATTTGTTTGCACTTTGGGGTATATATTTTCTGAATATGAAACGCTTCAAGCGTTGCTCTATTGCTTGTGAAAATGTCACTAGATTGCACCCTGAACGTTCTAGAAAACGGGAGTTTGTCCGAGGTATTATGCCCCTAGACGGGTCACCCCCTAGATTACTTGCGTACACATTCTACAAGCTTTGACTACGTCCCTGAAAGCCCTATCTTGACTACTTTCTACGACGCATGAAATATTAAAAAGATCTCTTCAACATTTGTTTTCCTTCATGCATTGTGGTCAGTGAATTTGGCCAGTTTTCCTGGAATTGATAATCAACTAGTGCTTGCCCTTCCGGAAGTGGCTGACAACTTCGCTACATCAATCAGATGTGGAGGACTAATTGATTTGCCAAATGTCAAGGAAGAACATGACCTGACTCTCCCTGATATCGAACCATGGCCTCACATGTGACAACTCAGCACTCTAGATAGCAATTCGGCTAATCAGACGGTACGGGAAAAACTATTGAAGTCTGGGCTTTCTACTAACATGTTAAAAGCTATCAATTTACTACTCTCGTCTGAAAGTTTATGCGTCATTCGTCAAAATGAATTCGTTTAAGACGGATAATATTGGCGTAACTTCCGGCTCAAGCTAATTTTTTTATACTATCATCTCTGTTTGTCTGACCGTCCGTCCGGTGCTAAGAATTGTTTAAACATTCATTTGCCGTTAGCTGTAATCTTTATTTGCCTCCATAACTGCGTTGGTGGTTATAAAGTCAAACCTCACCTAACGACCACCTCAATATTAAGACCACCTCAAAATTAAGAACACAATTTTCAAGTCCAGTGTCATTGTTTTGCTCTTTATTCAACCTCAATATTAAGACCATCTAAATAAGAAGACTAGTTTTCAAGGGCCCCAAAGATGATTTCTAGAAAGGCGATTCTATTATAATGTCTCTGGCCAATGGGAATTAAACGGATTTGTTTTAAAAATCCATGAGATTGCATACACAATTTACACTCGGAAAGTTACTGTTTTGTTTTGCAAGGAAATGTCCAAAAGGATTTTCGATGTAGTCAATTATGTAGCATATGTATTCGTCAACTTGAAAATATGAATACTTCTAAATAACGTATGTTTTAAATTTAATGAAAAACTAGGAGAGTGAAGCCAGCTACTTATTCAACGTCCAACTATCGCCATTTACTTACCCAACATTCAACTGTTTTATTTATATATTCAATTTCCAACGTTCGCTTCATGTACTGTTGCAACTTCCAAATAAATCGGGCGAAGTTGAACGTTGAAAGTTGAATAAATAAATGACGAAAGTTGCATGTTGGAAATTGAATAAGCGAATGACGAAAGTTGAATGTTGGAAATTGAATAAGCAAATGGCGACAGTTGAATGTTGGAAATTGAATAAGCAAATGGCGAAAGATGAATGTTGGAAATTGAATAAGCAAATGGCGACAGTTGAACGTTACATTTGTGTTATTAAATGGTGAAAGATAGAAACAGTAAATTATATTAATCACTCTCAATAACTACTTTCAGGGTCACTAAGAGAGATTAAATTGTTACAGGGAACGCCACATGCTTAAGACAATGCCTTCCTAAGGAAAACAACAGTCAACAAAACATTTGGCACTGAGGAGGTGAAAGGGTAAACTTGTATTGGGATAGGGGTGAATGGCCTGGTCGACCATAAAGATGGAATACATCAAGGAACAAGTCACGAAAGTCAGTGATGATACACCGTTCATTGAGGAATAAATGTGTAAAAGTTCAAGTAAAAATAGTCAGTAGATCTTATTGTAGTAGTTGATGTTTGATTAAAGGAGAACTGGATGCGGGACGATCGGGCATATGACGCATTGAGCTTCTTTGGGATCTCTATGGGAAAGGAGCTTTATGCGTTAATATATCTATGCGTTAAAATACATTTGCGTTAATATATCTATGCGTTAAAATACTTATGCGTTAATATATATGTATGTTAAGATACATTTGCGTTAATATATCTAATATATCTAGCGATAGTATCTCCATGCGTTAGTATCTATATGCGATATTATCTCCATGCGTTAGTATCTCTATGCGTTAGTATCTCCATGCGTTAGGACCTGTATGTGTTAGTATCTCTATGCGTTAGTATCTCTATGCGTTAGTATATATATGCGTTAGTATCTCTATGCGTTAGTATCCATATGCGATTGTATTTCTATGCGTTAGGACCTCTATGCGATAGTATCTACATGCGTTAGGATCTCTATGCGTTAGTATCTCAATGCGTTAATATATATATGCGATAGTATCTCCATGCGTTAGGACCTCTATGCGTTAGTATCTATATGCGTTAGTATCTCAATGCGTTAGTATCTATATGCGTTAGTATCTCAATGCGTTAGTATCTCTATGCGTTAGTATCTCTATGCGTTAGTATGTCAATGCGTTAGTATCTATATGCGATAGTATCTCAATGCGTTAGTATCTCTATGCGTTAGTATCTCAATGCGTTAGTATCTATATGCGATAGTATCTCAATGCGTTAGTATCTATATGCGATAGTATATCCATGCGTTAGTATCTATATGCGATAGTATCTCCATGCGTTAGTATCTATATGCGATAGTATCTCAATGCGTTAGTATCTATATGCGTTAGTATCTCTATGCGTTAGTATGTCAATGCGTTAGTATCTCCATGCGTTAGTATCTATATGCGATAGTATCTCCATGCGTTAGTATCTATATGCGATAGTATCTCCATTCGTTAGTATCTATATGCGATAGTATCTCAATGCGTTAGTATCTATATGCGATAGTATCTCCATGCGTTAGTATCTATATGTGATAGTATCTCAATGCGTTAGTATCTATATGCGTTAGTATCTATATGCGATAGTATCTATATGCGTTAGTATCTATATGCGATAGTATCTCAATGCGTTAGTATCTATATGCGATAGTATCTCCATGCGTTAGGACCTCTATGCGTTAGTATCTATATGCGTTAGTACGGTAATACGTCAATGTTATACTAGTTACGATTTTTGTTTTCATATTCATTTAAATTCAATTCATTAGTTTGCGTAGGGCAAACAACCTGAATGCTATTTCAATTTATGTATTACTGTCTCGTTCATTTGGTCACGAAACCGTTGAATACTGCATTGTTTTATTATTACAAGCAACCAACCTTACAAGTCTTAAATGTTACGCCATATACACGTTAGATGTGAATTTAAGGTTCTATACATTTTATGATTGTATACCTCAGTTAAAGAATGGACACGCTAATAAATTCATAGAGATCACCATTGTTTCAATTATATATACTGCACATGAAACAAGTTTGAATTCAGGTAGTGTAGATGCATTAAAAGACAGGAGTATATGATTTAGCACGCTATATAGTATATATTGAGTTTTCGTTGTCAATACAAAGGTGATATTACAATGCTAGAAAATTACATATCACAAATATGAGTTCAAAAGTGAACATAAAGTCGAAACTTAATGATTTAAATTAAGTAACTTAATTAACAAATAGTCGGTGATTGCAACAAATCATGTTTGTATTGGCTTTAAAAAGCACTTACAGTTTGAACTGAGCGGACGACAATAGGAATATCATATCAGATATGTGCACTGTAGTATGAAAACGAATGTTTGTAATCTTATATTGCGATATAACCAAGTTACTACGTGATGATGATCTGAGTCTGTAAATTGTAAGTTGTGAAAATGTTAATGGCCCAGATGGCTGCAAATAATCAAACTATTACGTAAAATAATAAAATAATTCTAGTGTGAAGATATTGATTCAACACGTTTTAAATACATATGTTTACTGTATATATCAGATATTCCAAGTAGCATACGCATAATTCAGTTTCTGGTCTATTAGACCTATGGTGTTTGCACAAATTCTGACTTATAAACCCACAAAGTTAACGTGTTATGCCCAAATTCGTGAATCTTTCAGCAAGGGTCGTGTAGCGACTATTTCAGCTATTAGGGAGGAGGCCACCAGGCGTACACCTTAGTATAACCACAGACCTTCTATAAGCCAAACATGGGTCCTTGGTCAATTTTCCTGGTATGGAAAATCAACTCATGTCAGATGGACAGTTAAAAACAGCATATTCAGTTAACTTTTAGCGTAGCTCAAGAACATTTGAAGCTTGTCAGTATATCATTATTACATTAAAGCAAATCTATATACATAATAATTGTGTTATCTGTCCCATGTTGGGTTTGTTCAATGCATGTGTATGAAACATATTCCCGTCTCAAAACTATAAGTACATGTTTAACCTCTAATTCGTTTCTAATTATATTGAAAAATTTATATCATGAAAACAGAAATTTTCTGGGTATTTTGATAATACTTATTGCTAAATTGACCAATCTAGTTAGCTTAGTTGATAGACACGAGTGATGACAATCTATCGGTAATGGGTTTAAATACGCGTGCTACGTTCTCCACAGTGAGTTCACTATGACTAATAAATCGAGTACTAGAAAGTAGCAAAGATTTTTTAGTTGCCAATGACAACAAGGGGACGTAATGTAGCATACAATTTTTAGTTGACGTTGACAACACCGTGTTGTTTTCTGTATTACAAACATTTGGTTGTCATTGACAACGCTGTATCTAGCAAACATATGTTTGTTGTTGCTGACATTGAACTTGGACTTGTTTGATGTCGTACAATTACCATTCTACTTTAGGTTGATTCTGGCACCAGACCGCAATCTCCCAAAGTCTCTCAAATATAAATCTCAGCTCAATATTGAGAGTTTGCTCAAATAGAGCCTGGGTTTGAGACAAATCTCAGCTCAATATTGAGAGTTTGCTCAAATAGAGCCTGGGTTTGAGACAAATCTCAGCTCAATATTGAGAGTTTGCTCAAATAGAGCCTGGGTTTGAGACAAATCTCAGCTCAATATTGAGAGTTTGCTCCAATAGAGCCTGGGTTTGAGACAAATCTCAGCTCAATATTGAGAGTTTGCTCAAATAGAGCCTGGGTTTGAGACAAATCTTATTTTGGATCCTTTGAACAAATTCTAAGAAAAATATTTCATTTTTTGTCTTGTAATACCGATTTTGAGTCCAATCTCAGATGAGAAAATCTCAACGATTTGATACAAGATTGAGCTGAGTTGAATCTCAAATTGAGAATTTTCGGGAGATTGTGGCCACGTGTCCCAATCGAGATAAACTCAACACCAATGGAATCTTTAATATGAAAACTTGACCTGACATGAAAAAGACATTAACAAACTGACTGATGTTTCTAGATGTATTGAATATCATATGAAGTGACATTCTACAGTGCTTCATTTAAGCTATTTTCTTTATGTCCATAACAGGCAGTTATATTACATGTTATTGTCACTAATATTGATTAACTTCTCCTGTTATATAACCGTAAAGTAAATCTTATAATCTTGTACTTTCTGATATTTCAATGATTCAAATTACAGGCGGATACAGGCAAGCAACGCGCTTATTTTAGTCACAAAATTAAACTTACTATGAACCAATTGTATTAGGAATTATACGAGCGGACGATATCCATTCTCCTCTATCATACTACCTTTGCATTAAGAAATGATAAAAAACAACATTACAGAACAGGATTTATTTACCAATCGTGAGACCATTATTTACCAGTGATCCTCGCAAAAGACAAAAAAACGCAATAATGTCCACATAAAGTCCCATCTAACGTAGCCCCGCATACGTGTCTCTGTACTCCGATTTTTAAACGCGTCTTCGTAACAGAGAGGTAGTTCGAGCACCAACTATGGTGACTATGGTGACTATGATTGGATGATAAAACTCAGTCTAGTTCATCTATGGTCTAGTTACTCTAGTCACTCTTAGAATTTGGAGGTTTGAATACTATATAGAGGTGTTTCGAACATTAACTATAATTCAACCACCGATTTAGTACGGTTGAACTATAGTTAATGTCCGGAACACCTCTATAGGGTTTTCAACCCTCCAAATTCTAAGAGTGACCAGAGTAACTAGACCACAGATGAACTAGACTGAGTTTTATCACCCAACCATAGTCACTATAGTTGCTTATCGAACTACCTCAGAGACACGCTCAAGCCTCATTATCTCAGGTATTTCCGTACCACTTCGTTACTCGGATAACACCCTCTAGTGTATGTAAAGCGGAGCACTATGTAGCAACACTCAACATTTTGTGCGGTCAAGAAATAGTTCTCGTAAATCGGATTTATAATTTTAATAACTTCGATAAATTTACGTAAGAGATGGATTATCGTTGTCATTTCTAGTTAAAAACTCACATAGTTCAGTCTTCATATAGCTTAAATATCACATTCATCAGCACCCCAGCGTTTATGCCGCCATCTTGTTTTCATGACATTCGAATGGTATTTCCGAAAGTGCCTAACGTACATCCGAGGCACTTGACGTAGTTGGCCGAGGATTTCCGAATGGCTCAAGCCTATAGTAAAAACGTGGGATTTTGCCGCACGATTTTAACGGCACTCTTCTGACGTCTTTATTATCGAACGTACAGACTTATGAATGTACGAACAACCTTTAGCAATCTTTCACGAGTAGAAGCAAACAAACATCTACCTTACAAACTGGATGTTGACATTCGCGCTCCGCCAATTTCGCCCGTCAAAGTTGCAATACAAGATGGATTTTTAAGTTGAAACAACTTTTGATCGGATTCGTGATAGATATCACTTTCAGTATTGGCTCCAGGAGGAGCAAACAAGAGCCGTATCGACGGTGATCTGGGTTGGGTAATAACTAAGTGCGCACCGCCTCCATAGCAACTCTGCCATCTTTTTTAACAGGTGCTTGATTCACTATTTGTTTACATAACATGTCGTATCCTTGAAACTCTTGTGTTGAAAAGACAAATAAATCAACGAAAAGCTACAATTATCTGTCGTTCATTTGTTTTGCATGCAAAGTATAAATATGTTCACGATAATAAGAGTAAAAGCATTGGAAAGACTTCTATATACTTTTGTAAATGGTTTAGCAGGACGTTGAATAGCCACAGTATAGAGATGTGACGTCCGTGGCTGGACTACATCTAACGCAACCAGCCTGTCCATCCCGTGATATATGTTTGGAGTTATATTGAGGATAGTATGCCTCTTTTTAGTGTTATCGCGTACCATCTCCTCACCTGTATTTTATTTCATACCCAACAGATCTATGTAGGGATGTACATTAGTGTGAATGGGGCTACCTTTTATATATTTTTTCGTTCAAGATGCTGCATGTGTTCACTTGCTGTTTTGATGGATGGACAAGATTCAGAGATTCGTGTTACGTTTTCGGACATGATGACCGGATCTTTCAGGATGCTCAAGAATTTGTATTAGGCATACATTATTACAATTTATCAACAACCTTTACCGCACTGTCGGAAATAACCGAGAATTAACGTAAATAATCAGAAATTAACGGAAACTGCCGGAAACAAGTATAAAATGTGCTGTTACGCCATGCAACTAAATTTCAAAATAAGTCTGATGTACTAAAACATGGGTACAAATAAAGAGGAATAAAGTGACACAATATATATTTCAGATTATCTTACAATAATTATGTTTAGATACATGCATGTGTATTTGTATAATATGTTGATTTCTGTTCGACTAATATATATTGGCCTTAAATGTTTCTACAAGAAGATAGGCGGGTGAATAAAGTACATTTTTTTATAAAGACAAATGTGTAAATGACTATTGTATAACGAAAAGAGTCAATTATGTTTCATATATCTTGTTACACGAGTACTTTAATAAGTAGGTGAATACGCATGAACAGGATGTGTGTATGATAGGCACAAAGTGTTTATTACACCGTCGCCGTTTATATTTTTAGCATTTCTGTGAGCACTTCAATGCGTATTTGGTGAACATCGAATCATCAGCAGAAAATGTTTTACTTCGCAGCTATTTAAGTGATTTGAAAGGTAACGGAATTTGCTGTTCCAAAATTTCAAGAATTCAATACAAAGTTGGTATACAAAATGTTATCATGTCTAGACGTTGCGGGAGGGTATACAAAATGTTATCATGTCTAGACGTTGCGGGCTGGTTTACAGAATGCTATCATGTCTAAACGTTGCGGACTGGTTTACAGAATGCTATCATGTATAAACGTTGCGGGCTGGTATACAGAATGCTATCATGTCTAGACGTTGCGGGCTGGTTTACAGAATGCTACCATGTCTAAACGTTGCGGGCTGGTATACAGATAGCTATCATGTCTAAACGTTGCGGGAGGGTATACAAAATGTTATCATGTCTAGACGTTGCGGGCTGGTTTACAGAATGCTATCATGTCTAAACGTTGCGGACTGGTTTACAGAATGCTATCATGTATAAAGGTTGCGGGCTGGTATACAGAATGCTATCATGTCTAGACGTTGCGGGCTGGTTTACAGAATGCTACCATGTCTAAACGTTGCGGGCTGGTATACAGATAGCTATCATGTCTAAACGTTGCGGGCTGGTATACAGAATGCTATCATGTCTAAACGTTGCGGGCTGGTTTACAGAATGCTATCATGCCTAAACGTTGCGGGCAGGTATACAGAATGCTATCATGTCTAGACGTTGCGGGCTGGTATACAAAATGTTATCATGCCTAGACGTTGCGGGAGGGTATACAAAATGTTATCATGTCTAGACGTTGCGGGAGGGTATACAAAATGTTATCATGTCTAGACGTTGCGGGAGGGTATACAAAATGTTATCATGCCTAGACGTTGCGGGAGGGTATACAAATGTTATCATGCCTAGACGTTGCGGGAGGGTATACAAAATGTTATCATGCCTAGACGTTGCGGGAGGGTATACAAAATGTTATCATGTCTAGACGTTGCGGGAGGGTATACAAAATGTTATCATGTCTAGACGTTGCGGACTGGTTTACAGAATGCTGTCATGTCTAAACGTTGCGGGCTGGTATGCAGAATGATATCATGTCTAAACGTTGCGGGCTGGTTTACAGAATGCTATCATGTCTAGACCTTGCGGGCGGGTACGCAAAATGCTAACATGTCTAGACGTTGCGGGCGGTTACGCAGAATGCTTACATGTCTAGACGTTGCGGGCGGTTACGCAGAATGCTATCATGTCTAGACGTTGCGGGCGGGTACACAGAATGCTATCATGTCTAGACGCTGCGGGCGGTTACGCAGAATGCTAACATGTCTAGACGTTGCGGGCGGTTACGCAGAATGCTATCATGTCTAGACGTTGCGGGCGGTTACGCAGAATGCTATCATGTCGAGACGTTGCGGGCGGTTACGCAGAATGCTATCATGTCTAAACGTTGCGGGCGGTTACGCAGAATGCTAACATGTCTAGACGTTGCGGGCGGTTACGCAGAATGCTAACATGTTAAAAGCAATTGGAATCTCCGTCTGGTTTACATATTAGATGCGTTTAAATTGTGAAGATTTACCTTTCTTTTCGGACACCCTGTAAATGCACTACTATTTCGTTAGAAACGTGTGTATCATTTGCACCGAAATGAATATATCGCTAAACAAATAAACTTCCGGTGCATCTATGTCCTCATTAACAGCTACTATATGAAATGAATAGAGCAATGACATGCAATTTGAGTTGCTAAAATCATCGATTCACTGATTTAAATGAGTATATCACAATTGTTTACGCGCAGCCTAATGCGCAATCGCGATTATTTCAGTAAGTGATATTCACAACGCACCGGTAAAGTAGTATGGTATTCCGGACAAGATTTCCGGTACCTTTCCGTTATTCCGCGTAAATTGTTTGAATTTCTGTTTGGTGCAATGGAAAAGTTGTGAAACAAACACCTTGATATGTTTAAATGTATTGCTATATCTATTTCTGCATAGTTTGTTAAGCATACAAAAATCATATATCAACATTTTTTTTATAATAGTACTCTTCACAAAGCAGTTGAACAAAATGACATTTTTCTAACCTTTTTCGATATAACAACAATGTGAATAGATGAAACGAATACGGCAAGGTCATGTTTTTATGCTTTTATATTGTTTATCATTGTGACTTTTATCATTACAGAACATTTTGTGAAAATCTCTCCGTTAGATCATTTTTTATTGCACTTTTTCAAAATTTAATGGTATAATTTCCGTCTTTTTTACTGTGAATCAAGCCGAAATAATTTATATTTTTTTTTAATGCTCAAAACTAGACAACTCATATACATGTATACCTGACATTAATGTATTTCCATTAAGTAAGTAAAGATTTAAACATTGTTTTTTCATTACTGTGGTTTTTATCTGAATTTTACTAGTTTTAGAAAAAAAACATGTTTAGAGTCGAAATTAGCCAATTAAAGGGTCAGTAGTCACTTTGCTCAACGAAGCATAATTAGGAAACTAGCACGGTAACCTGATGATTTCCAGGTGTCATTGTAATGGCAGAAGCATCATCTTTGTATATACAAAGTTTTTTAAAAATCACTCAGTTAGAAAAAATTGTGATATACTCCTTTAAGCAATTTTTTTGGCCAAAATCTGAAAATATGCATAAATATGAAAAAATACATTCCTTTTAGTGTGGGTATTTCCACGATTTCCGATAAATTTGATTAAACAAAGTGATTAACGAACATAATTTATCCGCGGAAATGATATACAGGTTATACAAACATTTACTTGAATTAGTGCATTGATATTGTAAGTGCCGCAATATCGCAATGTGAACTCTTTCTATACGACTTGCGATTAAACATTAAAGCACGTGTGCAAGAGGGTGAATAAGTTGCTACAGGGAACGCCACATACATAAGTGCCTCCCTACACAGATATCCGGAAAAACAACAATCCATAAAACATAAGGCACTTGAGGAGGTTCAAGGGTACATACGTAAGGGAACATAGGCACAAGGAATGACCTGGCCGACCAAAGGTAATAACTAGAAGAATCAAAGAGGAAACATCGCTCTAATATTGGAATGGTTATATATTATTATTATTATTTTACTGCATGCTAAATTCTTAGGTAAATTGTTTATCATAAATAACTATTATCTTTTATATTATCTGAAATATTTATTCTTCGAAGATACAAGTACTAACATTACATTCAAGTATAAAGTGAAACACACTTTTTTAATATTTCCTACAACTGTTTCACCATCGCCATTAGAGCAATTCTTATAATTTGTTGTACATTGATGATGACTGTGATAACATGTCCAGTGAGGGCAGACCCCAGTTACTTGTCCTTACTTATTTATCACATTTAATATATTTATTGTTCTAATGTGTGACTTAACTCTTTGCTTTAGTACAGTAGAGTGAGATCGCTCTGTAGCAAACCACGCAACCATTGTATAACCTGTCGTATTCTTATTGGCCATGATTTCAATATCATATCTCTATTGACATTGATAATTGATTTCAGTCCATCTACTGACATATACCATTGATTCCAAGCCCCTAAGGACACAGACAATTGCTATAAGTCCCTTTACTGACATAGATTATGGAATGCAATTATAACAAATATCAGTTTTACCGAGTGCTATTAACACGCTTGTCTTTTGTTTCGCTTTCGTTAAGACTTATATAGTTGTATAAGGCACTTAAATCGCGTTCCAGTATGTCGTATTGCTAGGCTAAAATGCTCTTGATATGTTTCAGATATGAATTTGTACATCATTTACACATGTTTCTCATATGTACGGATTTCCATACTTGTGTCAACATTCCTTAGTATTTACCTGTTTATCTTAAATTCTTAACTGTATTCTGACTCAAGATGATTTGTTGATGCTTTGTTTACTGACATAGATTTTTGAATTGAATCCTCTACTGACATAGAATATTGATTTCAAACCCTATACTGACATAGCATATTGATTTCAAACCCTATACTGACATAGAATATTGATTTCAAACCCTATACTGACATAGCATATTGATTTCAAACCCTATACTGACATAGAATATTGATTTCAAACCCTATACTGACATAGCATATTGATTTCAAACCCTATACTGACTTAGAATATTGATTTCAAACCCTATACTGACATAGCATATTGATTTCAAACCCTATACTGGCATATATTATTGATTTCAGACCCTCTACTGACATAGCATATTGATTTCAAACCCTATACTGACATATATTATTGATTTCAAACCCTATACTGACATAGAATATTGATTTCAAACCCTATACTGACATATATTATTGATTTCAAACCCTATACTGACATAGCATATTGATTTCAAACCCTATACTGACATAGCATATTGATTTCAAACCCTATACTGACATAGAATATTGATTTCAAACCCTATACTGACATAGAATATTGATTTCAAACCCTATACTGACATAGAATATTGATTTCAAACCCTATACTGACATAGAATATTGAGTTCAAACCCTATACTGACATAGAATATTGATTTCAAACCCTATACTGACATAGAATATTGAGTTCAAACCCTATACTGACATAGAATATTGATTTCAAACCCTATACTGACATAGAATATTGATTTCAAACCCTATACTGACATAGAATATTGATTTCAAACCCTATACTGACATAGAATATTGATTTCAAACCCTATACTGACTTAAAATATTGAGTTCAAACCCTATACTGACTTAAAATATTGAGTTCAAACCCTATACTGACATAGAATATTGATTTCAAACCCTATACTGACATAGAATATTGATTTCAAACCCTATACTGACTTAAAATATTGAGTTCAAACCCTATACTGAATTAAAATATTGAGTTCAAACCCTATACTGACATACACTATTTAATTACTTACGAAGATAAATTTGATACTTACAAAATTATTTTCAAATATAGTATTTCCAACAGACACCTATAAATATACACATATATACCAAACTGTTGTCGAACTTCAAAGTTTATTATCTACTTCCATAGACACACATTCTAAAGATGTTTTATATAACATGATTTTGTCCACACATTAACCGGGAAAGTAATCTAGATAATGAATAACAATATATATTAATTACGTTTGTATAATATTATCAAAAGTATTTTATGAAAATGCTATAAAGATAGATTGTTTTATTACCTTGAGATATGGAGAGCAACAAACAAAGTTACAACATTCATAATGTATCAAAATATAACACAAACAAACAATACACAGTATATGTATTGACGCGTGCAGATGTTAATTAAGACATAATTAAGTGTAGTCAAAATAAAATTCATCTGAAAGTTGTGTAAATTTCCGGAAAAGAAATACAAACACTTATATTGCCCAGACAGTTTATAATAATGAATAAGCCTCTCTGTACAAGTCAAATGCAAATACATACTCCACCATCTGTTAAAATCGCTACCTACAATAATACATGTTTTGAAGATTTAATGCAATACGGAAGTGAATACAATGTCGATTTGGTCCCAGTGTACAAACACGTCAGTAGATTATCCACTATTTAGCTCGCTTTATGCAGTCAACATAAAATAATGAACCGTCATTATCTACGTTAAAATCCTATATATTATATCTCAGGTGTTGACAAAGTTGGACAGCTGTTAAGTACATGATGTATCGTGGTTCAGTCGTATGAGATCAAAGATAGAGAATAAGATGCTACAGGGAAGGTCACATACAGGTATATAACAGTGCCTCCCTACTCAGACCTCCGGGAAAACAACATCCCATAAAACACAAAGCACTTGGGGAGGTTCAAGGGTACATACTTAAGGCCGCAAAGGTGTAAGGAATGGCTAGGTCGACCAGAAGGAATAACAAGAATAATCAAAGAGGACACACGGTGGGGGGAATTAATAGATGGAAAAGATCACCGGACTGATGTGTATATATAATTTTTCAGCGAGATTGGATAGTGTGCCTTCGGATGAAAATCCACTAATACTGATATTTTGGTAGGGGCCTCACAACTAAACACAAGTTTACGAACAGACGTTTTGTAGACACGAATCCGTTGCAGATGATTCATGGAAGGGTATAGTGCTGTACTTCACTAATTGCCAGTGAACCCAAGTTCCTTCGACGTGTTGAAATTTGGTTCACAGACTATTAGTGAAATCTGGTGTCTGGATAGATGAATACATTGACCATATTTTTTGTATATTTACAGAGCCATACATATGTATGACTTAGGTAATATATGACAGTTTGTAATACAGTTATCTACCGTATATAACACTGCGAGTTATGAAAACATTATAGGATTAAACGACACATTGAATAAAGCCAGGAAGGGCTTTATGTTAAATGTGTGCGGACTTATCGGCGTTTACACATGCATGAACGCCAAAAAATGGTCATTTAATCCTTATAATTCCAAATAGTATTTTGAAACGACCCCCAATGATGTTTATTTCGTCAATACACATCGTGACCTCACTCAGCGTAATCTGAATGCGCGGATAAATACACACAAAAATAGTACCAGGTTGAACAGCCAAAACAACACTTGAAAATAATTTTCAGACCATAACAGGAGACATAGTTGATATTGACTTACAATGTTATAATATTTCTGCGTGACAGTTATTTTTCCACGCCAATCATTTATTCCGTGTAAACAGTAGGCTAGTAATGCAGTTCAATGTCGCGCTAGATAAACATGTCGGGTGAGCGCGCATCGGGTGAAATTCTCACGTTAAAACGTCGCTGAAGGGAGCTTTCAAGCAGAAACTAGGATAGATAAACCGGTAAACATACCGGATTTCGTATAATGAGGAATACATGCTTCTAAGAGAACACTATATGCTGTTGATAACACGTTTTGTGAAACCGAACGAAATGGTCGCGAAATCAGATGACTAAGATTAGATTAAATGCTAGCTAAATTACGTAATTTTTGCTTGTTGTCGTGCAATATAAATCCTGCCAACAACAAATTTCACGTGCTGCCGCTAGCAATAGCTTCGTTATTGAACGGACGGATTCTGTATCAACAAAGTGGGACTAAGAGTAGGAGGAATGAAATGGAATATTCTAGAATTCTGGACCACTCTCGATTAAATCGTCTGTTGTGTGAGTCTTTTTTTCCCATAAATAACGATGTAAATAATAGCATCTCGATCTAAACTTGTTTCTTAAGTAGGTGGTGAATTTGCAAATAAAAACACACTATATAGAATGCTTGAGAAAATATTCTACCCAACTTGTTCATATTGTTTAGCTCAGATTTAGGTCGAAAGTAGTTCCATCAATAAAATTTGGACGTTCATACTGAACGCCTCCGATTAGCAAATCAGAATGCAGAATTAAGTTACGTCATCAATACAATGAAATTTGGACGTTCATGCATGTATGAACGCCTCCGATTAGCCAATCAGAATGCAGATATTTGCTGAATTTGGAATTATTATAAAATGTTCAACTTGTATTTTAAAATAAAATGTCAATAGCACATCTAAAGAGCAAACTGCATGTATTTATACGTAATGTTTGATGTGTCCATTGTTGTAGTCATTGTTTTATATGTTTAATTGTTAAAAATGGATTGGACCATTACTATGGAAGTAACTCATGTTTATTGCATTCGATTGCGAGATCCAAATGTAGTTAAGCTTTTAATGGTATACTGAGGTAAAATCTACTTTAACACGTTAACTATTATTCATAACACAAAAAGCGTGTTTATAAATATGTTGCAAAATTAATATATGCTAAAAGTTTTATCAATCTAAATTACTTAAATTAAGTTAACAATCAAAGAAAATTATGCCGATTTTTTCCTGTTACATCTTGAAACGCAGTCTCTTATCATCATCATCGTCAACAACAACAATTGTCATTATTGTTATGAAATCACTTCAACATCATCATGTAAACATCAACAACAAATTACTTAATGTGACATGTTACAGCTTTAATCAAATGATGTTTTCGTCATCATTAACGATACTACCTCATTTACACCACATCAGTAACAACAGTATTATCATCATTATCAACAACACTGAGCTTGCACCTCATTATAATGCGATAAAATCAGCCACATCATCATCAACATGATAACACTTATACCTCCTATAACACCATGATCATCCTTACCAACAGTGATATTCACAACAATGATGCATCTCTTATAACATCATTATCGTTATCTTCATCATCATCATAAACAACAACGAACCAACATGAATGCCACAACATCACAGACTTCTTCAACATTAATACTTTAGCTGTGTCAACGTGAAGCTGATTATACCTCAACAAAACAACACCAGCATCATTAACAGCAATATCGTATATAAGCAAGCAGCACCAGCATCATTAACAGCAATATCGTATATAAGCAAACAGCACCAGCATCATTAACAGCAATATCGTATATAAGCAAACAGCACCAGCATCATTAACAGCAATATCGTATATAAGCAAGCAGCACCAGCATCATTAACAGCAATATCGTATATAAGCAAACAGCACCAGCATCATTAACAGCAATATCGTATATAAGCAAGCAGCACCAGCATCATTAACAGCAATATCGTATATAAGCAAGCAGCACCAGCATCATTAACAGCAATATCGTATATAAGCAAGCAGCACCAGCATCATTAACAGCAATATCGTATATAAGCAAGCAGCACCAGCATCATTAACAGCAATATCGTATATAAGCAAGCAGCACCAGCATCATTAACAGCAATATCGTATATAAGCAAACAGCACCAGCATCATTAACAGCAATATCGTATATAAGCAAGCAGCACCAGCATCATTAACAGCAATATCGTATATAGGCAAACAGCACCAGCATCATTAACAGCAATATCGTATATAAGCAAACAGCACCAGCATCATTAACAGCAATATCGTATATAAGCAAGCAGCACCAGCATCATTAACAGCAATATCGTATATAGGCAAACAGCACCAGCATCATTAACAGCAATATCGTATATAAGCAAACAGCACCAGCATCATTAACAGCAATATCGTATATAGGCAAACAGCACCAGCATCATTAACAGCAATATCGTATATAAGCAAACAACACCAGCATCATTAACAGCAATATCGTATATAGGCAAACAGCACCAGCATCATTAACAGCAATATCGTATATAAGCAAGCAGCACCAGCATCATTAACAGCAATATCGTATATAGGCAAACAGCACCAGCATCATTAACAGCAATATCGTATATAAGCAAACAACACCAGCATCATTAACAGCAATATCGTATATAGGCAAACAGCACCAGCATCATTAACAGCAATATCGTATATAAGCAAACAGCACCAGCATCATTAACAGCAATATCGTATATAAGCAAACAGAACCAGCATCAATAACAGCAATATCGTATATAGGCAAACAGCACCAGCATCATTAACAGCAATATCGTATATAGGCAAACAGCACCAGCATCATTAACAGCAATATCGTATATAAGCAAACAACACCAGCATCATTAACAGCAATATCGTATATAAGCAAGCAGCACCAGCATCATTAACAGCAATATCGTATATAAGCAAACAACACCAGCATCATTAACAGCAATATCGTATATAAGCAAACAACACCAGCATCATTAACAGTAATATCGTATATAAGCAAACAGCACCAGCATCATTGACAGTAATATCGTATATAAGCAAACAGCACCAGCATCATTAACAGCAATATCGTATATAAGCAAACAGCACCAGCATCATTAACAGCAATATCGTATATAAGCAAACAGCACCAGCATCATTAACAGCAATATCGTATATAAGCAAACAGCACCAGCATCATTAACAGCAATATCGTATATAAGCAAACAACACCAGCATCATTAACAGCAATATCGTATATAAGCAAACAGCACCAGCATCATTATCAGCAATATCGTATATAAGCGAACAGCACCAGCATCATTAACAGCAATATCGTATATAGGCAAACAGCAACAGCATCCATAACAGCAATATCGTATATAAGCAAACAGCACCAGAATCCATAACAGCAATATCGTATATAAGCAAACAGCACCAGCATCAATAACAGCAATATCGTATATAGGCAAACAGCACCAGCATCATTAACAGCAATATCGTATATAAGCAAACAGAACCAGCATCAATAACAGCAATATCGTATATAAGCAAACAGAACCAGCATCAATAACAGCAATATCGTATATAGGCAAACAGCACCAGCATCAATAACAGCAATATCGTATATAGGCAAACAGCACCAGCATCAATAACAGCAATATCGTATATAGGCAAACAGCACCAGCATCATTAACAGCAATATCGTATATAGGCAAACAGCACCAGCATCATTAACAGTAATATCGTATATAAGCAAACAGCACCAGCATCATTGACAGCAATATCGTATATAGGCAAACAGCACCAGCATCATTAACAGCAATATCGTATATAAGCAAACAGCACCAGCATCATTAACAGCAATATCGTTTATAGGCAAACAGCACCAGCATCAATAACAGCAATATCGTATATAGGCAAACAGCACCAGCATCATTAACAGCAATATCGTATATAGGCAAACAGCACCAGTATCAAAAACAGCAATATCGTATATAGGCAAACAGCACCAGCATCAAAAACAGCAATATCGTATATAGGCAAACAGCACCAGCATCAATAACAGCAATATCGTATATAAGCAAACAGCACCAGCATCATTAACAGCAATATCGTATATAGGCAAACAGCACCAGCATCATTAACAGCAATATCGTATATAAGCAAGCAGCACCAGCATCATTAACAGCAATATCGTATATAAGCAAGCAGCACCAGCATCATTAACAGCAATATCGTATATAAGCAAACAGCACCAGCATCATTAACAGCAATATCGTATATAAGCAAACAGCACCAGCATCATTAACAGCAATATCGTATATAGGCAAACAGCACCAGCATCGTACGTTTGTGATACATTCGATGTCGCTGTATTGACCTGTCTGTTTCTGGTATCAATGACATACACACCAAGTCGTTCAATTAAATTAGCCTCATACGTACACTAAATTACAAAACAGGATTTATTGTTCATTCGTTAGCAATATATACACAACTTTTATATTTTCCACGAGTTATTCATTACTATCCATTGAACATAGTCTCTAGAAATTTCTTTGGAACGTTCAGAATTATCCCGTTGTTTATCCCAAACGGGGGATTCAGTATAATGAATGCATGAATCCAATACAGTGTTTTGACCCGGCACATGTACATCATGTGTGTGACTAATTCATTGAAATATATTGACTCTTTAGATGAACCTAGTGTAGTTGCTTGTAAAGTATTAGCTTCACTATGATCCGTTATCTTACGTGTATCTCTGGTTCAAGCCTCACATATATGTTTTATTTTTATTCACAATGACAAAATATTTTAAACTTTAAAGCAAATATTATGTCTTATTTCCATTTATATTCTGTTCTTTTTCGTTCTGATATACATTATCGTGTTATTTTGAATTAATAAAACAATAACATAAGCATAGCAATACTGAACAAACTCGTATACAATATTGCTTTAGCAGTTTAGCATGTATATACAGTTTAGCATGTATATACAGTTTAGCATGTATATACAGTTTAGCATGGCTGTGCTGGACTTGTTAAAAAGATGAATCTTGTTTAAAATCATATCATTTGCTGTCTTGCGAACCACAGGGAGATTATAGCAACCCAATGATATGTTACTCCTGTGTTTATTGACAGTTTTTTACAGTCGTCCTTTTAATTCGCAACACCATCTTTTTTGACATCCCAGTCATAAAAAGTCATTGTAGTTCTCTTTCTTGGGCAAGATAACGGAATCACAGGCTGCTTTATAGAAGCCTCGTGCACACAGAAGTCGTGAACTTTTAGACAATGTCTCTATCTTGCTGACAACATGAAACGCTTTTACAATCATTTTTGCCAAATAGTTTAATGTTACACATATTTATCTAGTTTGCTGCGAGGCACACACATATATATATTTCGAGAAAAGCATGATACTTTCGGACTAAACAAATAATAATAAAACATGAATGTCGGGTTTCGAACGCGGATAGTCTGCTTTGAGATTCTGATGCGTATCCCGGCACTACGCTATGTCATAAACAAGCTGATTAGATATCTTTACATGTATATGTTCGTTTTCAAAATCAGAGAATGCGCATATAGGATCATGGTCATTGAACTAACCTGCAATTTGATATGAACGTATCCAACCAATGACGTTTTGTCAATGTTATGTTGCCTTCAGATCTTGGTCGTACTATATCGACAGCTATTTAATCTAAGAGTGAACAACATAATAATACTAGTATTTTACCTCCCCTCGAGTGTAAATTAAGAGCACCTAGGTGAGTAAGTTATAACACCAACATACGTTATATTGCCATGTGAGTAGTTGGTTTGTGTAATGACTGTGTAGACATACGGAGTTGGGTCATTGTTGCACCGTTATATATCACAAGACTGACGTTAAATGTCGCAACCAACGCTAAATATCACAAAATCGTGTGCCGTTATATGTCGCACATTTAAAGTTAAAATTCAAATAATACATATCTAATATTGAAATTGCGGAGATCAAGTATTCATTTCAAATACTAGATATCGGTTATTCCAATACAAGGTATTTACTAGTTGAATGGGTTTGATCAAGTACCGTTGATACATCGGCTAAAGCATCATTAATTAGAACCATTGCAGTGTATAACCAATTGAAAATATCTTGTATTATCATATTACTAACAGACAAAACTAGAAAATATCCCGCTTGTTAAAAACTGGAAGTGTTTTTGATTTGTGATAATATCAACTTCTTTTTTAAACAACTACAGATGAGAACATAATGAGTTCCTTCCTTGCTACTGCATATTTATTGATAGTTTAACAGTTTGAAATACATGTTTCCTGTTTGTGCAGGTAATCACACAACTCCAACAATGAGCATAATATAACTTTCAGGGACATGATGTTTTTCCACTGACCATTTACATACGGTACTCCTGTCTTCAACTATAATGTATGCGGTTTGTTTCGTGGAATTTTCGCATTTGAAGTTATATACATGCATGCGTCTTTTAATGGCTTTCAATGTCTTTTCGTTAATGTAATAACATACATGTTTGCAGATTCAGTTACATTCCCACTTTGAGTAAAGTATGTGCGTGTGATGTCACAACAAAACAAGCGTAACGTTGACGCGGTAAAAAAGATGTTGACATTGTTAAATAGTTATTTTCAACAAAGTATGACATTTTATGTTTTTAGAAGACTCGTTTAATAAATTCAATAAATAATGACCACTCATATAAGATCCTCTATGTATACGAGGGATGTGCGAAATGTATTGTGTATTGTGATAACTAGCAATTTCCGCGAGGCATTCTACGTCGGTGTTTATACAACTGAATACCTCTATCAAATATCTACAATGGTATACACATGCATCCAATGAATAACCGGTTTGTAGATTGTTTGTCATTTCTATTTAAGCAGTCGTTGACCACTGTTGCAAAAATGGTTGGAAAACGAAAAGTCAAAACTGAAGACATTCGGTCTTTCAAACATGTTCGCAGTAAGCTCGGTTATTCTGTGAGCTTTTTAACGAACTTAATTACTCGTGTTTATGGATCTGTTAAGGTGTCTGATGAGACGCTTAGTTGATGAAACAAGACATTTGATTGTGGAGAACTGTCTGTTGAAAATGCAACAAAATCAGGTCAATAAAAACGCACCATGAAAGAACAAAATGGATTTTATGGATTTTAAATGTTGATTATAAACTATTGACATAGAAAACGTATTGTTGGCCGATTACAACCGCGAGTAAAAAGAAACAACGATGTGTAATGACAGGGCCACATATCCATCAAATTAACTCGTAATAACGTTTAAGTTTCGTTATTTGCGTACCTTGATGACAATGTCGAGTGAACTATTTATTGGCGTTCATACATATGTAAACACCGATCAGTCCACACTTCGGGACTTTATTCAATGATAGTTCCAGCTGTCATTAATTTAGTTAGTGGATAGTTCTATCAAATCTGCACGCATTGAATAAAGCCGTTCCGGGCTAGAATAAATACAATACGTAGTATTTATGTATGGTTGCATTTGTGAATACATCAGAAAGAAAAAGACATATTCGCATATTACACATTCCAAGGAGCTTACTACATATCTACCATACGCATGTACCTACCTGGTAGGTAACACATTCCAAGGAGCTTACTACATATCTACCATATGCATGTACCTACCTGGTAGGTAACACATTCCAAGGAGCTTACTACATATCTACCATACGCATGTACCTACCTGGTAGGTAACACACTCCAAGGAGCTTACTACATATCTACCATACGCATGTACCTACCTGGTAGGTAACACATTCCAAGGAGCTTACTACATATCTACCATACGCATGTACCTACCTGGTAGGTAACACATTCCAAGGAGCTTACTACATATCTACCATACGCATGTACCTACCTGGTAGGTAACACATTCCAAGGAGCTTACTACATATCTACCATATGCATGAACCTACCTGGTAGGTAACACATTCCAAGGAGCTTACTTCATATCTACCATACGCATGTACCTACCTGGTAGGTAACACATTCCAAGGAGCTTACTACATATCTAACATACGCATGTACCTACCTGGTAGGTAACACATTCCAAGGAGCTTACTACATATCTACCATACGCATGTACCTACCTGGTAGGTAACACATTCCAAGGAGCTTACTACATATCTACCATATACATGTACCTACCTGGTAGGTAACACATTCCAAGGAGCTTACTTCATATCTAACATATGCATGTACCTACCTGGTAGGTAACACATTCCAAGGAGCTTACTACATATCTACCATACGCATGTACCTACCTGGTAGGTAACACATTCCAAGGAGCTTACTTCATATCTACCATATGCATGTACCTACCTGGTAGGTAACACATTCCAAGGAGCTTACTACATATCTACCATACGCATGTACCTACCTGGTAGGTAACACATTCCAAGGAGCTTACTTCATATCTACCATATGCATGTACCTACCTGGTAGGTAACACATTCCAAGGAGCTTACTACATATCTACCATACGCATGTACCTACCTGGTAGGTAACACATTCCAAGGAGCTTACTACATATCTACCATATGATGTACCTACCTGGTAGGTAACACATTCCAAGGAGCTTACTACATAGCTACCATATGCATGTACCTACCTGGTAGTTAACACATTCCAAGGAGCTTACTTCATATCTACCATACGCATGTACCTACCTGGTAGGTAACACATTCCAAGGAGCTTACTACATATCTACCATACGCATGGACCTACCTGGTAGGTAACACATTCCAAGGAGCTTACTTCATATCTACCATATGCATGTACCTACCTGGTAGGTAACACACTCCAAGGAGCTTACTTCATATCTACCATATGCATGTACCTACCTGGTAGGTAACACACTCCAAGGAGCTTACTACATATCTACCATACGCATGTACCTACCTGGTAGGTAACACATTCCAAGGAGCTTACTACATATCTAACATACGCATGTACCTACCTGGTAGGTAACACATTCCAAGGAGCTTACTACATATCTACCATACGCATGTACCTACCTGGTAGGTAACACATTCCAAGGAGCTTACTACATATCTACCATATGATGTACCTACCTGGTAGGTAACACATTCCAAGGAGCTTACTACATATCTACCATATGATGTACCTACCTGGTAGGTAACACATTCCAAGGAGCTTACTACATAGCTACCATATGCATGTACCTACCTGGTAGTTAACACATTCCAAGGAGCTTACTTCATATCTACCATACGCATGTACCTACCTGGTAGGTAACACATTCCAAGGAGCTTACTACATATCTACCATACGCATGGACCTACCTGGTAGGTAACACATTCCAAGGAGCTTACTTCATATCTACCATATGCATGTACCTACCTGGTAGGTAACACACTCCAAGGAGCTTACTTCATATCTACCATATGCATGTACCTACCTGGTAGGTAACACACTCCAAGGAGCTTACTACATATCTACCATACGCATGTACCTACCTGGTAGGTAACACATTCCAAGGAGCTTACTACATATCTAACATACGCATGTACCTACCTGGTAGGTAACACATTCCAAGGAGCTTACTACATATCTACCATACGCATGTACCTACCTGGTAGGTAACACATTCCAAGGAGCTTACTACATATCTACCATATGATGTACCTACCTGGTAGGTAACACATTCCAAGGAGCTTACTACATAGCTACCATATGCATGTACCTACCTGGTAGTTAACACATTCCAAGGAGCTTACTTCATATCTACCATACGCATGTACCTACCTGGTAGGTAACACATTCCAAGGAGCTTACTACATATCTACCATACGCATGGACCTACCTGGTAGGTAACACATTCCAAGGAGCTTACTTCATATCTACCATATGCATGTACCTACCTGGTAGGTAACACACTCCAAGGAGCTTACTTCATATCTACCATATGCATGTACCTACCTGGTAGGTAACACACTCCAAGGAGCTTACTACATATCTACCATACGCATGTACCTACCTGGTAGGTAACACATTCCAAGGAGCTTACTACATATCTAACATACGCATGTACCTACCTGGTAGGTAACACATTCCAAGGAGCTTACTACATATCTACCATACGCATGTACCTACCTGGTAGGTAACACATTCCAAGGAGCTTACTACATATCTACCATACGCATGGACCTACCTGGTAGGTAACACATTCCAAGGAGCTTACTACATATCTACCATATGCATGTACCTACCTGGTAGGTAACACACTCCAAGGAGCTTACTACATATCTACCATATGCATGTACCTACCTGGTAGGTAACACATTCCAAGGAGCTTACTACATATCTACCATACGCATGTACCTACCTGGTAGGTAACACATTCCAAGGAGCTTACTACATATCTACCATATACATGTACCTACCTGGTAGGTAACACACTCCAAGGAGCTTACTACATATCTAACATACGCATGTACCTACCTGGTAGGTAACACATTCCAAGGAGCTTACTACATATCTACCATATACATGTACCTACCTGGTAGGTAACACACTCCAAGGAGCTTACTACATATCTAACATACGCATGTACCTACCTGGTAGGTAACACATTCCAAGGAGCTTACTACATATCTACCATATGCATGTACCTACCTGGTAGGTAACACATTCCAAGGAGCTTACTACATATCTAACATATGCATGTACCTACCTGGTAGGTAACACATTCCAAGGAGCTTACTACATATCTACCATATACATGTACCTGCCTGGTAGGTAACACATTCCAAGGAGCTTACTACATATCTACCATATACATGTACCTACCTGGTAGGTAACACATTCCAAGGAGCTTACTACATATCTACCATATGCATGGACCTACCTGGTAGTTAACACATTCCAAGGAGCTTACTACATATCTACCATATACATGTACCTACCTGGTAGGTAACACACTCCAAGGAGCTTACTACATATCTAACATATGCATGTACCTACCTGGTAGGTAACACACTCCAAGGAGCTTACTACATATCTACCATACGCATGTACCTACCTGGTAGGTAACCCATTCCAAGGAGCTTACTACATATCTAACATACGCATGTACCTACCTGGTAGGTAACACATTCCAAGGAGCTTACTACATATCTAACATACGCATGTACCTACCTGGTAGGTAACACATTCCAAGGAGCTTACTACATATCTACCATATACATGTACCTACCTGGTAGGTAACACATTCCAAGGAGCTTACTACATATCTAACATATGCATGTACCTACCTGGTAGGTAACACATTCCAAGGAGCTTACTACATATCTACCATATGCATGTACCTACCTGGTAGGTAACACACTCCAAGGAGCTTACTACATATCTACCATATGCATGTACCTACCTGGTAGGTAACACATTCCAAGGAGCTTACTACATATCTACCATATACATGTACCTACCTGGTAGGTAACACATTCCAAGGAGCTTACTACATATCTACCATATGCATGTACCTACCTGGTAGGTAACACACTCCAAGGAGCTTACTACATATCTAACATACGCATGTACCTACCTGGTAGGTAACACATTCCAAGGAGCTTACTTCATATCTACCATATGCATGTACCTACCTGGTAGGTAACACATTCCAAGGAGCTTACTACATATCTAACATATGCATATACCTACCTGGTAGGTAACACATTCCAAGGAGCTTACTACATATCTACCATATGCATGTACCTACCTGGTAGGTAACACATTCCAAGGAGCTTACTACATATCTACCATATGCATGTACCTACCTGGTAGGTAACACATTCCAAGGAGCTTACTACATATCTACCATATGCATGTACCTACCTGGTAGGTAACACACTCCAAGGAGCTTACTACATATCTAACATACGCATGTACCTACCTGGTAGGTAACACACTCCAAGGAGCTTACTACATATCTACCATATGCATGTACCTACCTGGTAGGTAACACATTCCAAGGAGCTTACTACATATCTACCATATGCATGTACCTACCTGGTAGGTAACACACTCCAAGGAGCTTACTACATATCTAACATACGCATGTACCTACCTGGTAGGTAACACATTCCAAGGAGCTTACTACATATCTAACATACGCATGTACCTACCTGGTAGGTAACACATTCCAAGGAGCTTACTACATATCTAACATATGCATGTACCTACCTGGTAGGTAACACATTCCAAGGAGCTTACTACATATCTACCATATACATGTACCTACCTGGTAGGTAACACACTCCAAGGAGCTTACTACATATCTACCATATGCATGTACCTACCTGGTAGGTAACCCAACATATGTTCAAGTTATTCTAAATATATAGATAAAATGAAATAAATTAAGTGACTCATTATGTAATTTCTCTGAACGTCCGTAATGGTTGCGTGTATTAAGTCATAGATTACTTGTTTTCCATCAGCCAATGGTCAAAGAGAGACAAGTCAATCAATATTGTCAAAGACAGATTTGTAGTTTTAAAACGCTGAAATTAAATGATGTGGAATATGAATACAATATACATGTTTGTAATCATAGTTTTATACAATGCAACTTTTAATTTCAGAATGAATCAATTGCAATATAATATACGATATATATTATTATATAATATAATACTCGTATTCGTACATACAATAGAATGATGATCCAATCGAACTTTAATCACATTGATATCAGTGTATATTGATACAGCAAGGTCTGTCGGATGCTTCTCAATATATTAAGTATTTGTTGTTATATTAAAGCTCAAGTAATTAGATATTTTCAAATTATGCCATTCAACTGATCTGGTCAAAAATCACACTAACTTCGACGTAGGTATGCACAATATCTGAATTAAGGTTTTCCGGGGATTGACAATCGATGTAAAATAACTGGTCTTTTTCCATAGTGATCGTATAAGGGTCAGCTGGCATAAACCCTGTATCACCCAGAACTATTTGCAATACTGTGTAACAATACTGACCAGTCTATACGAACGTGAAGTACGGGGAATATATCTACTTGTATCTACAATACTGTGTATCCATACTGACCAGTCTATACGAACGTGAAGTACGGGGAATATATCTACTTGTATCTACAATACTGTGTAACAATACTGACCAGTCTATACGAACGTGAAGTACGGGGAATATATCTACTTGTATCTACAGCGGGTGTGATCACATAGTCTGTTTTATTATACACAATTGTTTTTTTGGATAACGCATTTTATGAAATTTGTTTTTGGTTCAATGTATTGATCCAAGGTTTATAACTAGATATGGCGCCGTTACATTCCTGTGTAACTTCCGGTGATGTGTCATTTAGATAAGACTGTTTTATCTGTTGTCATAAGCTACACAATTTGTTTGGTGTAAAGACGGTCCCGAAAATTGGTGAGTTAACATTTTATTATTTCTATTATTATTTGAAAGAGATATTTAATGAAGAAAGATAATGTTATTTAACATTTACGACACTATGAATTAATTAACCTAATGCATAAGTAATCAAATAAATAATGATTATGTTTTAAATAGAAAATGTGAACAACATAACTCATCATTGTATTGACTATCTAGTGTTATACGGGTATGATTTGCATTTCAAATAATTATATAAAATGAATAATTTGATCAATTTGATAACAAAATTTCCATTTAAGAAAGTATCCAATGTAATAATAAGTCCGGGTGTGGCTTTTGTTAAATTCGCCTTCCTGTCTACGACTGCGAACAAGTTCCGTTCGGCGTCCGTAATAGACGTCGTTATATTTGTGATAAATTAGACTTTGCTTGAAAGGATATAAAAAAAGCGAACACTTATTAACACAAAAAGCATGATGCATTTCTAATATTGTGATACATGTATGTACCTGTATTATTATGAATGGTGTTCGAAAAAGTAGAGGAACAATGTCCACACTGATGAAGTATATGGATGGTCAAATTAACACTGTGACGTCATGTCTTTGTTCTCATTGTACCGTTTCATTACTTTAGTCCTGTATTGAAGGACAATATGTTTACACAGCCAATTTTAGGTGTGTAAATCTAAGTATTGTACTGGTAACTGAACATATTGGTCGACAATATTGTTCCTCATAAGACATAACACTGGCTTCTTGACAAATATTTGCTTTAAACAGATATTTTCGCCGTGTTCTACTCATGTAGAAAATCTAACAGTTGAAACACCTTTTTTTATTTTATCACCCAAATGAGCCTGTAACAATTATTTCTTCACACGAACGTTAACGCTTTGATCTCTCATTGAGACAAGCACCATCGCGACTGTGTTTTGGTTCCGCTTTGCTATGGGTGAATCCATTCCTAATATTGCTTACGTACTTCTGTACCTTGACTCGTGAACATACGTTATATAACCTAGATATAGAATTAACGTACATCACTGAAGGTCTGAAACTGTTTCATACAAAGGTCAGTTAAAACGTTTAAAGTAAAATGATAAAGTTCAATGAGTTAATCAGTTGTAGCGGCTAGTAACGTTTATAAAAGGCATTTAGTAACACTATACAAATTGCTCCAACAAAAACAGTTTCTATATAATATATCTATTTCTCATTCATATGTCAGATTAAAAAGTATAATTAACTTTAAAATTTACTCCTGAATGTTTTGTTTGACGACACAATCAATGTTTTAATGTTATTTATCGAAATATATCAAATGTTTGCCCATTTCTGTTTGACTTGTCAATTTTCACTATGAAACGAAAGGTTCTATCGCTGCACGACATCGTATCGAAAAATGGAAAAAAACGACTTATTTCTTGAAAGGGTTGTTAACATTGTTGGAACAGTTTTTTTTCGGCATTCAATGCGGTACGATTCAGGTCGATTTCATAAAATTTGGAGCGTTAGCGAAAAATCCGCAATGTTTCGTGTTATTCCTACTCCTGTGTTTATATACGAATGAGTCTGAACTTGAAAAATAAACATTTAATTACAGTCGGATCTCGCTTATTTGACAACCTTTAATCCGAATACATGGTTTCATTCGAAACAAATATCAGGTCCCGATTTATCCTCTCATGCACGTCGAATTGAAATGGGCTATTCGAAACCATGTATAATTCGAAATAGAATATCGGATCCGATGATATCGAATGAACGAGGTCCGAATGTATTTCGATGGTTATTATTGCCTATACATTATTACTGAGCCGTTTGAACAATATTGAAAGCTTGCCAAGCTTCCTCAGTTGTCAGTATTTTGATTGGGTTAGGTAAATCATTTATCATCCTTAAAAACGCGCAGTCGTTCGGCAACCTTTTATCTCGAACATTTGACGATATTGTGTTTATAAAACGATGACTTTAGAATATTCCCAGGCCAATCGGTACACATATTAAGAGACTTATAGATAACATGAGCGATGTTCTGTTTTATGATCCATAATATCGTACCATTTAAGATATGTTATATATGCAACGACATTAGGTGAGGGTAAAGTAAATACTCACTGAAATAATCAATATTGTATGAGATAAGAATTTTGGTTATAGTACAGGTTATAACAAATCACAGCTTACTTCACATGTTTACCAAAGTAATGTGTCATTCATATCAATGTAATATCGTTTTATAGTTAGGAAGGCAGACTGATCGAGGAACAAGCAGCGTGACAACTGGGCCGGAAGTTGTGAGTTCGAAGCTCACCAGAGCATGAATCTTTAATATCAAAATCAGTGAATTAGGTGTCATACTGGTGAATCAAGAGTGATTGATACATGTGGAAAATTGTCCCGATCATTGTAAAATAAATTAGTATGTACATGTATAAACTAAATTCTTTTTATCATAAATTAATTTCAGGTAATGGAAAACATATTGCTCGCCGATAACAACTGAGCACAATACTTAAAAACAACAACACAAGGAAATATCCATCAAACTAATTCCTTAAAATGTTTACATTTCGTATTTTTTATGCATTGATGATAATGTCTAGTGGCTATAAGATACTTATAAAAAAAATGACGTTGTATTTGAACACGTGTCCATTTTTAGATCTGTAATTTGAATCAGGGCTAGTACATACCGGGTAATGAATCAGACTATAAAACGCTATCTCTTATCGATTTATCCTGCCTCGGCTCGCGATTTTACCTACGCGTAAATTTCACGATATGGTAGATAACACGCTCTAAGTAGACGACGCGTTTCACTTCGTTTTATGTGTAAATATTTGTATCCTGACCATTAATTGCTATATTTTATATTTATACAATAAATAAATGATGATTTAGGAAATATATCATCTTAAGTAAGACAGTATAATGTTATTTAAATTCTCACAAGTTAATGGCATTCACAGGTAACGTCTATTATGGCATATGGTCCATTACTAGACTCGTGTCAGTCTTTAAAATATCATGTTATGTCTTCAACAATTAAAACCAAGCACTGCATCAGCTCGTAAATAACTTAATTACCGTTCGCATAGGTTCGTAAAAAAATATTTAAAAAAACAATTGCAAATTGGTATGCTACCCGCGAAATAATGAAAAATTTGAAATTCATTTCTAAGCAGATCTTAATTTTTTATCACACTGACTACCACATTAAATGAAAAATAATTTACTAAAGATGAGTCCGAACCTAGATATCAAATAATATGTAATTTGTCATATTATTTTGTGTGAATCATAATCGTTTCTATATAAATTCCAAGCCTTTATACAACTTCGTCATTTAATACGATGTTTGTGTCAGCAATTATATTCGATCGATCTTTACTTGTTGTTTGACATTTTTCAATCACATTGATTAAGTAATTAGCTCGAGATGTTCCGCAAAAAATCCCGTTTTCATGCTTACAATGATTATAGGTTGCAAGTTGTCATTTTATTAGTCAACCTTCAATATAAAATTAATATTGTGAGAGAAAACCCAAAATTTCCCTGTCCAGGGCTCTCAAGCCCAGTCCCCCAAATAGAGATTGCAGGGTGGAAAAAAACACTGCCATTGGAAACCGAACATGTCCGATTGCTCTACTACTCTCCTAGTTTTTATCGCACCTTTGTTTTCTTCCTACTATTAATCATTTTAGTTCTTTCAGCAGAAAACACTTTCGGTTAAAATGTTCAAAAACTACTGTAGTACCCAAGGTTCGCACAGACTTGAAAAGTCCTTAATTTTGAAGCATACTCCTTGAAAAATACTTGAATTTGTAACAGCCAAAAACTTCTTGAAAAGTACTTGAATTTTGAAAAAAAACGAACAAAATTTGGTAAATTGCCCTTAAATTATTCTGCTGCGGATAGAAAAGAATAAATAATAACAAACACACCAACAATGATGAAAAAAATGTCAAAAAATGTCAGCTATGTTCGACTGTACGGTTATACAGTACAACACGGTGGCTGGTTTTATGCCCTCTTAAAGTTATTCTTACACTGTAATTTTATCCGTGCTGCAGTGATAATCATCTCGGGGCGATAAACTTGAAAAATACACTCTCTATATATAGCTTAATCACATGATTGATAGCTTATCCACGTGATTGATAGCTTAACCACATGATTTATAGCTTAACCACGTGATTGATAGCTTAACCACGTGATGGATAGCTTTACCACGTGATTGATAGCTTAATAATGTGATTGATAGCTTAACAACGTGTTTGAGAGGATGTGTATAGACGGCTTTGTATGTTGCCACGGAGAACATTGCCCAGAGTTGATTGCTCTACCAACGGAACTGGTCAGGAGAATATTGCCCAGGGTTGATTGCTCTACCGACGGAACTGGTCGGGAGAATATCGCCCATGGTTGATTGCTGTACCGACGGAACTGGTCGGGAGAATATTGCCCATGGTTGATTGCTGCACCGACGGAACTGGTCGGGAGAATATCGCCCATGGTTGATTGCTGTACCGACGGAACTGGTCGGGAGAAAATTGCCCATGGTTGATTGCTGTACCGACGGAACTGGTCGGGAGAATATTGGCCATGGTTGAGTGCTGTACCGACGGAACTGTTTTGGAGAATATTGCCCAGGGCTGAATGCTCTCTACCGACGGAACTGGTCGGGCTGCTGACAAGTTAGGCAAAAACACAAGCAAAAAGAAAAAACTATTTTATAAGTGATGGTTTTACTGTATATGTAGTCAAATATAATCCCAGAGCAAATTACGCGACTCTTGGCGGATTTCGTTTTCACACCAAAACGAATAGAAATTGTCCGAGTTTTTGTTATAACCGAGTGTGTTTCATTGTTTACCGACTTGTACAGTCTACACACTGTGATAATGGTAAACAAGAAATATCTTGAAAAAAGATGGTCGGCGCAATTTGAAGGTTAAGATTTGTTGTGCAACATAAAACAATGCCGAGATGTTTCGATTGCTGGTCACTCCAGATTCAAAATGGATTTCGGTAAATTCATCGTAATTCAGTAGATTTCGGTAAGGTAACGTTCCATTTATCTAAAGGTTAACCAATCCGCGTCAAAGTTACAAACATTGTTCGGTTGAATAGAAATTGCCTTGGTGGTTAACGTAAATTTTGATTGGTTCACACAACACTGATATGCAAATAGCAAAACCATGTTAGTACGGCTGCGCCGAAAGATTACCGCTAACATACTATGAAAATATAACAGATAGGCCTACTGTGATAATTTGTTTACAAATATGTGACTAGATCTATACCAAGCAAGCTATCAGCAGCCCCATGCCTTTAGGGCCCACAGTGCATTGACTAAATGAGTCCAATTAGAGATAGATACATAATACATGCACATGCCATACTTACTCTGATAGAGTGTATCAATATTAGTATTTGTAAATTGTATACATTCAATGATAAGTATTGTACTTAAATCCAGATATTAATAAATCATTCTGTTCTATATACGGCTCTGTATATGTATTTTCTAAACGTAAATAGTCGAATGCAACATACGACATTTTTCAATGCAACTTCTGTAGTAAGGCAACCATTAGTTCTGAAGAAAGTCGAACTAACCCCACCCCCTGTTTGTCCTCTTTGGTTCTCCTAGTTATCCCTTATGGTCGGCCAGGCCATTCCTTGCGTCCCTGTTCCCTCTTACATACGTACCCTTGCACCTCCTCAAATGCCTTATGTTTTATGGACTATTGTTTTCCTGGAGGTCAGTGTAGAGAGGCATTACCTTATGTATTTGGCGTTACCTGTAACAACTTATTCTCTCTCTTTAATTGTCCGGTTGTCTGATTGTCGAGTTGAAATATGGAAGAAAAATAAATGGTTTATAAAAATAGATACAAGTATTTGAACTTCTGATAAATAAGGTCTTAATATCGAGGCGGCTTTTAATTGTCGTTTTGCTAAATTCAGACAAAGATAAAAACTACTGACGTGATGTGTTTTTCAGTCGTCAAGCTAACGCTACATTTACTAAGGGTGTTTTTATTTATGAGATCGGACCCGAGTATTTTTATCGTACAAGTTTGTCCTTTATCTTCAAGCCCATTAAGTCATTATCAAATACTTTAAAGGGTATTTTTAAGTTAAAAGCTTCACGATTATTATACATGTTTCTTCTATCTCTTATGACCTAAATATTTCGTAAGATATTTCGCAACAAACTTTTTTTGACGGTTTTGGTTCATAGACCGTTGACATAAATTGACAAGGGAGATAATGTGAAATAAAAAATAATTAACGTATTTAAAAAAACATAATATTATAACGTATTCGGTTTCATAAAATCTAAATGATTGATATTTTGTCTGAATAATTGTTGTTACCCATTCTAGACTTTTGTCAATGTTAATCAACATCATGTAACAACAACGTAGGAGCAAAATGTACATTCAACAATTTAAAGTCTAAGTCTGAGTTTCAGTCCTAAATGTTTGTGAATATGGCCCCAGGGTGGTATTAAGGTTTACCTTATGATTGTCCTTATCCTTATATTCATTTCATTAGTTAGAGGTAAGGAAATCCTTCACCTTTGCATTTTCATCTGTGCCATTTAAGGATTTCCTTAGCAAAGGACAGTCTTAACTTTAAGAAAAATATCAATTCTACTTAAGGAAAATGGACGCTACCTCATCTTTTAAGGTAACAAATGCCATATATAATGAAAATCTTAAGATAAGACATCTATTGAATACCACTTATTATACCACAACATATTTAAGGAAAATCTTGTGGGTATTAAGGAAAGTAGTTGGGTTGATAATCATTTTGTAATTGTCACAAGGAGACGGAACGCTAAGCATTTTAAGATTTTAAGCATTAACTTTTGTATTCAATGTAGCTACGAGGATGTCCTGTAAGATGATTTTTTAATAAGTGATAAAATAAAGATATATTGGGGTAGGGCCGTTATTTCCAATCCGGTCGTATATTTATTATTATCTAAAACGGTCCAAAATTTAGACACAATTTAATAAACTTCTAAATCAGATACTTTCAATATAAAATGTTTTAATGATAGCCACGAAGGTGTCCTCTGCGATATCTTAAACAATAAAGAAGTTAAGGGGTAGGATCATGTTTTCCTTTTAGGGCCGTACTTTATTTTACGGCCGGGCCGTGTTTTAAACCTGGCCTGGTTCTATTTCTGGACTGCGCTTGATATCATTGTCTATCACATGTATTATTAATTGTTTTGATTATTTTCGGACTGAAGTCGTCTTATGCAATATATTAAAGGAAACATCTTTTCTACATTTGGACTTGATATGCCCATCCATTGCGTGCACGTGGACATTTTTAGCTGAGGTGATTATCTGATCGATTTTGCAAGTTCAATACATGCCACTGTATGTACAGGTTTATAAACATGTCACAATAAACCTTGACATTTTTAGATCTACTTTACGAAAGTGTGTTCAATATATTTAAAGAAATAATTAAGTATAAAAGAGAGATTTAGTTGTTTCAATAGATATTTCATCATGTAACTTGTTTGGAAAATTACCGATAGGTGGTCCGGTTTAACAAATTGATTCAATGTTGATTCTATATTAAATTGTATATGTTTTTAAAATATGGATATGTAGATTCTAACGTTTCCAGTGGTATATTGTTTCAGAGAATTGAACATTAGACCACGTCAAACGGACAGTTTAAACAATAATTTTGTTTAAATTTTAGCGTAGCACATCAGTTTTACTGGGAATTCAGGTTAGGCAATTCTTTGTTTCAATCAATTCGCTTCTGATATGTATGTTATCATTTTAACATTGACCCACTTTGTACCACAACGTAATATCGTGATACTGATAAGCGTATGTGTTTACGCAGTTGTCACCTTGTTTACTTGGTGAATGTCGGACAAGATTGTTTAAATAATCC
The DNA here is from genome assembly GCA_032209605.1 of Mactromeris polynyma. NCBI lineage: Eukaryota > Metazoa > Mollusca > Bivalvia > Venerida > Mactridae > Mactromeris > Mactromeris polynyma. The sequence continues at coordinate 3,014,223 of JASFXZ010000013.1, read as the reverse complement.
ATATCGAAGGAGAAACATGGTATGATATTACATGTGTATATAAGTCTAAGACCCTTGCGACACTGAAGGAAGTAGGTACTTAATGTTATTATTTATGACGATCACACGACTAACTGAAATACCGGAATACTTACGGAATACCCATACATTTTACGTAGAAAAATCAAACGTAAATGCTATAATAAACCCGTAAATTTATCCATTGTTGAAGTGTTGTATCATATATGATATTGTCAAAATAATTTGAGATTATATTTCGTTAAATACTGTATTAAACAACTTCTCACACTTAATACCATAGCTCATTACTTACAGCCTTGGAACTCTCAGTAAAAAAGACTTGTCAGACATCGACCTGACAAACTCGGAAAACTTGTCCGACAGAAAGAAAACTTGTCCGACGGAAAGAAAACTTGTCCGACTGAATGCAAAATTATCGGACCAAAAACTTGTTAAAAAATTATAAATGGATACTTCAAATAACTAATTTCTTTTTTATTCTCGTTTCGATAAATTGTCCTCTCCAAACTGAAACAGAAATTGCCATCTCCATAAGTTCATTGTCATCTTCCACATTTTTGACATCAGTTACTGAATACTGTAAATGGAAGTAATCGCTGCGGATTCATACGTTGCATCATAATCATAAAAACCACAACCATACTACCAGATACTGAACTTCCACTGCATGAACGTTTAACTAATTAAAGTTCTGTGACCACCTTTGTATTTTTTTCTGTTGACGGTTTTGATTGTCATTGCAAGGATAAACTCGTGCGATACTGTGCAGAAAGTAAAAAAACAACACTTTATAGAGAAATATATCTATTACCTGGGAAATATTTGCAAGAATAATCTGTTGAACAAGATTATATATATATATATATATGTGCGTGTGTGTCATTTGTACAAAAAAACAATTTATTACTATCTTCAAGAAAACAACTTTTAATCCCACAGAAATGTGAATGCGTTGATAATGCGCCTTTGTAAGGTCAATGAATATTGCTTATTTCAAATTTTGTAAAATGTAGTGGTATGGGGTTGGACGACCGCCCGGTTAGCTCAGTCGGTAGAGCGCCGTACTAGTGTTTAGGGGGTCGTGGGTTCGAGCCCCACATCGGGTGCACTTTCCCACATTGATTTACTTTAGAAAGAAGGGTCCAAGCTGTCTGTTTAAGCAGATTTAACTATGATAACGATTTTGGAACAATTTTAAGAAACGGTTTTATAGCTAACCCATGTTTTAGTAACATAAATGTTATTGTGCGTATCTCATTCAGTTTTTTAAATATACACAATATACGCATACACCTTCTTGTAATACTTGTAACAATTGTGTATATATGTATACATCATATATATCCTTTCATTTCATGCGTCAATAAGCGTTATTCCTTTTTCCTGTTGGCAATTTATCCTTATTTATGTAATGAAATTGTTATAATTTAGAGGACAAAGTGTTAACACTGGTGTCACTCGAGATTCTGTTCTATATCGAGGGTTGTATGAAGACATGGAGAGTTCCTTTGTTCATATTGCTTTTAATTTTACCGACTAATACGTAGAACACAAACTTGTTAGTGTTTTAGATGTTTAATAATTACATTTCTTTAAAAGTTTGAACAATATAATAATTTGGTGAGACTTGCATTCATGTTTTCTATTTGACTGTTTCCAGCCCACGAAATAAGGAAAAACACCTTTCACTTTTATTTATTACAACGGATGATATAAATGTATTTGAATTACTATAAAGACCACAAGGCATGATATGCGAATCATAAAAGATGTAGATAAGGGGTATTTTGTCTTTTTTAGAAAATCACATGCGCGTTTCCATGACGTCAACATGCGTTCCAAATGCTATTTTTAGAATTAGCCTACGAGTTTAGGTAAATAAAGCATGTATAACGGACACTACGTGTGAAACTAGAATATCTAACAATACTCATTTGACGGTGGCCCTGTGGCTCAGTGGTTAACGCTGCTGAATACCAATCCGAAGGTCGTGGGCAAAAACAGAAATGCTTTTCAGTGTTTCCCACCTGACATAGTACTGGCATGTAACCAGGAAAGTACTGGGCAGATTCCAGGAAACTACTGGTTAGATGGCAGGAAAATGCTAACTGTACGATGGGTCTCATTGGCAGTGTGCAGTGGCCATCTTTGGATTAAAAATTGTCTGTTTGACCTATACTGCTCTACTGGCAGGTAAATTCCCCCCAAAAATCCCATTTATGGTGTGCGGGGGACATACCGCGTCAACCGAAAAACCATAAAGTGCATTAGCAAAAAATGTGCGCGGCGAGTGTCGATCTCATAAACACAGTAATTGGCGATTTTTTTTACATTAATCTGAAATTTTGTCAAACTAGTTCTGGACCACTCACATAACAAATAATGCAGTCAATAAGTTTAAGAAATGATCACTTACTAAAGAGCAATTACTGTTTAAAAACTGTGATATCGAATAAACCCCACACTGTTAAGATATATAGTTGGACGACGGGGGACTGATTTGTGAATGTGGCCCTCCGCTCTCCACATTATTCACACAGTAATACAATACATATATAACACAGTAATACAATACATATATAACACAGTAATACAATGCATATATAACACAGTAATACAATACATATATAACACACAGTAATATAATACATATATAACACACAGTAATACAATATAGATATAACACACAGTAATATAATACATATATAACACAGTAATACAATACATATATAACACAGTAATACAATGCATATTATTTATAATACACAGTAATATAATACATATATAACACAGTAATACAATACATATATAACACAGTAATACAATGCATATTATATATAATACACAGTAATATAATACATATATAACACAGTAATACAATGCATATATAACACAGTAATACAATACATATATAACACACAGTAATATAATACATATATAACACAGTAAATACAATACATATATAACACACAGTAATACAATATAGATATAACACACAGTAATACAATATAGATATAACACACAGTAATACAATACATATATAACACAGTAATACAATACATATATAACACACAGTAATATAATGCATATATAACAAGAGTAATACAATATAGATATAACACACAGTAATACAATACATATATAACAAATAATTAAATACATATATAACACAGTAATACAATACATATTATATATAATACACAGTAATACAATACATATATAACACAATTAAACATTTACTTATTTTAGGTGCGACTGTGCACTTTTTATGTGGCATTTAATCAAATTGCCGTCCAGTTTCCTAACGAAGTTGGCTGTCCAAATTTGGCTTCGACATTTAACTTAGATTTGATTGGCTTTCGCATCGCTGTTACACATATAGCAAAAGCGAGCACAAGACGACCTCGTCGAAAACAAATCGTATTTTCTTCCGTAAACCTTTTTCAGTCCAACCGCTGTCCCACGGACCACTTTCTAGCCTTTTTGAAAAGCTAACATCGTTTATCAGTATCGTATAGGTTTATGTCACGTGAAGTACTTCATGCGCGTGACGTCATTCACCGACCTTTGTACGCATCGTCTGTTCAACAGACCGCCATTTCGAAGGCGTACTCCGCTGAAGATAGCGTCGTCTTAATCTACAAAACAAAGTAATGTTTGAATGTGTCAGTATTTGTTGTTATTAGAATGAGTGATTTTATTTATGTCATGATATTGATATTGATATTGCTGTATCGACACTCGCCGCGCACAATTTTAATGGTATTTCGGTATACCCGGCCGGTACTGTAAACTGCTGTATGTCAATAGCACGCCATAAATGATAAAGTCGAATGCCGGAATGGTGAAATCTACCTGCCAGTAGAGCAGGGTTAGAGTAACAATCAATGGGCATTTGTTATGCTTTCATTTTAAATCATGGTCCATCCTGTTTTTGTGGTAGGCTTAGTAACGATATCGACTGTTATTCTGAATTATTATAGCAAGACTCACATAAAATCATACCAAAATCGTGTTTATTATTTAATCATTATTCTACTGTCTATTGTAAGTATCGATGTCGAATTCTTTGTTTTCAAGTCTGATGCCTCCTTTAATTTTGACTTAAAATGTAATGAAATTTCTTTAAATCTTTGTAACAGTTATTATTCCACCATGGCATGGTCAATTATTTATTCCATGTTAACAGTAGGTTAATGGAGTTCAAGGTTGCGGTGAAAGATAACAATGTGGGGTGAGCGCGCATTAAAATATCATTGGTTCTTTTTCTGGACTGCGATTGATAACATTGTCTGTCACCTGTATTTTGATTAATTTCTGACTGAAGTTGTCTAATGCAATATATTAAGTGAACATCTTTCCTACTTGTGGACTGGATATGGATCATACATATGCCTACCCTGTGCGTTCGCGTCGAAATGCATTTTGGCTGAATATGACGGCATTGTTTTACATCAAGTGATTATCTGACCGATTTTGCAAAGTACAAGGTCAATACATAATACTGTATGTACATGTTTAGATACATGTCACAATTAACCTTGAAATATTTAGATCTACTTTACGAAGATAAGATAATGAATTTCAGTTGAATTTATACCAATTTTGAGACTATGACAGACTTTACTCAATGAAGTTTGCACTTCTGTTTAAAAAATTATAAACGATGATAAATTGTTGCATAATTTTATTTGCTCTGCAGTTCGATAGATAGTTAACAATTTGAAATTCCGGTTTGGTGTTCATTCAATATTTAATAGCTCTATTAAGTGATTTGTTTGTCACATAAGTACATATATATATAGATCTAGTACAAGTGTCAATTAATTAATAAGAATTGTGAATGAAATTTGCCACCAATTCTCACCCTCGACATACAAAAGGATTTCAACAGTTCAATATAATGTGTCAAGTACTGTATTGTTCGACCCATCTATGGTAAAAATGAACTAAATAGTAGCTAGGGATCGCAAATTATGTTCGGGTGTTCGACCTTTCTCTGCTCGAGTGATCTACTGTTAGATAAATGTTAAATAAAAGGGATTTCTTCAGGTCAATTAAGAACCTGTTAGAGGTATCAGACTGAGTACTGTGTTCGAGCTTAAACTGTTTGAGGTTTCCAAGTTTTACTGTAACTTGATTGGAAAATTCCCGATATGTGGTCAGGTTTACCAATGATTCAATGTTTGTGGTTACATCAACTATATTAAATTGTATATGTTTGAAATAATTAGATTCTTACCTTTCCAGTGGTATATTGTTTCAGAAAATCAAAAATTAGACCTCATCAAACGGAAAGTTTAAAAAACAGCATTTTCTATCAATTTAAGCGTAGAACATCAGTTTTACTAGCAATACAGGTTAAGCAATCGTTTGTTTCACTCGTTACACTTCTGATATTTATGTTATCATTTTAACATCGACCCACTTTATACCACTATGTAATATCGTGATACTGATAAGCGTATGTGTTTAGGTTCATTTATGCAGTTTGTCACCTTGTTCACGTGGTGAATGTCGGTCAAGATCGTTTAAATAATACATATTGAAGGAGATAAATGAGTTACATGATATGATATATAAGTTTAAGAACCTGGGTGTCAGAGTACTTGATGTTATGATTCCAGTGTTTGTTTTTGCCCAAAAATGGGGCCGAAATTGGGTCCCATTCACAATCACCAAAAGTATGTTTTTTCACAAAAATCTGGCTAAAATTTCACAATTAAGGCCACTTGATATTTTCAGGTTTTTGTTTGCGAATGTTGATCAATCTGACTAACAGTATTTTAACTGCTATACTATAGATTAATACACTGCTATAGTGTACTACATGATCGTCAGTAGTCTGGGGGAAACATCTAGGGGAGGAAATGACATGTGGGGGAAACGACTGGATACCGGGTGTTTTACTGTGGTTTATAAAGAGTGTAACTTCAACTATCATGCTGGAGAAGCATGACCTCATGCTACATTTGCTAACTTGACAGACAATTTGTTATAGAAATAGTCCTTGAAAAATTGAAAACAATCCTGAAAGTCTTTGAAAATACTTGAAATTTGGCTCAGGGATTCTGTATGAACCATGGAATACCAATTTCTATAACGACATTCTTATTAAACATTTAATGCTATTATCAATATCACCAGATTGGGTTTCTTACAGGAAAGAAATATTATTTTATTCATTTGCTATCCAAATAAATACTTTGGTTTGCTTTATTTTAAGTAGCTATTTGGTACATAGTTTTGATTGTCTATCAGACAAGCCATCTGGCTGGAGTTCACTTTCCTTGAGTATTCCAGTAACAGTACATTTCAATGTTTTTATTGATACTGTTCTGTATTTTCTGCAGGTCCTACATTACTAGATCCGCATTGATGTCACTTGAATTGAACAGCCTTTCAGGAAGATGTGTGTGCCTTTCAAGAGTTTCTCTCACAGGTAACTTGTAGGCAAATGTTATTATGGTTTGCATAACAGTTCTCTGTTAGCACAAATTGTAATTTCAATCATCTATTGTAGATCAGGCATGAGAATTTACTGCAGATTCACGGAAATCAGCAGAGTTGACGCTGGCAAGGACCGTTTTTGAGACAATTCAAGCCATCTTAGATACTTAAAAGCCAGGAGCTTCCGCGGCCCCCTGGATCCCTTTGCAAATTTTCAGCTGATTTTGAAATTTTGCATTCTTGTGCCTTTTATATCCATAATTATGAATTTGTTCTTACTACACATTATTGGTTTAGTTTTCTTACTGTCATGGCCTAAATAGGATATAAACTGTCAGTGAACATTGTGGTCATATCATATTTGATATGATAATGGAATAGATAACAAACATTTAAACACTTGCAATTTAATTAACTGGTAAATTTTCAGACTTAATTTTATGTTCATCTTTAGATATTTTGTGTTATGTTAAAATTGTGAATTTCTACACCGTTCGCATTTCAGTGTAACCAATTACCTTTGCCAGAATTGAGAGCTGACATTGTCCATAGTATATTGATCTACCTGTATCAGTCAACAAACAGTCCATACCACTTCAGTGTGCATGAATTATAAGGTATGAATTTGTAAAAAACTATTGGCAGGAGTAGAATATCATTAATTCAAGTTCATACTAAATATAACTAGGAAAACTTTTCACATTATTCGAGATTGTTATTTAAGGGAAGTAACTTCACCTTATTTTATCGACCACAATTTTGAAGTAACACAATTAACTGTTTTATATAGCAGGCAATAGATTTCAGAATGATTAAGGGGAGACAAATCATTTACCTTATTTTTTCATTGTTAAGCTGTAATTCAATTATAATAAGTTAATTTATTGAAACTAGATACTCCAGATAGCTTGAAATGTGTTGTGGAGGTCATAATTACTGTGCAGAACTGGTAGTTTTACTATAGAATTAAAGAGGGCAAAAAAAACTGGGCTGATCGATGGCAACTTCTCATGCTAGTATCTAATGACAATAGAAATCAGTGGCTAAAGGGATTTTATTGAGGTTTGTGAAATTTAGGTTTTGTTAAATCTAAAAAAAAAATGATAGTCAAATTTCAGTCAAAATGTTTCTGGAGTGTTCATCCCCCTGACTTTCTTGGATATTTTAGCTACCAGTTGGTTTACATCCATGAAACTTCACATGCTAGTATCTGATCATAATAGAAACTCGTGGGTAATTGAATTGGTACTGATTGTTTTGTATCCAGAGCAATGCATCTGGATATCTGAATTCAGAAACCAGACATACATGAACTTGTATTTATTAACATTAACAGGGGGTGATAAAATTCCGGATTCGAGACCTCCTGGGTCGATTTTTAGATTGATGTAAATCTGATGAGTTTTTTGGTGGTGGGGGGTATAGTGGCCGAGTCGCTCTCTGATCGAAATGAATTGGTACAAACCAAACAAAAATGGCGTCGCAAACAATGAAGACTTTGAGAAGGTGAAAAGGTCTGTACGAACAATTATTGAAACAAACTAGTAGTACTATACATGTAAATTTAATCGGATATACATTCCACTCGTTCATAGTTAAGCCTTTTTTGGCAGTATTTTGATCGCTAGTCATCATATATAGTTACTTTGTAACTCGCACTCTCGGTTTATGCCATTTTTTTAAATTATCACATATTTTCTACCATACATTAATAATGGGAGATTTAGTCTATTCTTATATTATTGATAAATGTGATCTCAAAGTATCCCAAGTTATATACATAAGTAAGTACTTACATCTAATTATAGTGTAAACATTGATATTTATTAAGGCAACCTGCAATACTTCAGGTATTTTTATGCTGATTCACTCAAAAATTAAAGCCTGTAAACATTCAATTTCAAGTTTGTTTTGTTACTGTCAGAGCATCTGAAAGGGCTATAAAATGCTAAAAATCATTTTCGGCCGGGGGGCTTTGCCCACCTTGACCCCCACATGGGGCACTGCCCCTTGACCCCGCTGGGGACCTGCGGCCCCAGACCCCCCCGGCTTTGGCAATTCAGGTCTGTTATCACCCCTGACATCATTATAACACCACTATCACTGGCTATTGACTGCCTATTGTTAACAAAAATCACATGTCTTGTGTGTAAGGCCAAGAAAAATCTGTGTTTAGGGTAACGGTCTCAAAATATTCTAGGTAGGGTAGGGACAAAGTTTGTTTTTTTACCGTCCATCCAAAACAGTGTAGCTCTAGCAAGTCACAAATGCTTACCATAACATTCTGGTATACTAAGTACTACTACTTGCTAATTATGTGTATTTCTGACGAAAAATGTCTGACATTTACAGAGGATTAAAAATTTACCCCACCCACTATTACAAACCTGAATTTTAACATTCAAATTGGGAAAATAAATCGAGGGGTGAAAGCGAAACTGGTCTAAGTGACATTTTTTCAGAAAGTCACTTTTTTGCATAAAACAATTCAACACACTAATACCCATCTTCTGCGAAAAGATTGTATCCGTAAATTATCAATTTTAGATAATATCGTAAAAATGTCCAAACGGTCTAAGTGAAATGCAATAATTTTTGAATGCGAAAACAGTCTAAGTGCATTATTTTGCACTTAGACTGTTTTCGCATTAATTTTTGAACTTAGAATTCTGTGGTTTAAGTGACACTTATTTTTCAAACAGTGTTTTTTCTGCTTAATAAACTATTTTATTGATGTTATTAATTTAAGTATAAATGCATGTGTTTTTTAAACCATTTTATTTAAAATAAACAAATTTTTATTCACTTAGACCATTTTCGCATTCAAAATATTGGTAACGTTTTGCAAATTATTGAAAATGTTTTCACTTAAACCATTTTTAGTTTTGATATTTTCTGTCTTAATTGTGTACACAGATATTGTTCACATGTATTATTAATAATTATATATTAATATGATTGAGACATCTTGTCATGATGTCATTAACTGAAGATATAATGTCATGAAGGTAATATCATTATAACAATTATAATGAGATTTTCAGGACATAAATACTAACAATAGGACATGATCTGTAGCATTGACTTAGTCTGTTTGTATTTGAATGATATCATTCCTTCTCAAAACAACAGTTTCGTTTCATTGCTCCCACATAAGATTGAGTAAGCTGTACTTTCTGAGCACAGTGCGCATCACATGTGTATTTCATGTACTGAGAATAGTTCCTGGTTCCTGAATTATGGCGGTATTTTATAAGTTATTAACTTTATGTTAATATTGTCATCACATTTAAAAACTGATTCCCTCCCTCATCCCTAATTGATCAATTCATTATTTGTCATTTTGACTGTTCCACTAACTTTGATCAATTAGGGATGAGGGAGGGAATCAGTTTTTAAATGTGATGACAATATTAACATAAAGAAATGTATTTTTTTCTATTGTCTGTTTTAAAGTTCTATACTGTCTCCTTGTGGTGTACTTTTCTGGAAATAAAATGTGTTGAATAAGATGAGCAAATGACATCAAATTGCATTTTAAGAGTTGTGAGCACACTTAGAAGTCATTTTGAGTAAATAAAAAATCCTACAAGAAATGGTATTTATAGATGTATTTTAATTAATAAAATTTTAATGTTAACTATAATGATAACAACTTTGAACTTAAATATATAAATCATTATTATTCAGATTTTTAAAAATAGCTTTGTAAGAATTTTAGTATGTATAATTCACTTCCATATTGTACCTTCAATGTTAGACAGCATTGCAAGGTGTGAGATATTTGGAAAAGACAATGGTATTCAGCGTTTGACACATTCGGACTCCTAACTTTTCAAATCAAGGAGTCCGAAATTTGGATGAATTCGGCACTTATCGATGAGCCGAGATGTGCGATGTACTATTCGCGTATAGTAGAAATTCATGGTTTATTGAATCGGATAAAATTCCATTACGTACATAATTGATGTACATGTAGTTTATTCTCTTTGTATTTGCTGGTGACTTACCATTTTGACTCTGTTGTCCTGTATAAACACTGGTCTCAACTTTGGTACAAATATGTGTAATACACCTTTTATTCGTCAAAATTTATATAAAATAAAGGTCATACATGTACAACAACAACAACTTTTATTCAGCATTAAGCAATAAAACATGCTACATGTACTAGTCTACATAAATACCAAATAATATACAGGTAAACAGATGTAGGGAATAAGTCATGATCATTAATTCAGACAAAAGGATAATTTTAATGAGAAGCTCAAGAAAAAGAAAATAATTATCATACTATGTATTGACATGTGTATCATTTAATCATTTAATTTGAAGAGATTGTTTAAAATTAATTAAGTTTGTTTGAGTGGTATATAAATTTTGCGAGATTTGTTGTTACTTTTTTGTTTTTAGACATTAAATCGTCCAATTTATTCAATGTTAGCCAAGTGTAATGTTTGGATTGTATTACCTTCTTGCGCATGCATGTGTAAAGGATAAATTAATAAAAAGTGATTGTCATTTTCTATCATTTCGAATTGATTCAGATCATTACAATATTTACCTTTCATTTTTATGCCCTCACTCTGAAACTGCAAAGTGCAAAGTTATGGTCCTTGACTTATCACCATAATCAGTACAGTTGTTCACTTGGCTGTGCCCAGTAAGTGCAGAGTTTTGGCTCTTGACTTAGTTAAAATTTAGCCTACAGAGTATGCAATCTTATGTTACTCATATCTCCAAAACTATATGAGCCAGAGTCATTAAACTTTACAGGAATGTTCATCAGCATGTGAAGTTGTGCACCTGGGATTTCATGTTAGCTGTGCCCAGTAAGTGCCAAGTTATGGCCCTTGACTTAGTTAAAATTTAGCATACAGAGCGTGCAATTTTGTGTCGCGCATATCTCTAACAGTATATCAGCTACACTCACCAAACTGTATAGGAATGTTTACAAGCATGTGTAGTTGCACACCTGGGGTTTCATGTTTGCTGTGTCTAGTAAGTGCAAAGTTATGACCCTTGACTTAGTTAAAATATAGCCTACAGAGTATGCAATCTTGTGTCGCGCATATCTCCAAACAAGTTTGAGTCAGAGTCATAAGACTTTACAGGAATGTTCACCTACCTGTATGTTGTGCACTTGAGGTTTCATGTATGGTTACGCCCAGTAAGTGCAAAGTTATGGTCCTTGACTTATCACCATAATCAGTACGGTTGTTCACTTGGTAATTTGGATACCCATTCACAAATTACAGTATACATTGCTCGAGCGACCACCTGTAATAAGCGACTTTTTTATTAAACGATCACTTAAATGCGCGAGCGTTTTTACTATATAAATTGTATCTATTAAACGACTTTTCTCTAACGCGACCAGCGACCGCATTAAACCAGTCCCGACAGGTAAAAAAGATAGTTAAATAATCCATTAAACGACCGCATGCATTAATCCCATTGTGCATTTCACACCTTATTCACAACTGCATTCGCGCATTGTCCTTTAAACAATTGAATAAACAATTAGGCGTGATAAATGCGACCAGGTAATTACGTCATTTAAAAATCGCTGCATATATGTGTCCGTTTGAGCGCGAGTCTCAAATGTAAATGGATTACACAGCATAACGATCATAATTTCTACAAGAACCAAGTTCATGTAAAGTCGTTGCTAAGCGACTTACGTTGCTTGATGTTACCGAGTTTTTACATTACGATGTCCCGAGAACAAATATGCGAGATGTAATTTGTGTGCCGACTCGCCCGCTTTTATCTTTTCTTGACAGATCGTCGTGCCGACAAACTTCCTATATACTCACTGAGAGAATGAAAATGTCAGACAAAAACACATCGCATAATTTAACTCTGGGTTTAAATGTGTAAACACTCACTTTGTTTAATATGTAATCCATTTAAAAGACCCCGTAAAATCATGGCCTTATCAGAAAAAAACGTTTATTACTATCGGCCTGTTTTAATACGCATGTGGAAGTTTTAGAATTATTCCAGTTAATAGCTGTCCAAACTTCGTCACTGAATTCATGACGTCATGCGCATCATGCGCAGATTCGTGTAACTGTTATGAGTACACTGTACAGTTATTTATTTATGGACCCGTGTAAATGTGTGTGTCTGTGTTTCGCCTTTTACTTTCGTGTTAGTTAGAAAATTTCACGCGTGTGATTAGAAAATTCTTGAATTTTAAGCACGAGGCAACTACACTATTCAAAGTACATGAACCTTGTCACATTGGATAACTTACGTGGAATTTAAGAATTAGGCACGTGTAAAGTGTTCTATTGCCTAGTGAGCTGATAGAGTGGTTTAAATTTACGAGCTTTGATTCACACCATAGATACATATGAATGGAAAGAGGATGGTATTTATATGTTTTGATTGTTCAGAACAATATTCATTTGTACTTAACTTTCGTTAAATTTGTTGATATCTATTAAGAGACCACTTTATTAAGCGACCACGTTTTGGCCGTCCCTTGGGTGGTCTCTTAATACAATGTCTACTGTATATGCAGAATATTAGCATTTGCTTTGGTGACAAAGGCTGCAAGTCGGGGCATCTGTGTCCTATGGACACGTTTTAGTTTGGTATATTATTGTGTCTTCCCCGCTCTATTTCTAGATTATGTGATGAGAGACGAAATCTACTTACTAGTCCCTGGACCCCCGTGAAAAACAGAATCAGCCATCCCAGTCAATTTATATGTATCCTTAAATCCAGGGATCCTGGGGCTCTCCTCTCCCAACTTGACGTTATCAAGCTATGGAAATTATTAAATATCCAAATGCCGCTTGTCCGGCGGGTGACACCTCCGGCGTCGGGTTCGGTGATGCTGGAATTCCCGGGGGCTGGGACTCTGTAATTGTGAGGTGGTTGCAACTCTACTACTTCAGGACCGGGTCACATACATGGTCATCCATGGGTCCCCAAAAATATTGACTTAATAGAGCTCCGCCCTATTTTACATTTTGAACCATCAACAAGGTGGAGCTAATATCTTGAAACAGATTTACAAACAAATCTAGGGGGACAACTTGGTCAGTTAAACTTTCTTTTTGTGGGGCTGTTCCAATTGATATCAAAATTGGGGATTCCAAATGACATATATGGGCAAAATTGTGTTATTAACATTTCTGATTGCATGGATCTATGTAAAGGTCCCTATGAACTTTTTTTGGGGGGCAAAAATACCTTTTTTCAGGAAATTACAGCACTTTTAATATGGGTGCTTTTCAAAATAATGAGGCATTTTCTTTTCTCTCTCCTAACCTTAATTCCTTTCACTTTAAAAAAGTGTTTGCAGGCAATTCATGGGCCAATCAATCTTGTTAACAAATTTGTTGAGTTTCAGCTGGATGGCTCAATGGGTAAAAAAGTTATGTAAGAATATGTAGCTAAATTTGTCCCCTGTGCATCCAAAAAAGTGTGACATTTTACATGAAGGCCTTTATTCATGTGTTTTATTTTTTGAAACTGAATTGAATGGTTGCATTTTTTTCTTTTTTATGTAACTGAACCCTTTATCATTTTACAAAACATACTTTTAATAAAAAATTATAAATTATTTTAACCAAATTTTAATGTCATGTGACTGAACCCCATTCATTAAAAACAAAAATAGAATATTAAATTTACATTTGGAACACTACCATTCCATTTCAGCACTATTTATCTTAAATCCTTTTGTTCTTTTACTCCCTTTAACCTGCCAGCTTTGAACAAATAACATAGTTTTATTAATTCATACATTATTTTGTTAGGAACTTAGATGAATGTCTTAATACCCCAAAATGTCCCCTGTGCACCTTTTCAGTTGTTAGGTGTCAGATTTCTATTATTTTTTAAATAAAATGATATTCTGCTATATTTCCCTAGAAAGAAAGTGACCAGGGATGCAAAAACAGCTTTCAGCGTCTCACATACAGGGATGTAAAGCATCTGCATGGTTTAAAGCAATGTCCCCTGTGCACCCTGTTTTGGCAGGGTTCAATAACATGTCATAACTGACAAATATGGTGCTATTTCCATATTCTGAGAAATGTGTACATACTATTTAGGCATCACTTGATAGTTTAGCAATTGGATGTTAAGTGTATTATAAATACTGGTAATTATTATTTTATTATAAAGGTGTATTTTTGAAGGGTTTTAAATTAATTTAAATATAGTTTTAATATTGAGGCATATACGATAACATATTCTGTTTTAATATTATATTTTAATTATCATCACAATTAAAAAACATCAAATCAAATTGAAATAATGCATGTAATGCTTTTATATATGCAATGTATTATATGCATCAATTGGGTGCACAGGGGACGCTAACAATTTAATATGTATATACTATAGCAAATATACCTGAGATTATAATTTTGTACAGGAAATGAGTACCCCAGTGGAAAAGCTGGTAGTTAAGCTTCCTTTTAACTGATAGTGGCTGTGCATTGAGACCAAAAACTTTATTCCAGGCTATGGACACATTTTATTCCATTGTTTAGAAATAGTTTTGTAGGGTCTAATGTTCTCTTTCAAACATTTACAGTATTTTTTCAAGCTCTACTGTAAGTACAGTTCCTCTAATTGTTAAAATTTTACCAGAAAAAGTTTAGTTACAAAAAAATTGTTAATTACAAAATATTATTTGCGCTATAATTTGTCCCCAGTGCACTTTTCCGTAACATTACAAAGTATGTATGAATTCTAGTACTTTATATTACCATTCATGATATTTTCTTATTTTCATACTTAATAAGTAATGTTGAGGAATACTCTCTATAATATACCCAGAAATGTCTTAAGTAGATCACAAATAATTATTTTATGAACATAAAAGTGATTATAAATGCATATTATATTGGCTGTCAATATGTGTCCCCTGTGCACCGAATCTCTGAAAAATAGTTCAATTTTTTTTAAATGAAAATTTTGGCAATTTTAAGTTACAATACATTCTTGAAATTTGGTAGGTGGTCTATAAAGATGCATAAGGTGAGGAAAATGTAGATGTTATCCTTATTTAATTTTTGTTTTTAATACAGCAACAATTTTGTGAGGTAACAATTTATTTTCGGTGTCAAATTTGGACAAAAAGTGTTATATATTTTATTTTCCTTGAACAACTGATTAATTATGCACATGACTATACACATATACCAATTACTGATTATATAATTCAGAAAAATGCATATGATTTAGTCTAGGTTCTTGTCATAAGACACTTTTATGAATTACCCATATTGTTGGAAATGTTCGCAATATTTGGATTTAAGGTCGAAATATTTTCTGATTAGTATTTCCTGATACTTCCCCAAAGTTATTTCTGTGTAATTTGTTGAAGTATTTATTTTAATGTGAAATAGGTGACAATCATGAAGACTTGGTTTGAATTTTCAACCCCTATGTCACAATTTTGCCTCATTATTTTGAAAAGCACCCATATGGGCACCAAGACTACAAAGTTTATGAGTTTCACAAATTTAATATTAATATTTTAACTTCTTACAAATGTTATCAAAACAGTTGAAAATAGAATGTCTTTGTTTAGTTTACAATACAGGCAACATTTTTACCAAATTTCAAACTGTTTGTATTAGGAACTTACCAGACATATATAATGTAAAGTTAGAAACTTAAAGATTTAATACCTTGGCAATACCATGTTGAGCACAAACAAAGGTTGCTCTGGCAACCAATTGCAAAAATAGTATCTTTCAATATGGACACATTCATCAAAGAAATACTTTGCGACATCTTTATCAACAAAAATTATAACTATTACATTTCAGTAAAATATACATTAAGGTAAAATCTATGTAAGGGTGTTACAGTAACATTAACTCATCAAGTATTTTGTTTCAGTTTATTCAATGCAATGCATAAACGCCCCCCCCCCCTCTTGCACCCCTGTTCCCTTAAGGATGTACCCTTGTGCCTCCTCCAATGCCTTATGTTTTATGGAGTGTTGTTTTCCCGTAGGTCTGTGTGGAGAGGCACCGTCTTATGTATGTGGTGTTCCCTGTGGCAACTTATTCTCTCTTTTACACTGAATAAAAGAAAGTTTTTCTTCACCCCTCGTGACCCCCCACAAGGCCCCAAGACCCCTGGCTTTTCAGGATTGGCAATTCATGTCTGTTATCACATCTGAAAGAAACTAAATTGTGCTATTGTAACACAGTTCAACACCTTTTTTTCACTGGATCTAGTCTAGGGTTTATAATATGACTGGAAAGCCATGAAGGGAGGTACTTTGCTTCAAGACATTGAAGGACTCTTCCTCGAAGAATATGTACTGTTTCATGTACACCGTACCTTTTGATGAATATGTCATTCTGAAAGTAGAATAATGTTACATAAACATGTTTTACTGTTTACATAAAGTGCATGTAAATTATTGTGATATGTAACTAAATCAACTGATAAAATCATATCTGCATTTTTTTTGAATACCAATTTAGATTACGACAATCCTGCTTAAATTAGCAGCAATGAGAAAACTGTGCACTTTGTAACAAAGTTACTTTAGTACAGCCATTTTTAATCAAGACCACCTCTCAACAAGAGCTCATTTGCTTCTTGTAGCTGGCATAATTTGTTTACATGTTAGTAAGTAAAAATAAACTGTAAAGCACTATGTTATACCTGCTTTGAAAATGTATATCATTACAACTACAATATTTAACAGTTTCCTAATTGTATACAAAAATATGACTTATCCAAAACATTTAATACATACACACCTGAAATAGAGTGGTACTTTGTGATTTTTGGAATTTTCCAAAATAACTGTTTGAAGAGTACATCAGTCATAGAATATGACAGGACTCTGATGATCCCCTACTAACTGGCAGATATTATACCCGCTACAGGATGATATGCGGACAGTCTCTGCGATATCCTCCATACTCTCAGCTTTCTTATTTCCAGCATTCATATTGATTTATTTATAGCTTTCTTGGTAAATAGATGGCTGTATAATGTAATGCTTAGTTTTGCATTCTGTTATTATTATTTGTTAAGAACATAACACTATTATACCTAAATATGCTGTTGGTAAATATTTGAAACTATACTCAACAATCAAAATAAATTTCTATCTTAAGCAAGTATACAATTATCATGCCATTAATATATAATTTTTATGTATGATAAATTAATTTATTTCAAAACACATAGCAAACTCATAACAGTAGAAACATAGTTACATGGCAAGTGAAAAATTGTCGCCCTACATTTTGGGCATTTACAGAGCATATATTTTCAAAAGTGCATACCTTCCACAGCCCAAAATGTCAATCAGGGCTAAATTTGGTGTGTCAATGATGCTTCCATAAGTCTGTAATCCACAGTATGGTGGAGTCCTGTCAATATTCTCCACAGTCTATATCTTGAATTACAAACAAACGTTATTTTAAGTATAAAATCAGAGCAGTTTTTCTAGCTACATACTTGACTTTAAACATAACACATTAGTACACTGATTTTTCAAATGAAGTATTTACAAATTTCTATCAGTGTTTTTTTCCACCCTTTTGTGAATGGGGCCGGGGCCCGTAGAATTATAAAATAGCGTCAAATTGTCCATAATTGTGAATATCATAGTTTGCTTAAAATAAAAAGATACTGATTTACTTGACCTCATGTAGTACACTACAGGCTAGCAGTGTATTAATATATTGCATAGCAATGCAGATATTGCATAGCAGTTAAAATACTGTTAGTAAGATTGATCTACATTCGTTAACAGGAACCTGAAAATATTAAGTGGCCTGAATTGTGGATTTTAGTCAGATTTTTGTGAAAAAAACATACTTTTGGTGATTGGGAATAGGGCCAAATTTCGGCACCATTTTTGGGCAAAAAAACACTGTCTATTTACTGCATTTTCAGTAAATACACATTAAAGGGGGCAGGAAATTATTAACTATATTTTTTAAAGATCTATTTTATCCATAGTAAAGTTGCTGAAAGGAGGACATGAAATTCTGAGCCAACAGACCAGACCTTTTTCTATAGATAGTTCACATGGGTCAGACTATCTGACCCATGTTTTTTCACAATCAGAATATAAAATTCCTAATCAGAAGCACCTGCAAAAAAATCACGTACTGAAGCGACCTTGTATATATTGAAGCTCTGAATAACTGGCAATTTAAGTATGTGAACATCCATCCCTTGTGTCATAAATGTTTGTGGACCTTTTGTGTGTCTTTGTGACAGTTGATATCAGAAATGCAGATAAGAATGCTTGCTTATACAATTTTTTAACTTCCCAAATTTGGAGTTAAAGTTCTCCCAAATTAGCAAATTGGTGACGGACGGAGCAACTTATCAAAATGCTTATGTATCAGTATTTAGAAATGTGTCAATAAACTAGAATTCACAACATGCTCATTATCATTTCTTGTTAACATTCATCAGAATCATTGTCAGCATTATCTTCAAAACCAACGTCTATGTCCGAATTTTCAATATGTCCGAAATACAGATATTTTATTATTTCTAACTCCTGCATTAATTCTTGGTCACAACTTTGATAAAATTCATATGAGAAAGTACTGGTTGTTGTAGATTGGCTGATTTCTATGATGATATAAATTACATTATGATGTCAACAGACGGAAATATTAAAATAAATCTACTGCGAAAAGTTCTTCTGCCATTTTCTACCAGAACCGCCAAAATTAACAAGATAATTTTGTCTACTTGTCTCTTTAAATCAGAAACAGCATACCGATCTTTACCAACCTTGGTGAAAATGTTTGTGGGCATAATATCTCAACCAAGTTCAATAACCAGCCTCATCGCCCCAGGCACTTCAGAATTATGGCCCTTGAATTATCCAAAATTGGCCAAATTAGCCTTGTCCGCTCTCTAAGTCAAACAGTTTTCATCTTATCTTCACATAACTTGGTGAAAATGTTTGTGGGGATAATATCTCGACCAAGTTCGATAACTGGCCATATCGTTTATGTCACCCGGTACGCTCCCACACAGCGCTTTGATTCCACTACATTCGTTACATTCACACGCTGCTGTATTACCCAGTATATTTGATATTTGACCTTACGAAATCACCGTTCGTTCCTGATACTAAATACCATTGGTCGGCATGATCACATGACTACTGAGTTTATAATAGATGGGTATTTTCCAGTGTTAAACCAATAAAATGTGTACACAATGTATAGCCTTTCGTGTCGAAGGAAATTTTGACTATCTAGCTAATCGGTTTTATTTCATGTCATTAAAAGTTCAGCATTTACAGAAGGCAGTGTTTCGTTCTTTCATCGAGGATTGTACTGATATGTATTACAAATAGCGTGGCGAGTTTGAGTAACAAGATGCCTAGTAACGATACGACACATTTTAAAGTAGACGCAGATTCCGCATCAACAGTTGTTTAAATGACTTTAAATCACAACACATTGACAGGCATCGGAATAATTATGGCATGCCAACAAAACGATAGTCACTTGCGTTCGATTTATTTAGTTTTTCTAGCAATTTCCATAGTCGCAGCGGCATTTCTATGACAGTGAAAGCTGTCTATTCAATGCACGCTCGCATAAACTTTATTTACACATGTTTACTGTCCTACATTTGGGACATTAGCGAGTCGTTGTAAGCGGCTCACTGAATGGCTGTGAAATCATGTCGACTCGCCTGTCTAAATATAGAAAATATCAGTTGTGCGGGAGTTATAAAGCAGAAGGTATCGGAATAAGTAGAGCTGTAACGATACACGGCGATACGATACGTATCGCGATACCAAGGTACGATACGATATTTTTCGATACGATACGATACAGTTAATAAACAACAAAAGATGTATTCAAGTTTTAACAGTAAATGTATTTTGAAAACAAAAGAACATAAAAACATTTGAATTTGTAAGAAACCCAAAGTTTTCAACCACAGAGTATGGTCTTATATCAAATGCAATGAAATAACCAATTGCAGTTGTCAAGGCTTTAGACTTTGGATGTGTTGGACTTAATACAGGATGGCGAAAACTTTCACTTATTTTAGGTTGTCCATCACTGTTTCGCTTCGTAAGAATACGTACCACTCTCTCTACTGGACGTTTTTCTTCATACTGGACGAAATCGAATGATGTCGTTTTAAGTGCGATGCCATGTTTGATGTGTTACCGGCTTTATAACTTACATCTGCGTAGCAAATTCTTGCAGGTTGTCTGCATAACACTTTCTTGGCCATATCGAAAGCCATAATGTTGCCACACAGGCGATTTAAACTTCGATGGTGGGTTTTTTAACTTAATGTGCGTCTCGAACGCGTCTGACTCAGCCATTTTTGTTGTGTTCACCGACTGCATTTTAAAAGAGACGTTTTAATTGGCTTATTTAGTCTCATTCAGCCAATCGATGTTTCGCTTTGAACATGCACGAGTTATACTTAAATACCGTACCGAACCGTACTTTGCTTCCGTCGTATCGTTAACCGAACCGAGGACAGAAACCGCAGTGAATTGTGGACCGCGATTAATCGTTACAGCTCTAGGAATAAGCGCCCGATGCTAAAGGAGAGTAGTCACCCGGGTGTTATCACCCTTCGATTTTAGAAATTACCTAAAATTTGTCTTGTTTTAACTCAGACCTTTGACTTATGATGGGCGTATTTTGTGACAGTTTGGCACTCTTGTCTCTTCCTCAAATACGCATGCACACTCATGTACGAATACCGATGCCTTGTTTATTAACATTGGAACATATACATGTACATGTATTTATAATGAAATTTCCAGTCTAGTTATGGCTATTTTTGTTCACTGCAAATTCACTGGCCGTACCCTCTTGTTCAAATTCCTTGTTTGCTGCATTTAAGGTATGCTCCATACATTTCCTGACACCCCTATATATTATATAGAGGACCTTACATGAGTGGTCATTATTTATTGAATTATTAAATGAATCTTCTAAGCCTCGTTTTTATTGGTTTTAGATGACGATTTTAATAAATTCAATAAAAAATGAACACAAATGTAAAATTCTATTTATGATATAACAGCAGAAACGGCTGATATTCGCTTAAACATTTCCTTTACCTCTTTAAAGCAAGCAAATTCGGATGTGTGTAATGTGGTATTTTGTAAACTAAAGCTGACGCGTCAAATGTAGTTCTGTCAATTTTCTTTTTAAATTTCAGCCAAATGATACGATTTCAAAGGATTCTATCAAGTTTCATATTGGAATTAACAAGACATTAATTTTCTATGAAATATTTAACAATGTCAACATCATTTGAGCGCGTCAACGTCACGCTTGTTTTGTTGTGACGCCGCACGCACATCACATGAGTTATTTCGAAAATAATACATGGGTGTTATTACCACTCTACACTGTATGTAATGTTATAATTTATGTTCTTGTATATTACAGCAACAAATATGGGCGTGGATCTTAACACATATAGATGTAGAGTTGGATCATTTGTCTCTTGCCTGAGTGCTGGTGATGGGCTAAAAGCCGGTGATGGTCGAGGTACTGCTGTTAGACAAGGTGCTACTAAAGGGCAAGAAGCTGATGGAATGTTGTGTTTTGTCAGCTTTAGCAAACTGATCAAATTGATCAGATCACTGACATTTATCGGAACGTGGTTGATATTGGCTGTTATAGTGTCAAATCCTGGCCCACCAGGTGAGAAATGACATTTCTTTATTGTAATATTGACCATAGAATTGTTTGTTTTAGTGATCAAGGATGCATAGTGGTTTGGGGAGGGTGTAAAGTGCAAGAATACTTATATAACATCTTGAGTTCTATCACTGTGATGAGTGAGGTCACCATGAGTGAGTGATCACCAACTCCTGTCCACAATCCATTCATAAGGCACTAGTACTAGTGTGCCAGTCATCAAGAGCTATTGGTATAAGTTGTAAGAACTTGTCAGGACTCAAAAAAAAATTCCAGTCACTCGCCCTGTAGGCAGAGTTACCCTGAAGAACTTCTCGCTCTGCACAAAAGTTACTAACCCTACATTTTAACCGATCAAACGACTAACCGCAACACTACTGAAGTACCCGTATATTTTACATGGAAAGTCAATATGGTAAGGCCATAAAAACCCGTAAATTAATCCATTGTTGAAGTGTTGTATCATATGATACTGTCAAAATAATTTGAGATATTGTAGATGTATAATAATCTATTAAAGGACTGCTTACACTTAATCCCATTGGTCATTTCACAATCGCGTAATTTAGGGTTGCATTCGTGTTCATGTAATGTACGTTGTTTGTGATCAGCAAGACTTCATTTCGATGCCCTGGGAAGAAATATGCGAGATGTAATGTTTGTGTCGAATCTCCCGCTTGAAAGTTTCTCGAAAAGTTGCCATGTCAATAAACTTCTTTATTCTTAATGAGAGAATGAAAATAGCAAAAAAACATTGAATAATTTAACTCAGGGTTCAAAACTTGTGTTCTGAATGTGAAAATCAAATTGTGATCATTAATTTATTAATTGTATCATTTTAACATGACTTTCTGTTTAATAGGGACCAGATAGAAATAAGAGGAATACTGTTTCTCTTTGTTTGTGTTGTCTCTGGTTTTGGTGTGCATTTCATGGTCCTTGCATATCGAGGGTTCAGCGCAAGACTATACTACTACCATTTTTGTTAAAAATGACTTTTACATTTTTCTATGTGATATTGTATTATACAAATAGTCTGTATAAATTTCATATCATATATGATGAATCATTCCAAAGATATTTTATAAATGCTATACTGTAGTAACTCAAAATACTAAAACATTTCCCTGCAAGACTGTACTAACTTGAGTTAATACAGTCTTGCAATAAACAAAATGCGAAGTGTATTTGTATTTCAATGCAAGACTGTACTAACTACACATCATAATATCAGATCACTGTGTTTGTTTATCAGAAATTTAGCTTCTTCTTTGAAATTACAAGGCTATGTTAAATTTGAAGTGTCCAGTGTTAGTGTTACCGTTTCACTAAACGAGTCAAATGACTCTGACAGTGATTTCTGGGGTTTTAGCTCAGTTAGTGATGGTGAATATGCATGTAAACTCTTATCTTGCGATGATATCACTGTTTGTAGTATTAGTTTATGCTCAAGTGTGTGTATGTCTGAAGCAGAATCTTACATAAGCAGCACAAATGCTTCCACTGATGACTTAACCTTAGAACAGGCTGCTCATAATCTTAATGATAGTGCCACAAACTTGCAATCCATTGATCTTACTGAATTTACTGATATTTCTGATGATATGGTTCTTTCTAATGATAAAAGCAATATATATCTATATATAACACCCCTCAGTGGGCTGCTACAATTAGGGCAGCCAGAAATGCAAAGCCCTATATTGTAAGGGAAATGTGTCTTTCCGACTTTTTTAAACAGGTTTTCAACGAAAACCAGGTTATTAGAATAGCGTATGTCGTTGGGCGGGCGGGCGGGCGTCAAACTGGTGGTTTCAGGCGAATTACTTTGAGTTCCGTTCATCATATTGACATCAAACTTGGTGTATAGTAAGAAAGTGTGGAGAGCTCGCTTGGGATTGCTTTTGGGTTTGGTCCGTCAAAGGTCAAGGTCACCGTTACTAAAAATAGAAATTTGGTTTCCGGCGAATAACATTAGTTTTGTTAATCATATTGACATCAGACATGGTGTATAGTAAGAACATGTGGAGAGTTAGCTTGGGATTGCTTATGGGTTCAGTCCGTCAAAGGTCAAGGTCACCGTTACTATAAATAACAATTTGGTTTCCGGCGACTAACTTTAGTTTCGTTGATCATATTGACATCAAACTTGGTGTATAGTAAGAACATGTGGAGAGCTCGCTTGGGATTGCTTTTGGGTTGTTCCGTCCAAGGTCAAGGTCACTTAAAATTTAAAGATCAGTTTCCACTTAATATCTTCGCTATGCTAGGGTGTATTGACTGCGTGGGTGTATTGACATCAAAGTTGGTGTATAGTTGTTGCATATATCTATATTATATCTAAGTGTGAGTGTGTGTATGCATGTATCACCTCTGGCACCTTTGCAGTATTGATTATCATCATGTATTCATTATACAAATAGAGCATTGGTTACAAATAATTAGGTTTGAAACCTGGTTTAAGGGCATTGCCCATTTCTTGTTGCCAAATGTTTTAGCTTCACAGTTGTTTTACATGGTGAAGTTTGTTACAGTAATTTTCAATGTAGTTCTTTATAATTAAATAGTGCATTGTATAATTGATTATGTCATGATAAAACTGTTATTAGATGGGCTATTGCTGTTGTATAAAATTTAGTGAGTTGGATTGTGCCCAAGTATGTAGTTGTGTTGCTCTAAATAAAGTATTCTGGAGCTATTCATTGAAAAGTCCTGTTATTGAGTTTCAATTATATTGAATCATGTAAAGCAATATCATGCTATTTTAATATTTACAATGTTAACCCTTGATTTCTGCTGATAATGTCATGCTTAAGGTAAACATATCGCTGATCTGCCAGTGATAATTCTACTTCCGTAGATGTCTTATTAGTTTCAGTTGTAATTAATTAATTAATTAATAAGTCTTGATAATCTTGATAAAACCTGTTAATTTTCTTACAGAGAATTAAATGTTCTTCAGCATGATAATAAGTTTCATCAATTTTTATTTACAAATAACTAATATTGCATGAAATCATTGCATACTCCTCATATCATAACTTGCATTATTAAGTAGAAGGCATCCTTAAAAATTGTTTGTGTGGCATAACATTATCCAGCAAAGTTTAGGTAGTTAGCTACGTAGGTAGTTCATTACTTGTTATGTTGTGATTTCCCACTGAAACTCCTCAAAACAATTTTTGAGTACGGGCCATTTTCTTGGTATTATATTATTTTCAAATATGCCTAAATATAATTATGTTTCTGCAGTTTTCATAAGTCAGGTATATTTTTCTGAGCAATACTATTGATATAAGCACCATTTTAGTGACTGTTATAAGTAACACGAGTCAGTCACTTTGTTAAGATGAATTTTGTTTTACAACTTGCTACTTTTATTTGAAAACCCACAATATCAAGATTAAAACAGTTACTTGAACCTTGTTTCCATCTTCTTTCCAACCATAAGCTACTGAGTTACTACAGTATTACATGTATTAATTCAGCGCAAGACTGTACTAAGTCAGCGCAAGACTGTACTAAGTCAGCGCAAGACTGTACTAAGTCAGCGCCAATCAAGTAGCTCATTGCACAATTGTGATATATATTGTTGTATACAATGGACATGACATAATCAGATTATTTCTTTATTTGAATGAATTTTGATAAATATAGCAAGTTTACAAAGTCTCCTGAAAAATTTACAAATGGAGTTAATACAGTCTTGCACTGAACTCTCGATATATGCATAACTATATGACCAACATGTCATTGCTGTTATTTCATACATCTTGTTTTATTTTTACCATGTTTTATTTGTACACTACTACTGAAATAAATCTATCTATCCGTACTGTACCGTATCGGACATAGGGACTGATGCACGGGCCTTCTACATCGGACCTGGCCGTTTTTTATAGGTCAGGTCCGACTGTCGGATTTGTATTCACTATGACTGCTCAAATGTTCACCATGATGACACGATGTGTCTCGTGCAAGACCTGAGTGTCTGAAGCAAAAAGGTCACCCTTAGAGGTCAAGGGTATAACAAACGGTCTAAAACATCTTTTCCAGAATATGATTATCACAGGCTTATTTAAATTACCTTGCACAAATGTTTTCCATGATGAGACGGTGAGTCAACACATGATTGTGCCTGTAGCTCGTAAAGGCCAAGGTCACACTTGGAGGTCAAACATCAAAAGTTTTTCAAATTGTTTGTCACAAATGTTCTCCATGATGACACAGCCGGTCGCACACAAGACCCGTGTCTATAGCTGAAAGGTCATACTTAGAGGTCAAAGGTCTAAAACAAGTCGTCGGGAATATTACACTGTCATTTATCGGGGTATTATTGTTTGAAGACTTGGCACATTATGTTCATCATGATGAGACGGGAGTGTCACACGCAAGACACGTACCCGTAGCTCAAAGGTCAAGATCGCACATAGAGGTCTAAGGTATAAAATGGGTATGATAGATATGCGCTGTATAAGTTAACATTATATAACAGTATTCTCTCCATCTCTTGACAATTAGCAGGCTCGACATGTTGTCTTTGGACATTAGTTACTTCATCTCTTTAGTTCAAATTAAGCTATAGTGATACAATATCATAATTATGTAGGTGTATTGATAACTTGTTTAGAATAATTTAACACATTTTGAATACAATTCTTTTCTAAAAAACCCATTTGGCTGAAAAGATAATAGAATGGCCTGTTACATGTATTGCATTTGATATTTATAGATCTTCAACTGACAATACGAAAGTTGGTCATTTTTGCAAATATGAGTCTAAATCTCGTCATACATGGCAGATTAACCCAATATTCTTGTGTATACATATTGAGAACATTTATTTTCAGTTGTGGAAATGGGTATGGACATGGATAGTTACTGGTGTAGTATTGGAATGTTTGTTCCCCATCGTGGTGCTGGTGTAATGTGCATGCCATTTTACGTTGACTTGAGTGTGATGATCAAATTTATCGGAACAGTAAGCTTTGTCCGACTACTACTGATAATGGCTGGCATCGAACAAAATCCTGGCCCAGCTGGTAGGAATTGTTTCCTTTTTGTAGTATTTTCAATAAACGTTTTAGCATCCTTATATTGTAACGGTGTAGTTGGGATCCAAGGCTTCAGACAGCATTACAAGCAACTTTAAAATGTGTTACCCCACCCACCAAGGCTATCATGTAGCAGGCTGATGTTGATACAAGTGCAGGGATAAATAAATACAACCGACATGTATTTAATAGGACAGTGGTTTATATTCAGTTGTATACTTTTGGAATGTTCAGATCGTTAATTTTCAATATCATTCAGGATCCAATCCGACAGCCATATAACGACATCACAGTGAAGTGAATACCTACGATATTCTTTGTAGCAATTTAATTTCTATAGATGTTTCTTTTCATTTTTATATTCCAGTTAAATGTATGATTTCAGATAAATTAATCTTCAGATATCAGTATCTGTTAGTCAAGCTGGGTACAGACGTTCTGAGGAAGGTTTTTGATGTTGTGGTAGGTAACAACGTTGTGCAACACTTGACTGCTAAAAGTCAAGACATCCAAAGTTTGATCAAGGCAAGGGTGATAACTGCAGATCAGAAGCAGTTCCTGCCACCCATCAATAACCTACCGGATTCTAAAGATTTTGATATAACTTTACTGTCTTGTCTACTGAGGAATTTATGTGGTCTACTTCAACCCAAGGATCCTGTCTGGATAAAGCCAGCAATAACAGATACCTCAGTAGAAGCAGATATCACAAGATTAAGGATATGCAGAAATCAAGTATGTGGTTAATGGATCATCTGTGCAAGTTGTATACAATAAATATTATTAGAATTATATAATAACTGGACAAGCGTAAATGATTCATAACTACTAAGTCAGTCTTATGTTACAAGATGTAACTGTAAAGCTAGGAAAATTTGTTCTTGTTGTTAAATGACAATTTTGAGAGGAATAAAAGCAATTAACTGTTTAAAACACTCAACAGATCTAATCTATGTATGTATGTATTACTGTGTTTATGAGGTCGCCCGTCGCCGCGCACATTTTTTATAATGCACTTTATGGTATTTTGGTCGACCCGTTTTGTCCCCCGCACATCATAAAAAGACTTTGAAACTGAAGGGGGAAATTTACCTGCCAGTAGAGCAGTATAGGTCAAACAGACAATTTGATTCAACCCAAGGACCAAAGACGGTCACTGCACACTGCCAATGAGACCCATCGTACAGTTACCATTTTCTTGGCATCTAACCAGTACTTTCCTGGAATCTACCCAGTACTTTCCTGGTTACTTGCCAGTACAACGTTAGGTGGGAAACACTGTTTTATCCGGCGAGACGAGGGATCGAACCCACGACCTTCAGATTCGTAGTCAGCAGCGTTAACCACTGAGTCACGGGGCCACCTAGAACTAATCTAGTCCTGGGGGATAGTCCTTATACTAAATTAGATATCCAAGTATTTTATCTGTTTTGCATCTTAGTCCAATCACAAAAAGTGTGTGTACAAGCAGGCCTATCTCTTAATCATGTGACATATGCAGACATGGCATGCACTGTGATTGTGAAATTTTATATCCCCTTAGATTTATCCAAATGAACGAGGTATACACTGACTGTGTGAGGTATCTAACACTTGGAGTATCTAATAACTGCACTGCTAGTTAATGCACTCTGACCTTTGATAACTAAGTTCATCCCTTTTAGTTTTGACACTGTATTTATCTGCACCTCTTAAGAAGTAGCTCTACAAGCTTTAAAAATAGGAAATTATGATACAAATAACAATACAATATGCATCTTGATATAATAATTAATTATGGCTTCTTTTGTATTATTCTGACCCTTATTTGGTAGTTTTTGGATTAATGTATTGCATTACTTACAACATCTGTATATTTCAGCTAATGCATAGTGATAAGCTGGTTTTACCTGAGGCTGACTTGAAGTCTAAATGGCAAGACTTGAGTGTGGTAAGTATCTGTTATAACTAGAGTAATACATGATACTGCAGATGTGGGGTGATTAAATATGTGATTTTCATGCAGTTATAAATTATTTTAAAATGTAATTAAAAGAAATGTGAAATTGAAAATTCTTGCACTCATGTGGAATGAAATGTAATTAATTACTGGACATATATAAGGGTATATGTATTATGTCAATTACACAATACTTACGTTTTATTACAATTGATGGATCTGTTTGTTACACACCTTGTTATTGATATAACCTGAACATGCCAATTGCAGAATGTCATATGTTTGTATGAAAACAGAAATGCAAATAAATAATATCATACTGGATTACATTTTATGCTGACAGTTCCAAGGCTGTAATTCGCTATATGATTGTTGTTTCTGTTTATGTTATGAATGTGTTTTGTATTTCCCTTTCCCCTATGCAAATCTGTCACTTTATACAGTGTTCAGATTGTTTCCTGCCCATTTTTGGCCTATTAAGGCCAGTTGTCTTGACTTGTCCTGTGATCTTTTCCATCCATTAATTCCCACCTCCCCTTCCCTTCCTGTCACTTTGATTCTCCTAGTTATTCCTTGTGGTCTGCTGGGCCATTCCTTGCGCCTCAGTTCCTTAATATGTGTACCGTTTGACCTCCTTTAGTACCTTATGTTTTGTGGATTGTTGTTTTTCCGGAGATCTGCGTGGGGAGGCATTGTCTTATGTATGTGGCTTTACCTGTAGTTACCTATTCTCTCTCTTTTACAAACCTGTATAAATAAGTGGACAAATAAAGTATAACATGGTTGTAGTCCTTAGTTAAGGGTCATTGGCCAGAATGTAGACAAAAGCACAAAACAGAAATGGAATTTGGATTTGTTAGTTTCTTCTTAATATAATGTGAAAAATTGTCAGATTTCACATCCTGTTCTGTATTGATGCCCTAATAGATATACAATGAGACTGTATAATCATATTTCTCGGCAGCTGTGACTGGTTAAACAATAGCTACAGTTGGCAGTATGATCTTGTTGAAAACAAGTGCTAATGAACATGAAAGTGACATATACATATAATTGAAATATATGCTTGAGAGTTTGACCAAGTGTAGAGCTGTTCGTAGTGTATATTATGTGATCAATGCGTAATTAAGTGTATTTTACTTAATTTGTGAGATGATGAATGTTTAAACTTGAAACATTATTTATAATTGGGCATCAAGTAGTCGTAAATACAATTAGTTAAGCTGCTAGTAAAACTATAATATATGTGTGTAATTGTCATTGATACATTTCAAGTAGTGGTAATTACTTACATTCTCATGTAATTGCCCCGTCCATGTGATACTGCTAATTTACAGAATCATTTATTGTGTGGTAAAAATGGGAATCATATTTTACATGAATAACCAAAAATTATAGACCAAATAGTTTTCTGCCCTTGGTGAGATTTTATGATTTTGCTGAAAACAAGGTTAATAAATGTACTGATACTTAAAATGAATCTGATATTTGATTTATACAATATATCATAAATTGCAAGTAAACGTTTTGTTGGGAAAAATACTATTTTGTGCACAATAGAAGAAGCTGCCACTGTAAGGCAATCGTGACATCACATTTATTATTTCACAGTTGAATTATTGAATATAATACATGTGTTGTATTGTTCCCCACCGATCAACCCTGGTCCGTCCGTCCAACTTAAGTTTGTGTTGCTCATATCTAAAAAGTGGGAGGCATTGCCTTGTGAATGTGGCATTCCCTGTACTAACTTGATCCTTCCTTGTAGTCTGCCTTGTGAATGTGGCATTCCCTGTACTAACTTGATCCTTCCTTGTAGTCTGCCTTGTGAATGTGGCATTCCCTGTACTAACTTGATCCTTCCTTGTAGTCTGCCTTGTGCATGTGGCATTCCCTGTACTAACTTGATCCTTCCTTGTAGTCTGCCTTGTGAATGTGGCATTCCCTGTACTAAATTGATCCTTCCTTGTAGTCTGCCTTGTGAATGTGGCATTCCCTGTACTAACTTGATCCTTCCTTGGAGTCTGCCTTGTAAATGTGGCATTCCCTGTACTAACTTGATCCTTCCTTGTAGTCTGCCTTGTGAATGTGGCATTCCCTGTACTAACTTGATCCTTCCTTGTAGTCTGCCTTGTGAATGTGGCATTCCCTGTACTAACTTGATCCTTCCTTGTAGTCTGCCTTGTGAATGTGGCATTCCCTGTACTAACTTGATCCTTCCTTGTAGTCTGCCTTGTAAATGTGGCATTCCCTGTACTAACTTGATCCTTCCTTGTAGACTGCCTTGTAAATGTGGCATTCCCTGTACTAACTTGATCCTTCCTTGTAGTCTGCCTTGTGAATGTGGCATTCCCTGTACTAACTTGATCCTTCCTTGTAGTCTGCCTTGTAAATGTGGCATTCCCTGTACTAACTTGATCCTTCCTTGTAGTCTGCCTTGTAAATGTGGCATTCCCTGTACTAACTTGGTCCTTCCTTGTAGTCTGCCTTGTGAATGTGGCATTCCCTGTACTTACTTGATCCTTCCTTGGAGCCTGCCTTGTAAATGTGGCATTCCCTGTACTAACTTGATCCTTCCTTGTAGTCTGTCTTGTGAATGTGGCATTCCCTGTACTAACTTGATCCTTCCTTGTAGTCTGCTTTGTGAATGTGGCATTCCCTGTACTAACTTGATCCTTCCTTGTAGTCTGCCTTGTGAATGTGGCATTCCCTGTACTAACTTGTACCTTCCTTGTAGTCTGCCTTGTGAATGTGGCATTCCCTGTACTAACTTGTACCTTCCTTGGAGTCATGAAAATCCAAAGGAATATTGGTGATCAAATGAAATTGTGCACCTAGGATTTTTGTAGGATTTAGTAAGTTCTGCCGCTTGATTTAGTCTGTGTCATATATGTGAACATTTGTAATTATGTGTTTGCATTGTTATTTATGATGCAAGTTATGCTGTGTATAATATATGTATTACAATTTATTTTTGCCAATGGTGACTGTTTCTCATATTCTGTCATTACTTTGGTTTTTAACTCTGAACGTTTGTTATTTTTCTTTGAACACTAATAAGAACGTTGAATACAAATGTACCAATTAGAACGTGTGATACATGAGCTGCAATTGATAAACTCATTTAGCTCTATATGGAGCATAACTTTACTATTATGTAAGGCTTGAAACTTATAGGCATTATATTCTACAGAACATGCACACACACATAAATATATGTAAGTTATGTTCTACCATGTAGTTTCTCTTCACTTCTTTTTCCACATGTAATATTACAGATTCTCCTTCGTCTCAATAATGTGGGTGGTATTGCACAGTTACAATCAGACATCAACAATGCTGAAATTATGGAGATTGATGACAAGTTGAGAGAACAGCTTGATAAGACATTACAAGAGTGGCATGAAAGTGATCGGCTGCTTGGGCAAAGAATTGATGAAGTCGTGAGTGAAGTCGGTAATGTCAAACAGGATCTTGTTGGGGTAAAGAAAAAGTTGGAAGATGTTGAGCTGTCGCAACAAGAAATCAAGCACCAACAAAAAGTTGATCACACAGGTAAGTGCTTACTTTATTATTACAAAACATAGACACAGGTGCCACAGACGGTAATGTATACTAGACATAGGGAAAGTTGTTAGTCTTTTGGATATTCAGTGAATTGGTGGTGATATCAGACATTTATGTCTACAAAATTCTTATTTGATTGTTATTGTAAGTTGTTACACTTGAAAACATTTAAAGCTACTTTGGATGAAAATGTCTT
Source organism: Mactromeris polynyma (assembly GCA_032209605.1). Taxonomy (NCBI): domain Eukaryota; kingdom Metazoa; phylum Mollusca; class Bivalvia; order Venerida; family Mactridae; genus Mactromeris; species Mactromeris polynyma. The sequence continues at coordinate 2,981,325 of JASFXZ010000013.1, read as the reverse complement.
GTTGTGCTATTGTGCATTCAACATGTTGGATTATCATACATGTCGTCACGTTATTATGAATATCTAAATGGAATATCTCTCTGGATGGCAATGATTCTGTACTGTGTTTCTATACTCTGTGATATGTATGTATTGGATATACGAGTATATGTGATATCAATGTATGTGTTAATTGTTCTGTTAGTTTATTTACATTCAGCGTATCATTTCATTTAGTTTTAGCTCACCTGATCACAAACTTTAAATCTAATATTGTACAGCAATCAGATTGGATCGACTATGAAGACTATGAACGTGACTAATTATCAAACAAGTGCAAGGAAGTGTTTAGAATTTCGATGATTTAACGAGTAAAATTGTAACAAATCTCGGTACCCAGTAGTGGTTACCTTGTGTAACAGTTGTGTTTTAGGTTTTGATTTTAACTGATCATTGCCCACTACAGCATGTCTTGTATCGCTGTATTTAGTGAAGCATGCACACATTTTTACATTTACATATTTATCTGCACAACCATCATCTATCATAGCACCATTCAAGCTAAGTTGAATATTTTTTCTACTTCTTATTTATTAACTGCTTTATTTTTACATGCATTCTTCAATGATAACATTGCAAATTACTTCTCTGAAAAAGTGACACTTTGGAGGTATGAATCACTGTCAGTGATAGATATAGTTTAATTTTGTATTGTTTTCTCTTTTCAGATATTCAGAAACATCTGATTGACTTCTACCAGCGTTGCTGTAAGACCTTGCCAGTGTCACCCTTGTTTAAGAATAAGGATGAGAATCTATTGAGTATATATAAATATCCAACGATGTATAGTGTAAAGTCTAATGGAGAAGAAACTTCAGAGAAAAAAGAAATAAAGTGTTATGAAGATGTATTTTGTAAGGATGGCCGTGTATTTGAGGAAATATACATAGTTGGTGATGCAGGTGTTGGTAAAACATCGTTCTGTACATGTATGAGTTGTTTATGGTGCTACGCCAAGAGTGAGGATAAATTGGAGGACAAATATAAAGTACTACAGAAAGATGTTGAATATATGTCCAAGTTTGAATTTGTGTTTTATGTAAGTCTTCGTGATACTCGCCATACTCGTGTCGTTGATATGATTATCGAACAATTGTTTGGAGACAATAAGGAAAAGTATCAAATCAGCATAGACACTATTTTAAGAGATAGACGGACCCTTATTCTGATGGATGGTCTCGACGAATGGGCGCCATCTCAAGTAGCTGGTAAAAAAACGTATGAATTACCAGACAGGATATATTCCAAGAATTGTGTATATGTGACGACCACTAGGCCATACAGAATAGAAAGTGTGCGGCTGTCGAGTAAAGATGTGGATCATCGGGTAGAAATTGAGGGTATCTCTGGGGAGTCGCTCACGTCTTATATTGGAGAAGTTATAAAGTATATGAATAAAGAAAATTCTGATAACAGGACCTTGACAGATTTCACCATTGATATGAAAAAGTGCAGACTTGATGATGAACTATGTATTCCTATCATAGCTTCACACTTGGTGGTTCTATGGTTTGAACAGACATTGACAGATATGCCTAGAGCACTTATTTATGCTAACATTTTAGAAATGCAGTTTAAAAGAGCTGAACAGAGAGGAGTTGACATTCCATCATCTACAGAATCTAAATTTCAGCATCTTCCTGAATCTCTCTCAGGGTTGAAGTATTTAAACAAACATGTTTCCTTACTATATAATGTATGTCATCTTTCATTTAGATCATTGTTCAAACAAGATGAAAATGCATCAAACCTTGTATTTACTGTAGATCAGTTACAAGATGAACCATATTGTTTTACTCATGCAGAAACTGATTTCCTGTGTAAAATTGGTATTTTATCAAAAAATGAAGTTTTTGGATGTTATTCAGTAGAAAAGCTGAAAATCAGTTTTATTCACAAAAGCTACATTGAATTTTTTGGGGCGTTGTTTATTTTGTCCTCGGATATCGGTCAAGCTTTTGATACAAAATGGACGTTAAACTATGTTTTACAATCTGAACATTTAATTCTATTACTTGTTGGATTTTTTGCTGAAGGAGGGAAAGTTTTGTTTAATAATTTATATCAATTGATGTCTGATGATTTGTCATTATGCAGAAGAAATGCGATATTTCACTATAATAGCTATTCTTACCAACACCAAATCAAGTCACTACAGAATGTTGTAATCAAGTGTTGCAAGGAAATCAGTAGATCTAGTGATCCAAATATTGTACTAAAACTTGAAGATTTCATTTTTGATGACAATTCTAATGTTGACATTTTGAGACGACTTTTATTGTTGAATACAACATGTGTAAAATCCATACATTCTGGTAAAGGTAAATATTATGATGAGTTTGATCAGATCAAAAATCTACAATGTTTACATGTTGGTGACGTGTTGTCTGGTGATTATGTAAAGTTCACTGAGTGCATGTTACAGAATCAATCCACACTGCACACTGTTTGTATTAAAGGTAGTAGAACATTGATACCAGAATTACCTGTGAGAAAGCGCCGTCGCAATACATCATTATTCCGGTCATTATTTAAAATGCAACCTGTGAGAAGTCTCCAACATCTGACATCATTGTCTCTGTATGGTGTTACAATGCAACATAACAGTTTACATAATCTGGTGACATTTCTGTCTGACAATGTTCTCATTGAAAATATCAAATTGTCCTCTGTGTCTTGTGATAATCTCTGGTGTAGACTTAGTGCCTGTACATTGACTCTAAATCTGCCACATCATACAAAACTCACTTCATTATGTCTGAAGTATGTTAATATTGTATGTAATAATGTAAACAATTCTAGTTTAAAGTACATCACATTGTATACATTATCTGAGAGGTTTGTTAGATGTTATATTGATGTATTTAACTGTATTAAGTATTCACAACTTGAACATCTTTATATCGATGGATCTCTCAGGTACAGGTTAGATTACTATACATTGGTAGATACAGTGAAAACTCTTCCATATATCAAGTCACTAACACTGTGGTGCATGAAGTTACCTGATGATGTTTTATTACAACTACATCCTGATGTAACACAAGTGAAGATAAAGCTGTGGCGTGTCACAATGAGTCGTCAATGTTTTCATTGTTTCATTGAAAGTTGTGTAAACAATAAATCTGTGATAAAAGTTGAGTTAGATTGGTGTAAGATTACATCAGTTGATGGAGAAACTCACAGAGTACTGTCACGGAAGGAGTCGTTGGTTTATATGTCTGAGTATCTTACATCAATACCTACAGTAAACATCACATATAAAGCTGGTAGATGGTCAAGGTTACACTTTGAAACAGGAAGTTGTCAGTAAATGTTTGCTTTTGTTTATGTTAACATATATAGACAAACTTTGATGAACATATCAACAAAATGTCAGGATGTAAGGCAGACAAATATGACTGTAACTTTTTTGTTTGCTTTTTTTTTATTTGTCATAGCAGAATTCATCGAATTATATGTCTGAGTATCTTACACAGGGGTGATAAAGTTCCGGAGACCTCCAGGGTCGATTTTAAGATTGATGTAAACCCGATGAGTTTTTTGATGGGAGGGTATAGGGGCCGAATCGCTCTCTGATGTTTAATGTTAAAAAATCGATTTATACTACAAGTATGTAAATTAAACTTACCCCGATGTAAAAATCAGTCTTTTAAGATGTTAAATCCTCAATAAAATCATGTGGTTAATATTGAAAGTTATTCCAAAAACAGCGATCAAACAATCCAATGACAAGAAATTTTCACTGAGCACGATTTCATCATCACTATTTATAAACAAGTTGGTAATTTTCCACTTCAATTCTGATATTTTCATCAAAGTTTAATTGTATTAATCCATTTCCACCACACTTAAATAGTTTAAAAGACTGCTGTGAACAACAATCTGGGTTTAATAATGTTTAAAAAGGTGTTAATATCGACCAAACGAAGGATGTAAATCACGCGAGCAATACGTCATCATGTCATTTTTTGTGTACACAAGTCGGCTATTTTCTGAAAATGTCACCAGAACAAAATCAATATTAAAGTAGGTCAAATCCAGGTAGTTATTGTCTGTGTTGCAATTCTTGTGACAACAATTTAATTTTCAACAAGAATAAACATCAAAGATGTTTGAACTTTCTCAATTAGTCATCTATCAGTATGTGTAAATGTGTAAATGTTCTAGAGGTGATGAAATGAGTTGCTGGAATATGTTTGTGTGTTGTATATGAAAGATTGGAACAAATTGAGAGAACTCCATTCTATAACATCTCATTACAATTGTACACTCAGTGGCTATAACTTCATGATGAGTGGTGGGATATCTACTCTATTATATACAATGTATGCTGATATTTGTGTTGCTGTGAAATCATTGTTTCACAAAATTTAAAGCTGCATTACATATTGTTTGTAATACAAACTTTCTTACATATTTGGTAAGGAATGACGGCCATTCTTGCTGGTGAAATTATTTCTATTTCACTGATTTTGACATAAATTGCTATGAATAAAGGCCTTTAACTCCACACATTCTATTCTGACTGAGTCCTATGATTATTAATGTATTATTTCTGTATGAGCTGAAAATCTTGTCTACATGTATACTCACTTCAGTGTTTTAGTTCTATAATATGTGAATAAAGAAAATTTGATCATTATACATATTAACAATAAAATAGTTAAACCATTTTGTGTTGTATTTGTTTCTCACTGTTTTAAGATTGGTACAAAAATGTTGAGAGCATCTTCTATTTTGTACATTTATAACATTTATGTGCGCAATATCCAACCAAACAGTTTATTCTTGAAATTGGTGTCATTAAATCCACCAGACATATCATGCAACCTCTCCAGAACAACATCCTTGTTCAGATGTGAACTCTGGCTTTTGTTGAGAGGTTATTCCTGTATACAGGGTATTGCTGTAGGGAGGTTATTGCTGTAGAGATGTTATTACTGTAGAGAGGTTATTGATCTAGAGAGGGTATTGCTGTAGGGAGGTTATTGATCTAGAGAGGTTATTGCTGTAGGAAGGTTATTGCTCTAGAGAGGTTATTGCTGTATACAGGGTATTGCTGTAGGGAGGTTATTGATCTAGAGAGGTTGTTGCTGTAGGGAGGTTATTGCTCTAGAGAGGTTATTGCTGTATACAGGGTATTGCTGTAGAGAGGTTATTGATCTAGAGAGGTTATTCCTGTATACAGGGTATTGCTGTAGAGAGGTTATTGCTCTAGAGAGGTTATTCCTGTATACAGGGTATTGCTATAGGGAGGTTATTGATCTAGAGAGGTTATTGCTGTAGGGAGGTTATTGCTATAGAGAGGTTATTGCTGTAGGGAGGTTATTGCCCTAGAGAGGTTATTGCTGTAGGGAGGTTATTGCCCTAGAGAGGTTATTGCTGTACAGAGGTTATTGCTGTTTAGAGGTTATTACGGTAGAGAGGTTTTTGCTGTAGGGAGGTTATATTTAATAGTACAATATACAACAGGAACATTGATAATGTTGTTATAGTGTGGATATTGCACACAAGACGCCACTCTGGAAAGGTTACACTGTATGTGTGCTGTTCTGTTTAACTGTTCTACTAGTTTGTGTATGGTGGTATTGACATGATGTTGCAACTTGATCTATATCAATGAAGGTTTACATCCTGGTCGATCTACACAATTATGGACCTACATAATGGGGAATCTACATCTATATAATTGGAGAATTTTCATCTCTGTGGATCTACATGATGGAGAATCTACATTATGTTGGATCTACATAATGGTGAATGTACATCATGGTGGATATACATAATGTTGAATCTACATCATGGTGGATATACATAATGATGAATCTACATCATGGTGGATCTACATCATGGTGGATTCGTGGTTCAGACGACATCAACACGTCATCAGTGTACACAGGAACTTGAATCAACATATGTATCTTTGTTCGAAGAGCTCAGTCCTAAATCAATCAAAATTGACTAGATTCCAAACACATGATAGCGATTCGAGTCGGAGTAGATGTAATGGACTCACTTAACGCGTATATGCTGAATGACGTCAGATACTTGTTCATGTGATGACGTCATTAAACAGATTTAATCGATGAAATTTTGAGAGAAAAGGTTTTCCTTTATTTACGCTTTACGGCTACGTTTGATATTAGCCCATTGTTAGATATATTTAATCAACTAGAACATTATAAAATATTAATAGTTCTATGGATAATTTTAGAAATAATGATTGTGTGAATCGGCCTACTTTCCAGCTCTTTTATTCAATTACTTAATTACTTCCGTGACGCTGCTGTCTATATTAATGAGGTCAAGTTTGAATGTGTGTTTTTACCTCATTTTGTCGGGTATCTGATAAATAGAATAATTAATTTGTGTTGTTTAGTATTCAATTTATTCAACTCATTCAATAAATTCAATACAAATACAACACTCATTCAATATCCTCTATATGTGTGAAATATATCCAAACAGTTTATTCTTGAAATTGGTGTCATTAAATCAATCAGACATATTACAGTGCAACCTCTCCAAAACAACATCCTTGTTCAGATGTGACCTCTGGCTTTTGTTGAGAGGTTATTGCTGTATGGAGGTTATTGCTGTAGGGAGGTTATTGCTGTAGAGAGGTTATTGCTGTATGGAGCTTATTGCTGTATGAAGGTTATTGCTGTATGGAGCTTATTGCTGTATGGAGGTTATTGCTGTATGGAGCTTATTGCTGTATGGAGCTAAATGCTGTAGGGATGTTATTGCTGTAGAGAGGTTATTGCTGTAGAGAGGTTATTGCTGTAGAGAGGTTATTGCTGTAGAGAGGTTATTGTTGTATGGAGCTTATTGCTGTATGGAGCTTATTGCTGTATGGAGCTTATTGTTGTATGGAGCTTATTGCTGTATGGAGCTTATTGCTGTATGGAGCTTATTGTTGTATGGAGCTTATTGCTGTATGGAGCTAAATGCTGTAGGGATGTTATTGCTGTAGAGAGGTTATTGCTGTAAGGAGGTTATTGTTGTATGGAGCTTATTGCTGTATGGAGGTTATTGTTGTATGGAGCTTATTGCTGTATGGAGCTTATTGCTGAATGGAGCTTATTGCTGTATGGAGCTTATTGCTGTATGGAGCTTATTGCTGTATGGAGCTTATTGCTGAATGGAGCTTATTGCTGTATGGAGGTTATTGCTGTATGGAGGTTATTGCTGTATGGAGATTATTGCTGAATGGAGCTTATTGCTGTATGGAGGTTATTCCTGTAGATAGGTTATTGCTGTATGGAGCTTATTGCTGTATGGAGGTTATTGCTGTATGGAGCTTATTGCTGTATGGAGCTAAATGCTGTAGGGATGTTATTGCTGTATGGAGGTTATTGCTGTATGGAAGGTTATTGCTATATGGAGGTTATTGTTGTAGAGAGGTTATTGCTGTAGAGAGGTTATTGCTGTAGAGAGGTTATTGTTGTATGGAGCTTATTGCTGTATGGAGGTTATTGCTGTATGGAGCTTATTGCTGTATGGAGCTAAATGCTGTAGGGATGTTATTGCTGTATGGAGGTTATTGCTGTATGGAAGGTATTGCTGTATGGAGGTTATTGCTATATGGAGGTTATTGTTGTAGAGAGGTTATTGCTGTAGAGAGGTTATTGCTGTAGAGAGGTTATTGCTGTAGAGAGGTTATTGCTGTATGGAGGTTATTGCTGTATGGAGCTAAATGCTGTAGGGATGTTATTGCTGTATGGAGGTTATTGCTGTAGGGAGATAATTGCTGTAGGAGGGTTAATTCTGTAGGGAGGTTATTGATATAGAAAGGTTATTGCTGTAGAAAGGTTATTGCTGTAGAGTGGTTATAGCTGTATGAAGGTTATTGCTGTATGGAGGTTATTGCTGTAGGGAGATAATTGCTGTAGGGAGGTTATTGCTGTAGGGAGGTTATTGGTGTAGAAAGGTTATAGCTGTATGAAGGTTATTGATGTAGAAAGGTTATTGCTGTAGAAAGGTTATTGTTGTAGAGTGGTTATAGCATTAGGAAGTTAATTGCTGTAGGGAGGTTATTGCTGTAGGGAGATAATTGCTTTTGGGGGGTTATTGCTGTAGGGAGGTTATTGGTGTAGAAAGGTTATAGCTGTATGAAGGTTATTGATGTGAAAGGTTATTGCTGTAGAAAGGTTATTGATGTAGAAAGGTTATAGCTGTATGAAGGTTATTGTTGTAGAAAGGTTATTGCTGTAGAAAGGTTATTGCTGTAGAAAGGTTATTGTTGTAGGGAGGTAATTGTTGTAGAGAGGTTATTGTTGTAGGGAGGTGATTGCTGTAGGGAGGTTATTGCTGTAGGGTGGTGATTACTGTAGGGAGGTTATTGTTGTAGGGAGGTTATTGTTGTAGGAAGGTAATTGCTGTAGGGAGGTGATTGCTGTAGGGAGGTTATTGTTGTAGGGCGGTTATTGTTGTAGGAAGGTAATTGCTGTAGGGAAGTGATTGCTGTAGGGAGGTTATTGTTGTAGGGTGGTTATTGTTGTAGGGAGGTTATTGCTGTAGGGAGGTGATTACTGTAGGGAGGTTATTGTTGTAGGGAGGTTACTGCTGTAGGGAGGTTATTGCTGTAGGGAGGTGATTACTGTAGGGAGGTTATTGTTGTAGGGAGGTTACTGCTGTAGGGAGGTGATTGCTGTAGGGAGGTGATTGCTGTAGGGAGGTTATTGTTGTAGGGAGGTAATTGCTGTAGGGAGGTGATTGCTGTAGGGAGGTTATTGTTGTATGGAGGTTATTGCTGTAGGGAGGTGATTGTTGTAGGGAGTTGATTGCTGTAGGGAGGTTATTGTTGTAGGGAGGTTATTGTTGTACGGAGGTGATTGTTGTAGGGAGGTGATTGCTGTAGGAAGGTAATTGCTGTAGGGAGGTGATTGCTGTAGGGAGGTTACTGCTGTAGGGAGGTGATTGCTGTAGGGAGGTGATTGCTGTAGGGAGGTTATTGTTGTAGGGAGGTTATTGCTGTAGGGAGGTGATTGCTGTAGGGAGGTTATTGTTGTAGGGAGGTTATTGTTGTATGGAGGTGATTGCGGTAGGGAGGTGATTGCTGTAGGAAGGTAATTGCTGTAGGGAGGTGATTGCTGTAGGGAGGTTACTGCTGTAGGGAGGTGATTGATGTAGGGAGGTGACTGCTGTAGGGAGGTTATTGTTGTTGGGAGGTTATTGCTGTATGGAGGTGATTGCTGTAGGGAGGTGATTGTTGTAGGGAGGTTACTGCTGTAGGGAGGTGATTGTTGTAGGGAGGTTACTGCTGTAGGGAGGTGATTGCTGTAGGGAGGTGATTGCTGTAGGAAGGTAATTGCTGTAGGGAGGTGATTGCTGTAGGGAGGTTATTGTTGTAGGGAGGTTACTGCTGTAGGATGGTTATTAGTTGACCTAATTTTGCTGAGATGAAAAGTTTTTGAATGAGATAATGGCGAAGCCGGTAGGGGTCAAAATAAAAAATCTGAAGAAAAGTTGTTTTTTAAAAATGTTTGGGATTAATGCTTTCTCTCCCTTAAAAAGTCCAAGTTGTATCCAGTATGATTAATATCGTGTGTGGCCATCATTTGCACCAATACACGCAATAATTCTACAGCGCATCGACATGACGTAACGCACAGTTAGTGCGTTAGGCAGATTCCTCCACTATTGCTGTAAAGCCTGTGTCAAATCTCGAATGTTGTCAATTTGGTTGTTGGCCCTCACCTTACGACCAGCTCATCCCAGATGTGCTCTATCGGGTTGAGATCAGGGGAAACCGCAGGCCATGGAAGTCCAGCAACATTGTTTCGAGCCAGGTATTAAGTTCTGAGTCTGGCTGTGTGCGGGCGGGCATTGTCTTGCTGCAGTGTTACACCAGGGCTGTGGCAGCGATTGAAAGGCATTGCATGAGGAGTTAGCACATCAGTAATGTAACCCTGTGCATTGAGGTTGCCCTGTATGACTTCCAGCTCAGTCTTACGGTTACCCATGATAGCACCCCATACCCTTACACCCCCACCACCGAACCTGTCCCTCTCAACAACACAACAATCTGCTAATCTCTCGTTTTTACGCCTGTATATGCGTAGCCTACCATCTGCATGGCTGAGTGTGAACCGAGATTCGTCAGTAAAGAGAACTCGGTTCCAATCAGCCCGCCTCCAACTCAAATGATGTCGTGACCACAATAACCTAGTACCACGGTGACGTCGCATCATTATTTGACCGAAATATGGGCGTCGTGCTCTGATTTTGGCTGAGCGTTGCATCGCAAGCTATTACGGATGGTCTGCGATGACACACCATATCTCCTAGCCGTTACGGTGGCTGGCAACCTACGCTGACGCAAGTGCGTTAACGTGATGTAGCGATCAGTTCTGGCGGTGGTGACATGGGGATGACCAGGGCGGGGACGATCGCGAACAATCCCAGTCTGTTGGTACCGGGTCGAAAGCCTCTGTATTGTCTTCTGACAGCAGCCGGCGTTCCCGCCTGAAGCATTCCAAAAACCTGATTTCTTTCAACTTTAGACAAGCGTGGCATGATGAAAAGAGTGAAAAAGTAAAACTTTTTCAATTTTCGGATTAGCCTGTGTCGCGATAATCGTACGACGTTGACTGAATTAATTTTTCGAGCACGTGTATAACGCGCACGTGCATTAAGTGAACATCAAGGTTCCGGTTGGTGAACGGTTTTCACGTGTTGCATTTGGTGTCAACCTTACACAGGTGTATTTACAAGTTACCAGTGTATCGCATGTTCATTCACTGAATGTGTAACATAAACATAGCCGAAGATGTCTGTTAAAAAAGTGGGACGTTTCTACATTTGCTCAGTATAGATAGAATACCACAAATATCGGAGAAACTGTAATTGTAGACAGGTCAGTTTATCGCTTAACATGATTTCCTTGTTCTGCACGAGATTCTCGATGTCTGTGTTTTGTTTCGTCATAGGACAAGGGAAGTAATATATCGGTCTAACTTGGAAATGGTAAGACTGCAGGAGTTGTCTTATCTTGTTGATCACTGTACTTCAGAGACAAGTACTGAAATGTTCGTACGTGTATTTCAACAAATGGTTGCATTATGTCTCTCAGTGTATTAGTTCAATACGTATGCAACACCCTATAGACTGTATCTATCTGTTTAGTTACTAAAAGTGGTGCCCTGTTTCATGAATATACATGTATTTCCGAAGTATAATCCCGTCAAAACACATTATGGTGATAGATGTGCATTGTTAACGAAACGTTTGTACACGTTGCAGTTGTATCGTTAGTAGTCATGACTACCTCTCTGTCTGCACGAGTTTTCGAGCAGTTTGAGATTTTCTGTGTGGTCCAAGGGAAGTAATACAATCGGTTACAATAAGACCGTATGGATTATCTTATCTTGTTTCTGTTGACACTGTATTACATACATAAAAGTAGGTGAGGGATACAGCGCCTGATTCCTGATTTGAAGGTCGTGAGTTCGGGCCTACGATGATTCATTTTAGTACACACGCAGATCAAGTTTCCAAATAAAGATTAAATCATGTTCTGAGTACAAACTTCTTAATTCAAATCAACGCTTGTTAGAAAACTGCTCAATTGATTGTGAAACTGTCATAACAACCAGAAATCATATAAACTGACACCTCAATAATAGGACCAATATTGGTTCTGAAGAATGTTCGTCTTGTTAATTAGCATATCAGAGCATATCAGAGTGTTGAGTTAAAATGCGGAACACTGGTCCGTGAAAATACGATCCTATACATAAAGTGGTCATTTAGAGATGTTTTACAGTAGTTTTTGTAGTGGTTTTTATCATCTAGAACATTGAATACAACATAATTAATAGTTTCAATCTATCAAATATATTAATGAACCAATCTTAGGATAGTTAACACACGTTGTAGCTTACTGAATCTTATGTTCCTATGTTAGTAACTCTGTGATATGTTCCCAGACATCTATATAATATCTATATGGACCTAGCAGTAGTGCTCACCATACATAGTGCGCATCAATCAAACTTTCGTAAAATAAAGCATGAATGTGCCGGCCCGCTAGCGCAATTGGTATCCCGATAGACTGCCAGTCCGAAGGTTCCGGGTTGGAATCTGGGTTTGGTCGGCTATGGTCACTGTTTTGAAATGATCAAAAAAAAATAAAATATTTCTAACAATTATAAGGTCATACGCCTTCCACCAGTAGATCTCATATGGGAAAGATGTCAGTCGCTTGCAGAGAAACCGAGAAGTGCACTGTCTATGGAGCCCAGGTAGATCTTGTATAGTCTGACCACGCCTTAAAATGATTAAAGCTGTTGATAGTGCGTTCAACACTAGAAAACCAATCAAAAACACCATGAATGACAAAGATATGGACCGGACATGAAATCGGGACATACACAGTTCAGAGACGTGCAGTGACCTTGACCTTGAAGCTAGTGACCTTGGTCTTGGTGTGACACGTCCTTATCCTGTCGCGGTCACTTCTGCCGAATTAATTTGAAATCCATCCATGAATGACAAAGCTATAGACCGACACGAAATCAGGACGTACAGACCTAACTACGCGCGTGATTCCTATTTAGCCCCCAATATACTTTGTGAAACGGGGGGTATCAATGTATACATGCAGGTGTCCCTCTAGGGTCCACGCTTGAACCAATTATATCTCGTATTTATTTCGATATTAATGATATAACTGATAAAACATCAAGTTCTCCACTATTTGTAGACAAAATGAATGTTTGGTCATGTAAATGTCTCGCAACTTCAATCAATCTTAAACTGAGAGTTTGTTTGTTTCTCACACAGTTTCCTGTGATCAACTATCTCTATTTCATGTTGTTTAAGAAGATTCACGAAGACACACTGGTGTTGTTTTCAGTGGCAATGGTAAATGGTCGGAACTCAATGAAAATATATATATATAATTTCTGTAATAAAACTATGCATGACTTATGTTAACTTAAATACATATTACAAAGACAAAATATAGTCAGAAAATCTGTATGATTCCTCTTGCCAGTACCACAATATGCTAGTGATGTCTGAGGCGGCTGTACTTATAGAAACAGCCATAGTATAGATAACATTCAGATGGCAGACAAACAGGTTGGTACGTATCTTCATGTTTGTTCTACAGAGACAGCTGTAGACTTTGCACCTAACTTTATATTCATTATATGTCAATTTAATACTAAGTAATATTCCGATACATGTACTGTGGTAATGTAGTGTCTGGAAGAGAGATCTCAAGATATTCCTCGGTGCCCAATACACTGATTTGTAAATTGTTTGGAAAAACAAAATTCCTTCGTGAAACTCATGTTTACCAGTTAATTAAAATTTGCAAGTCGATTATGTCAATCGATCTTTGAGATGCGTCACGATATCAGGTGTGAATGCGAATTGATTTCCAATGCATAAATAGAGGATTTGACTACGATCTGGAGATATTAGGTTCGTAACCTAGGTGCAATCTCTGACATAATATTGACAATATGCAACATGTATACAATAAGATATGTATAGCTATTGTCCGACATAATGTCGAACACTTTTCTCGCTACATATATGAATTGGTTTGTTGATAAAACCGAAACTTTGGTTTTAAATTGATCATATATTGTTGTAACACTGCGTGTGTATGTACCTTTAGATTATGTGATATACCGCAATCAGTGTAAAACAACAACAATATAATCCATGTATACAATACTTACAGTATTCAAGTATGTAATGTAAGATTTAAATACATGTACTTGATAATTGCACGTGGCAATCGAGCTAAAAATATATATTGATGACATCAATGTATCGAAACTTATATTTTCGTTTTAATACGGAATCCTAATAAGGCAATCATGACTTTATCGCTGGTGGTACAAGACAGTACTATACTATTCGATTCGCCGAGGTGCGAGATGGTACTATACAATTCGACATGCCGCAGTGCAACGCTAGACGATATAATACGCTCCGATACTCCGCAACGCGACGTTAGACGATATAATACGCTTCGATACTCGGCAACGCGACGTTAGACGATATAATACGCTTCGATACTCCGCAACGCGACGCTAGGCGATATAATACGCTTCGATACTCGGCAACGCGACGTAAGACGATACAATACGCTTCGATACTCCGCAACGCGACGCTAGGCGATATAATACGCTCCGATACTCCGCAACGCGACGTTAGACGATATAATACGCTTCGATACTCCGCAACGCGACGCTAGGCGATATAATACGCTTCGATACTCCGCAACGCGACGTTAGACGATATAATACGCTTCGATACTCCGCAACGCGACGCTAGGCGATATAATACGCTCCGATACTCCGCAACGCGACGTTAGACGATACAATACGCTTCGATACTCCGCAACGCGACGCTAGACGATATAATACGCTCCGATACTCCGCAACGCGACGCTAGTCGATATAATACGCTCCGATACTCCGCAAGGCGACGCTAGTCGATATAATACGCTCCGATACTCCGCAACGCGACGTTAGACGATATAATACGCTCCGATACTCCGCAACGCGACGCTGGACGATATAATACGCTCCGATACTCCGCAACGCGACGCTGGACGATATAATACGCTCCGATACTCCGCAACGCGACGCTAGTCGATATAATACGCTCCGATACTCCGCAACGCGACGTTAGACGATACAATACGCTCCGATACTCCGCAACGCGACGCTGGACGATATAATACGCTCCGATACTCCGCAACGCGACGCTGGACGATATAATACGCTCCGATACTCCGCAACGCGACGTTAGACGATATAATACGCTTCGATACTCGGCAACGCGACGTTAGACGATATAATACGCTTCGATACTCCGCAACGCGACGCTAGGCGATATAATACGCTTCGATACTCCGCAACGCGACGCTAGACGGTACAATACGCTTCGATACTCCGCAACGCGACGCTAGACGGTACAATACGCTTCGATACTCCGCAACGCGACGCTAGACGATACAATACGCTTCGATACTCCGCAACGCGACGCTAGACGATACAATACGCTTCGATACTCCGCAACGCGACGCTGGACGATATAATACGCTCCGATACTCCGCAACGCGACGCTAGTCGATATAATACGCTCCGATACTCCGCAACGCGACGCTAGTCGATATAATACGCTCCGATACTCCGCAACGCGACGTTAGACGATACAATACGCTTCGATACTCCGCAACGCGACGTTAGACGATACAATACGCTTCGATACTCCGCAACGCAACGCTAGACGATATAATACGCTCCGATACTCCGCAACGCAACGCTAGACGATATAATACGCTCCGATACTCCGCAACGCGACGCTAGTCGATATAATACGCTCCGATACTCCGCAACGCGACGTTAGACGATACAATACGCTTCGATACTCCGCAACGCAACGCTAGACGATATAATACGCTCCGATACTCCGCAACGCAACGCTAGACGATACAATACGCTCCGATACTCCGCAACGCGACGTTAGACGATATAATACGCTCCGATACTCCGCAACGCAACGCTAGACGATACAATACGCTCCGATACTCCGCAACGCGACGTTAGACGATACAATACGCTCCGATACTCCGCAACGCGACGCTAGACGATATAATACGCTCCGATACTCCGCAACGCGACGTTAGACGATATAATACGCTCCGATACTCTGCAACGCGACGTTAGACGATACAATACGCTTCGATACTCCGCAACGCGACGTTAGACGATACAATACGCTTCGATACTCCGCAACGCGACGTTAGACGATATAATACGCTCCGATACTCCGCAACGCGACGCTAGTCGATACAATACGCTCCGATACTCCGCAACGCGACGTTAGACGATACAATACGCTTCGATACTCCGCAACGCGACACTAGACGATACAATACGCTTCGATACTCCGCAACGCGACGTTAGACGATACAATACGCTTCGATACTCCGCAACGCGACGCTAAACGATATAATACGCTTCGATACTCCGCAACGCGACGCTAGACGATATAATACGCTCCGATACTCCGCAACGCGACGTTAGACGATACAATACGCTTCGATACTCCGCAACGCGACGTTAGACGATATAATACGCTTCGATACTCCGCAACGCGACGCTAGGCGATATAATACGCTCCGATACTCCGCAACGCGACGTTAGACGATACAATACGCTTCGATACTCCGCAACGCGACGTTAGACGATACAATACGCTTCGATACTCCGCAACGCGACGCTAGGCGATATAATACGCTTCGATACTCCGCAACGCGACGTTAGACGATACAATACGCTTCGATACTCCGCAACGCGACGTTAGACGATATAATACGCTCCGATACTCGGCAACGCGACGTTAGACGATATAATACGCTTCGATACTCCGCAACGCGACGCTAGGCGATATAATACGCTCCGATACTCCGCAACGCGACGTTAGACGATATAATACGCTCCGATACTCCGCAACGCGACGCTAGACGATATAATACGCTCCGATACTCCACAACGCGACGTTAGACGATATAATACGCTCCGATACTCCGCAACGCAACGCTAGACGATACAATACGCTTCGATACTCCGCAACGCGACGTTAGACGATACAATACGCTTCGATACTCCGCAACGCGACGTTAGACGATATAATACGCTTCGATACTCGGCAACGCGACGTTAGACGATATAATACGCTTCGATACTCCGCAACGCGACGCTAGGCGATATAACACGCTCCGATACTCCGCAACGCGACGTTAGACGATATAATACGCTCCGATACTCCGCAACGCGACGCTAGACGATATAATACGCTCCGATACTCCACAACGCGACGTTAGACGATATAATACGCTCCGATACTCCGCAACGCGACGCTAGACGATATAATACGCTCCGATACTCCGCAACGCGACGTTAGACGATACAATACGCTTCGATACTCCGCAACGCGACGTTAGACGATATAATACGCTTCGATACTCCGCAACGCGACGCTAGGCGATATAATACGCTCCGATACTCCGCAACGCGACGTTAGACGATACAATACGCTTCGATACTCCGCAACGCGACGTTAGACGATACAATACGCTTCGATACTCCGCAACGCGACGCTAGGCGATATAATACGCTTCGATACTCCGCAACGCGACGTTAGACGATACAATACGCTTCGATACTCCGCAACGCGACGTTAGACGATATAATACGCTCCGATACTCGGCAACGCGACGTTAGACGATATAATACGCTTCGATACTCCGCAACGCGACGCTAGGCGATATAATACGCTCCGATACTCCGCAACGCGACGTTAGACGATATAATACGCTCCGATACTCCGCAACGCAACGCTAGACGATACAATACGCTTCGATACTCCGCAACGCGACGTTAGACGATACAATACGCTTCGATACTCCGCAACGCGACGTTAGACGATATAATACGCTTCGATACTCGGCAACGCGACGTTAGACGATATAATACGCTTCGATACTCCGCAACGCGACGCTAGGCGATATAATACGCTCCGATACTCCGCAACGCGACGTTAGACGATATAATACGCTCCGATACTCCGCAACGCGACGCTAGACGATATAATACGCTCCGATACTCCACAACGCGACGTTAGACGATATAATACGCTCCGATACTCCGCAACGCGACGCTAGACGATATAATACGCTCCGATACTCCGCAACGCGACGTTAGACGATACAATACGCTTCGATACTCCGCAACGCGACGTTAGACGATATAATACGCTTCGATACTCCGCAACGCGACGCTAGGCGATATAATACGCTCCGATACTCCGCAACGCGACGTTAGACGATACAATACGCTTCGATACTCCGCAACGCGACGTTAGACGATACAATACGCTTCGATACTCCGCAACGCGACGCTAGACGATATAATACGCTCCGATACTCCGCAACGCGACGCTAGTCGATATAATACGCTCCGATACTCCGCAAGGCGACGCTAGTCGATATAATACGCTCCGATACTCCGCAACGCGACGTTAGACGATACAATACGCTCCGATACTCCGCAACGCGACGCTGGACGATATAATACGCTCCGATACTCCGCAACGCGACGCTGGACGATATAATACGCTCCGATACTCCGCAACGCGACGCTAGTCGATATAATACGCTCCGATACTCCGCAACGCGACGCTAGACGATATAATACGCTTCGATACTCCGCAACGCGACGTTAGACGATACAATACGCTTCGATACTCCGCAACGCGACGTTAGACGATATAATACGCTCCGATACTCCGCAACGCGACGCTAGTCGATATAATACGCTCCGATACTCCGCAACGCGACGTTAGACGATACAATACGCTTCGATACTCCGCAACGCAACGCTAGACGATACAATACGCTTCGATACTCCGCAACGCAACGCTACACGATACAATACGCTTCGATACTCCGCAACGCGACACTAGACGATACAATACGCTTCGATACTCCGCAACGCGACGTTAGACGATACAATACGCTTCGATGCTCCGCAACGCGACGCTAAACGATATAATACGCTTCGATACTCCGCAACGCGACGCTAGACGATACAATACGCTTCGATACTCCGCAACGCGACGCTAGACGATATAATACGCTTCGATACTCCGCAACGCGACGCTAGACGGTACAATACGCTTCGATACTCCGCAACGCGACGCTAGACGATATAATACGCTTCGATACTCCGCAACGCGACGCTAGACGATACAATACGCTTCGATACTCCGCAACGCGACGCTAGACGATACAATACGCTTCGATACTCCACAACGCGACGCTAGACGATATAATACGCTTCGATACTCCGCAACGCGACGCTAGACGGTACAATACGCTTCGATACTCCGCAACGCGACGCTAGACGGTACAATACGCTTCGATACTCCGCAACGCGACGCTAGACGATACAATACGCTTCGATACTCCGCAACGCGACGCTAGACGATACAATACGCTTCGATACTCCGCAACGCGACGCTGGACGATATAATACGCTCCGATACTCCGCAACGCGACGCTAGTCGATATAATACGCTCCGATACTCCGCAACGCGACGCTAGTCGATATAATACGCTCCGATACTCCGCAACGCGACGTTAGACGATACAATACGCTTCGATACTCCGCAACGCGACGTTAGACGATACAATACGCTTCGATACTCCGCAACGCAACGCTAGACGATATAATACGCTCCGATACTCCGCAACGCAACGCTAGACGATATAATACGCTCCGATACTCCGCAACGCGACGCTAGTCGATATAATACGCTCCGATACTCCGCAACGCGACGTTAGACGATACAATACGCTTCGATACTCCGCAACGCGACGCTAAACGATATAATACGCTTCGATACTCCGCAACGCGACGCTAGACAATACAATACTCTTCGATACTCCGCAACGCGACGCTAGACGATACAATACGCTTCGATACTCCGCAACGCGACGCTAGACGATACAATACGCTTCGATACTCCGCAACGCAACGCTAGACGATACAATACGCTTCGATACTCCGCAACGCGACGCTAGACGATACAATACGCTCCGATACTCCACAACGCGACGCTAGACGATATAATACGCTTCGATACTCCGCAACGCGACGCTAGACGGTACAATACGCTTCGATACTCCGCAACGCGACGCTAGACGGTACAATACGCTTCGATACTCCGCAACGCGACGCTAGACGATACAATACGCTTCGATACTCCGCAACGCGACGCTAGACGATACAATACGCTTCGATACTCCGCAACGCGACGCTAGACGATACAATACGCTTCGATACTCCGCAACGCGACGCTGGACGATACAATACGCTTCGATACTCCACAACGCGACCCTAGACGATACAATACGCTTCGATGCTCCGCAACGCGACGCTGGACGATACAATACGCTTCGATGCTCCGCAACGCGACGCTGGACGATACAATACGCTTCGATACTCCGCAACGCAACGCTAGACGATACAATACGCTTCGATACTCCGCAACGCGACGCTAGACGATACAATACGCTTCGATACTCCGCAACGCGACGCTAGACGATACAATACGCTTCGATACTCCGCAACGCGACGCTGGACGATATAATACGCTTCGATACTCCGCAACGCGACGCTCGAGGATATAGTACGCTTGGTTTTTGAAAGGATATTATATATGCTACCTGAAAACCCATTTCTTAAGCGTCAAAGCCGTGCGTAACTATATTTTTCTCACGTGAATTTATCATTTGGTTACTTGAACTTGTTTCAAAAAAGCATTGTCAGTATTAGGGGTATGGTTATGTTAACATCTATAATTTTTTCACGGTTCAGTTACACAAGCTATATTTTTATAAGTAACTGCACTTATGTCAGGAAATGTTAGTAATGGAGAGTTCATTAAATAAAGGTCAAGGTCAAATCTGATGTACGAACACGTGCAAATATGTGTCCATGTCCCACACGTGCAAAACGTGCTATAAACGTCAATACGCCTAATACGATTAATTTCATAGCGAGCCGGCTAAAAAAATCAATAATTCGCTGCATTACCTGTTCAAATATCGGCATGTGAAATTTTGTGTGAATACGCATTATTAGAAAAATAATAATACAATATAAACTGACCGATTAGGAATTTTGTTGAGTGTATAGTGCAGCAAATAGCATACATATTTTATCTGAGTATCAGTATCTTTTTGAATGTAATTTTCACACACACACACACACGCACACGCACACACACACGCACACACACAGGCACACGCACCTGCACACGCACACACACACATAAGCACACGCACACGCACACACACGCACCTACACACGCACACGCACCTACACACCTACACACCTACACACGCACACGCACACGCACACGCACGCATACTTGCAAGCACCTCCAAATGAGGACATGCAACATTTCACCACCAAATGGGGACATCACTTTCTTGGGTGAAATTTTGGAAAAAAAATACGGCTTGATGTCACATGGACTGAATGTTATCTGTCTAGGGGTTTTAAAAGGTATACAATTTTTGACAAAAAACCTCCAACTGGGGACATTTGACACACCCGCAGAATGCGTATGAAACACCTCCAACCAAGGACATTCTGCATTTTGCCTCCAACTGGGGACATTTGACACACCCGCAGAATGCGTATGAAACACCTCCAACCAAGGACATTCTGCATTTTGCCTCCAACTGGGGACATTTGACACACCCGCAGAATGCGTATGAAACACCTCCAAACAAGGACATTCTGCATTTTGCCTCCAACTGGGGACATTTGACACACCCGCAGAATGACTATGAAACACCTCCAAACAAGGACATTCTGCATTTTGCCTCCAACTGGGGACATTTGACACACCCGCAGAATGACTATGAAACACCTCCAAACAAAGACATTCTGCATTTTGCCTCCAACTGGGGACATTTGACACACCCGCAGAATGCGTATGAAACACCTCCAACCAAGGACATTCTGCATTTTGCCTCCAACTGGGGACATTTGACACACCCGCAGAATGCGTATGAAACACCTCCAAACAAGGACATTCTGCATTTTGCCTCCAAATGGGGACAACTATTTACAATGAATATTTTGATCAAATAATGCAGTAGTTCGTAAAATGAATCTGTAAACAGCCTGTATGATGCGTTATGCATCTGTTAAACACACTTTTAAAATAATAAATAACACCGCCAAGTAAAAACGTAAAGCGTCAACCGGGGACATTAGCACACCAGCAAAGAGCCAAACCACCCTGTCAAGTTTGAAGACTCTGTGTCAATAGGTTCTCGAGATATTCAGTGGAAATCGATTTGACCTTTGACACCAAAAAATAGGGGTTATCTACTCAAGGAGTCCAATCATCCTTTGAAGTTTGAAGACTCTAGGTTATATTGAACTCCGGTTATTTAGCGGAAACCGGAAGTGTGACGGACTGTGCAAAAACAAAGTCCCCGTATGCACTGGGAGAGACATAATTAATGGCAATAATGTGTATAAATCATTTTATTGAGGTGGCACAAACTAGGCTCAACAATTGTCATAATAGTATCGATATCAACTTACGGTTCGGAGCACAGGCAGCGCTCGAATATCATGTTGTATGAACAGGTTACTGTATAAAAATTAAAATAACCTACAACGGCATGTCTTCACTTCTAACATTGAACCTTGTCAAGGTTAAGAAAGACCCGTTTTTCGTCAATATGAGTACATGCATACCAAAAAGTAAAACAAAAAACAATTGCTTACGTATATACAAATCTACTGAACCTTGCTTCCAATGGATCTCCTTCAGTATATACGATGTATTAACTTTCACAAGTGGTCTCCAAGTGCAGTGTGGAGTCAGTAAAATGCCTTCCCGTACTTTGACTCTGTGTTGTTACTTTTACCGATCCTTAGGGATCAATGATAAATAGTGAGTTTGCTATTTACAATCTACTATGTATGAACCCTTGCTTCCAATGAATCTCCATTCAGTATATACAGAACAAAAAAGAAACTTCCGATTTGTACACATATGGCCCGTTCGCAAGATAATACTTACGACCGTTTTATCAACGCAATTGCATGTATGACATCGATTTTACGAATAAGAATGTGCGCACAGTAAATCAGTACACGCTAGACCTTTCTCCGGCGATGCACTGCAGTGGTTAACTCACGAGTTGGACATACCCGTTATTAAGTGTTATTTTTGTTTTTAACCCCTACCTCACTTGGTCAAAATTTCCCCAATTTTGTGTTAAACTTTGGCCATCATTTTTGAACCAAACGATGCATCATGAACACTCTTTAAACGCATATATAACAATGATTCCCCCCCCCCCCGCTTTGTTCAAGCAAACTTAGCAGAAGTTTCTTATTTTGTATAGTATTATATTAACGTTCACAACAGCAGTCTCCAATTGCAGTGTGATGTCTCCCTATACGTTTACTGATACTTTATGGATCATGGATCACACTTTTGTTTGCCATATGAAAGCCGGTGATAGGGCCGTGAAAGGTGTTGCAGTCTGCTTTTTTCAACCGACTATGTCTGAACCTTGCTTCCAATTGTCTTCTTTCAGTATATATTGCATTTGCTTTCAAATTATATGTACAAAACACAAAATAAATAATATATAGCTATAGGTGTTAAGGACACAAAAGTCAAAAAGTACATGTATCTAGTTTCTTTTATTAGACAACTTCATGATTCTATGTTCTATACAATTTTTAATAACCAACTCTGATTAAAGTCTGTTTTTCTCTTTAACTTGATTACCATTTCATAATCATCTAAATACAACTTAACTTAGTTGTTTCAATCCCAAACATTGTATAAAATGTTATTTTTAAATGAAAACTATTTTATAAAACTTTTGTACTAGAATTCATTTATTCTGCTTTTCTAGACACCATGAGTGTTTAATATACTTTCATGTTCTTATTGATACTCCATCTATGTTCTTCTAAGAAGAAAACAATTGCATGAGCACTGCTGTGGGCTTTACAACTTCTAAAGTATCTTCTGTAATTGACGTCATTTCAAGAAAACGCAACATGTGATTACACTATTTGCAAGCAGGAAACAATATGTATTATGTTTTTTGGAGGAGCCATGTGGAGCAAATATTGCTACTGTAAGTACATGGTGACGTCACATGTGACGTTTTCTGGAAATGACGTCACTTATAGAAGAGGTTGGAAATCGTACAGGGAAGCTCATATGGACTTATTGTGGCATGAGCAGTGTTACACAAATTACATTAATTAAAATTCCAAGTCAAAATAGTTAAATAACAAACAAAAATAGAACTATAATTTCAAACAATTTCTGAATCTCTGTTAGTATTCAGCTAAGATACACCAAAATACAATCTAGTCTAGAACAGAAGTCAACCTCCAGATCAGAAACCCAACGCTCTAAAATTTAAGTAATACTTATAACTATAACATTGACTTTGTGCAATTGACAAATAAACATATTTACAATGTATTAATTAACAATAAAATAGATCTTCCATACATTTATGTATATTGGGAAAACTATTTAAAAGAAATATTGACTTCTCTGCTTTTTACCTCATTTTGAAAAAAACTTAGAAATAACAGAGTGAAATAGTTTAAATATAAATCTATTCATAGATTAACAGCAACTAACCAAAACCTCTACGGATGGAAAATGTTCACCTCACCAAACTGTCATGTTTGTAATACAGAAGAAAATTATGAAATTTTTATAGAATGTTATGGTCTTAATGAATTTTGGACAAACATAAACAGTGTTAGAAAATTGTGGACTCACATAATGTATGTTCCTTATATTATAATAATTGTATAAAATATATCAGATAACAATTACCTACCACTTGATATCATTTTGAATGAAATTGAACATTGTATCTCTAAAATGTACATGCTAAACGAGCGCAAAAAAGAGATTTAACATATTGCGTATTTTACATAGTGACTTAAGGGTCGATACTAGTAAAAGTGGGTGGAGAATAGTAAAAATTCAAATCATACAATTTGTGTTGTAATACTCTTTTAAGATCAGAAGTTTGATAGGTTTATTAAAACAAAGTACTAAACATCAATTAGCAATGTATATGTGATAACATACATAAAAATGGTAGTTTTGCCCTTTTGTGTCAAACTAAATACACATAAAGTTAGACTATCAGGTTGTCTACATGTCTGTGAGGGAATTTGTGGAATAACAATAGATGAAAAAATACCATATAAATATTTGTTTACATGTTGCTTCTTAGTTCTATTGAAGGATGTTGGTCAATTTGCCAACATCGTAATATATAGTATTAAGAGTATCCACATTGTAATACCAACTGTCAATAGGATGTACCCTTAACAATACTATTTATCACATGACGATGCCTGTTATTTGTTGGCTTTTTGATTAGCCCTTTGCATGCCCAGTAGCCTAGTTCTGACGTATCCTTTGACCATTATCCATGATCGTCTAGCAAGGATAGGATATTGGTTTATTAGTTCAGAACATTCTAACTTTTTTGGCAGAGTTTTTAGTTTAAAGCACTTTTTAAGCCCATTTTCCACAACATCTTTTTCTTCCTTGCTCCAAGGTGTTCTAACTCCAACCTTCCTTTTTTTACCTAAAATACAGAAATATAGACTTTTTGTTGACAACAATTCACTGTATAATTCCATAAATCTTGATCGCTAGAAAATGCTTGTGTAAGCTTGACTGTCATCTATATGGCATAACCGGCATGTTGCTTCTGAATAAGCACACCCAAACAAATGACAATAAAAAAAATTCTCTAGAGCACTAATTAAAATTCTTTCTAAAGAAAATTATTTATATCAATTTGCCCAGGAAGGTACCAGCTCCCCTGCAGAAAGTCGTGGGGTATCTTGGGTCTTCCTCCGCCAGGAAAGAACTGGATTGGCCATATGACCTAAGCTATTACCACTTCAAAATTCAAATCAGCCAAAAGCAATCAATTTGTCTAACCTAGTCATTTTGACAGCAGGGTTCCCACTCTGTTCCCAGAAAAAAAATTCAGGAGTATTTTCACAAAATACAAGGACCAAAACTCAATTTGTACTGCTATTTTATTCATTCAACATGTCTTTCAATCTAACTTATTCCAAGACCATTTAAGTATTAAACTTCAAATTATGAATGTATATACAAGGAAATGTTGAACTCATTCCGATGTGAGTTTTCCAAGGCTTGCAAAGCCGCTATATATGTTATCTGTTTAACCTGTGTTTTTTTAAGCAATAATATTGTGAATGTCCAGAAAATACAAAATTCCCGACTTTTTCCTGTTTGTTTGTCCTTTCTTAATTCAAGGACTTTGCCAGGAAGTGTGGGAACCCTGTAACAGGCATAGAATAGAGTTATTTCTATTTTATAGTCTAAACAGTAAGGACAAGTCAAGCTAGACAGGTTCAAGAGGTAGTGGAGTACTGGTTTGTCGGTCATTATTGGTTAATACTGGAGCAAAGCACAGTAAAGCATCCCTTATGAAATATTGCCACCATTTGTCTCAAGCGATGACTAAATGATAACAATAGATGTTTGCAAAACACATATGCCCCCATGCATAACTCTGCAAAAAATATTTCATTATAAAAATCTTTACAGACTGACCAACATGTGTGAAGCAATATACCTTCTCGAATGGGGGCATAATTACAGAGAGTATTTGTCAGAATCTCGTTCTACACTGGAACTACAATAAGTTTAGCGATACTAGGTATAACGCTGGAAATCAGCTAGTAAATGTATATCACACCTTACAAGAAAACAATATTTTTCTTACTCTGGAGTCTTTTGTTTGGAATTCTGTAGTCATCATCACTATCAGAGGTGCATGAAGAACTGTCAATTGGTTCTTCTGCAGCAGTGCTGCTTGGCATGTCTTCATAAACAGAGGCACCAGCACGACTATTGTCAGCATGATCATCATTGTTATAGTCATCATCATCTTCATCACTAGATTGTTCCGCTTCTGCAAGAAAATGAATACAGCATTTAAAATGAAGTGAATAAACCTAAAGTTTACACTAAACAACTCAATGAAGCTTTCAAAGAGCACTTTGTATCATAACTAAATTTAAACATCCGTGACATCTAACCATTGTCCTATTTAATTAAATTGACATATGTGCATAATTACATGGTCATTTAAGGTACATTGTTTATCTGCTGTCGACAATCAATATTAATTGATCATTTAATTTATGCAGATGTGATAGCTTAATATAATTTGACAATATCTGAACATTATTTAACATACATGTGTATTATTAATTCATATGAATGAATAAATAAATGCAACAAATACTTTTCAATTTCATTTTTGAGATTTGTTTGTTGACACATCCGCATTTGAGTAAGCAATTAGCACTACACTACCCAGCACCTTTAAGTACTCTAATGAGTCCATAGGATTAAACATAGTGAAGTTAAAATTGGCTCCACATCCGTCCTCCAAATAAGCATGCTTATTTGCTTTAAATTACATTTGTCAAAAGGCTAAAGCGGTAGATAATAATGATGAAAATATTTTAAAAATAAATACATTTGTACATGTGTAAACACATTTGAATTAATTAGATTAGCAAACACACTCTTTCTCTAATTGAAAGGGAGTTAATTTGAATATTTGACATTTCAAATTATTTTTTAACACATTATATGTTTAGGAATTACCTGAACTTAATGGTTTTGTTATTATTTAATAGAAACTCTAAGATTTTACCTACTTTTCAGATATATTCTCAGTACAATCTGTGGAGAAATTTATGAAAACCTGTTTCTAAGAAAAGGGCAATTTCCATGTAGAAGAAAAATTGATTGGTGCCCAGCATTGGGACACGCGCAGTTTCATATTTAACAGTCTTATAAAAAACATTTGACTTTGGCAGGGCTGTAAAGTAAAATAATATGTTGTTGAAATGTCAGTAGTTGTGTCGTAAAGTGTCCTCTGTTTCAGAAGAAGAAAAATAGTTGATTCCATAATAAAAATATGAAAATGACCCTAGAGAAGAACACAATTCACTTAATAAAATACATTAACTGGTGTTATATCTACTTGTTTTATGGAGCAATTTTTCATTAAGTAGAGGTGGTTTAAAAACACATCTAGGTTAAATTGAACAATATATGTATACCTAATGGTTCCATTGCATCAATCTCATCAAGGTTTTTTCCTTTGAGACTTCCTATGGTGCCCGAGTTGAGGGCATGTAATACTTTTGAAACCTTTGCGATTTCTAGAGTACTCTGAGGAAGACGGTAGTATTCTCTGTGTACATTAATGTCGTGGCCCATGAACTTGGCTAAGACATCTTGATCGTTTGGACCTAGATTCAACACCTGTGACAATGTTGCCAGCTGTTTTCTTAATGCGGTAGATGTAATCGAAGCTTGATTTTTTAGGCCTGCTTCTTGTGCCACTCTTCTTAGTACAGCTGTTCCGCGCATTGGAAATTTTGTGTTTGGTGACTGGAAAACAAACTCTGTTTTTTTTTTTCAATGACATCATGTAGTCAATATTTGCTTTCATTTCATTGGTAAGAAGAATAGCAACCTTCCGACCCGAGTCTGCTGTCTCAATAGTCTGCTGGACTTGTTTCTTGATGTAGCTGGTTAGTTTTACAACATCTTCAACCAATGGTAAACGTTAGACTTTGTTATAGTTTGCCTCATTCTGTGACTCTAAAACCTTGCTACCAATTCTCTCTGTCCATTCGTCGTCATGTATGTCAAGAAAGTTTTTCATAACTTCAGCCGTTTTACATTCTCCCAGTTTTCGCGCATTATTGATCATGATCTTAGCACATTTTTTTAGATAGTGACCAATTTTTTGTGCAAGGGTTTGTTTATTGAAGGTTTGTGAAAGTTCATCATAGTCGGCAACATATTTTACGGCCGAAAGAAGCAGTTCCCATTTTTGTGCTGATAAGCACTCAGACAACTTTGTAATACTAGAGTCAATCTCTGAAAAAGCTAACAAAAGTCTACCTAACACCCTAACATTCTGGGATATATACTGGTGTGTATGGGCATGTTTCCCAGTTTTTTCATATTTTCTTTCACCAAACTGAATGATAAGGGGATCCGCTTTTACCTTTACAGTAATAATGTCATTCTTCATCTTGTTCAGAACATTTTTCCTGAATTCCTTAGAACAATTGGAGTCAGTAGGAAGCAATAATCTGGAATTTTTCACCGGAGCATCACTTTTTACATATGCAGGCTTTGCTGGACAGGCTCTGTGATGTTTCCACATAGCTGTAGAAACAATCTCTGCATTGCAGAACTCACAAGACAAATATTCTCTATCTACCTTGGTTTTTCTAGGTCTGTACTTTGGGATCAGAACCCCAGAACCTTTTATTTTCACATTTGAGTTATGGGCATAGCTTCCCTTGGCTGCTAACTGTGCCCATGCCTTTTTTCTCTCAGATGACTTCTTTGGAAAACTTAAAGCCCGCGCTACTTCAAGTTCATTGGAATGCTTACTTCCTAAATGCCTGGCAAGTTTTGTTGTAAGTTCCTCACAAAAGACACAGCAGAGCCGTTTAGATGCTTTTTGTCCAGATTTTGATCTTGTAGACTGAATCGTTATAATGGGCACCTCCTTCAGACCCTTAAAACTGACTACAGATAATTCCGCATCACTTTCACTAACATAATTAGGCTGACATGTTCTGTTCTCCCTATGGAAAAGGTTGGTTGATAACACAGCTCCATCAGTTATGCACTGGAAAATCCATTCCTTTGGGACACAGTGATCTGAAAGGCATACAATAATCTCAGTAACAGTTTCCAGTTTCAATATGAATATGAAATAAGGCATTGCCTATGTAATCATTGTCAAAGCGGTTATTTTTAATGGTTGGTTTATGTACAATGCAATATTAGTTAAATGCAAATTGTGACCCATAAGAAGGAGTCAGTTGACCAATAACAGCTTGTTTCAAAAGAAAAACACTTTGCTATATGCTTCTTGCACATGTACCTGAAAACTTCACAAAGCAGGGATTGGTGAACTAATACAGGTAATGTGATTTATTTGCCCAGCATATCCAGGTTTACTTGTTATGTCTATTAACCTTCATATTGTAAATCAAATAAAGTATATCATTTAATGTAAACTAAATATGGTTGACTCAGTGTTGTTATTTTTACTGATCTTTTGGGATCATTGATCACACTTTGTTTGTCATATGTAGATAGAATTCTGCTTAAGCCGGTGATAGGGGCCGTGAAAGTGTTGCACATTTCATAACCATTCACAATAAATGCTAGTCTGCTATTTTCAACCTATTATGTCTGAACCTTTCTTCCAATGAATCTTCTTTCAGTATATATGAAACCCACATTTACCTTTTGTTGACAGTTCCCATGTAGTAGCCCCTTTTTTATTGTGTTTTACCTGTGTGATGTATGTTTTGTTTACTTATTTTCATAAAAATATAACCGTTTCCATAGCAACAATATTTTTGATAGATAATAGAATTAAATGATATGTATACCCTCCTTATTGCTATCTATCTACATACAGGCTTTCATAAATGTAGCAATAATACTTTGAGTTATGCCAAGATTGAGATTAAATGTATTATCTGTAGTGTTGTTGCCATAACAACCACATTATATTAGGCATGATATTTTTAAATATTATTCATCACCTGACTACCCTTTACTCACATAACAATGTTCACCATGTCACTTTAATTATGCAAATATCTATCCCAAATGGCAGCTTCTTTGTTTCACTGGCATGAACCTATGTTCATGACACACCTCATCCTTTTTTAGTAAAGGCAAAATAAAAATATTTGTCACCAACCTGATGTAAGGAGTTCATCATCTGCGCATATGTAAATGGTATCTTGTGTTCTAACAAGCTGCTCTCTCCCACCAATAGTATTTAACAGTTGTCTCATATCATCTGAAATACAGACATATATCTGATCAGACTTCTTAGTAAATGTGAAACAAATAATCATCAAACAAACACCAGAGAGTAACTTATTTTTTTTAAGATAACTCACTAATCAGTCACTTATCTAATCAACCTGTATGTTTGTATGTTCATGAGCGATATATATATATATATATGATGTAAACTTATGACCATTGGGTTTTAGTTATCCACCTCACTTACAATGTAAAATCACATGGATGTATGTCAACAACAAAAGTAATCAAGACAATCTACCTGCAGCACTAGATTTTCTTTATAAAACTGACACCATGAATAAATTCTGCAATCACTTAACTTAAAAAGTTCAATAGACAAAAAAATGAGACACATGTTTAATCTGGATAGACGATACTCACCTACAGTTATATCAATGAATGTTCCAAAACCAAATTGGTACTCAAAGTCTCCATAATTTTCGGTCTTGCTCCATGTACCAAATTTGTCAGTCCCCTTGACCAAGTATTTTGTCTACAAAATGAAAAATACAAAATATTAGCCTTCTTTCACTTCTTCCATTGACCTTGTCACACATGATATTTGCACTTTGCCGTGTGCATCTGTGTGTCCAGAGAACACTTCAAGGTCTAAAAAACAAAGGTCTAAATTACAAAAAATATTTGTTTATGATTTATAACATGAGAACTTGTTTAGGTTAAAACGATTATAGAAGATCTTCCAGCAACAATTATTATTAGAGCTTGTTATTATCTTACAGCTATACTTTAAAATAAGAAATGTTAACCTTGTCCTGAAGAATTCCCATCGTAACCGAATCGGTTACCCACTGGCTACTGACAGTATTCATGTTACGTCCAATAAGAGCCCTAAAAACCTCTGAAGTATGTAGGGATGTTATGAAGTTTTTGTCTGAAATAAACGTTATATATATAGTTACTGTCTTGGCTGTGCCATG
Source organism: Mactromeris polynyma (assembly GCA_032209605.1). Lineage (NCBI taxonomy): Eukaryota > Metazoa > Mollusca > Bivalvia > Venerida > Mactridae > Mactromeris > Mactromeris polynyma. The sequence goes on along the minus strand of JASFXZ010000013.1, from coordinate 2,949,793 downwards.
CTTGGATTTATTGGGCGAGTTGGAGAAATCCTTACAGAACAAAGCTCTGCTGAGCCCTGTACTTTTACAGATACCTTAAAAAATTCAAGCTCGGGAAAACAGTAACATTACAGTGAAACCCCTCTAGTGAGATCACCTTTGACAATAGTGGTCTTAATGGATAGGTGGTATTTATTTTGCGGTAAAAATAACGCAAAACTGCAAAAAGGGACATTGAAATATTGGTAATATTATCAAGATGGTCTTTATTCCAGCGTGTTCTTAATGAGGGGTTTTACAGTATATTTATCTTACCCTTCTAAAATTGTAAAAAAAAGAAATCAGTGGTGTTTAAGGGAAGAATATTCTGCAAACAATTTGTTAGACTCCATTATGCCTAAACATGCCTAACGGCATAACATAATTTTCAGATGGACTTATTTGAAAAAATGGGACAGTAAACATGTTGTGAGTTAACTTTTGTTTGTCCAGACATGTACATGACCAAGCAAATGTTAAACCATTCTGATTTTGGTTTCATTAAAATTGAAAATGGCTTTGATGCCATTTTTGATGTTTATTTCATGGAAGAAATAAGATAGTAGACTTTTACAATTGCAGACCGATTGTGTTCCCAAAGTGATCAGCTGACAAAGTTATCAATATAAAACGGAAGTAATAAACCTAGGGTGAGGTGTAAACCTCAAGCTAGCAGGGGTGAGGGTAAGATAAATCAATATATCCATCTATATAAAAAACCATGAAGTGGGCAGTAAATATTCATCCATGCATTGAGCCGACTGCCAATTACATAACAAGGTTTATATAGGTGAGCTGGGTTGAAACCGATAACAAGTCATGTTTGACAAGTTTCTGTTTTCTATATGCAATATTTGCAATACAAACAACATGTGTTTTTTATATGTCTCTCCATCCGCAAAAAGAATTGTGAAAAAAATACCAATTATTGCAATCATTCACAGTATTGCTTGCATATATACCTGTTGGTATAATAAGTACCCCTGCATCTGAGTTGTCTGCCAACCTCAAGCCAAATAGCTTTAAAAATCCCTGGAATTAGAGGATAGCAAATTGTTTATAACTAGAAGGTTGTTTTCTAAACAAAAACATGGATTCCCAACCAGCGGTATTGGAGATGGAGCATAGACAAGTCTCAACATGCATTGTATAAACATATCAAAGGGCCATAACTCAGTGAAAAATTATTATTCAAGCGAAATCAGCCAACGTCAATGCACAATTACTCTTGATGCTCATCAATCCAGAGAAATTTCGTTGAAATCCAACCTAAAGCTAAAGTGGACAGACAGACGGAGTGACAGATGGGGATGCAAAAAACAATATGTCTCCCTCGAGTAAAAAAGGAAACAATGTAATTATGTTGAAGTAAGCATATTTTAACTAAAAAATCAAACTTCAGCCTGGCTAAGAAAGTGTTTACGCACATAATTAAAAAAGCACAGAAAGAACCTTGCTTTCTAAGTAGCATTAATACTCTGGTGTACATAGGAACAAAACAACGGGTCACTAATGGGATTCGTACAAAAATAAAAGGTGATTACCATATCCAGAACACTTCGTTGATCACACCATCTAACGACAGAGCTAAGATGGTTATGTAGCGCCCACCTGAGCAACATGTCTTACATAATTCTAACGCAATGCAACATAGTATAAAAGTCCATGTTAAATATGTGATCCCTCTGGTGGAGACAATTTTGAGCTCAGGGCTTGATTTGAACAAACATGCATGGTTGAAGAATACTAGACAATGGTACAAACCAAAAGTCTATCCCTACGCTTCATGAAGATTGCTTAACAATCCTCATGGTGATCACAAAATCAATTGTTGACAAAGGAAGACGACAGAATAGCCTGATCACAATAGCTCACTTGAACCTTTGCCTCATGTGAGCTAATAATAAAAAAGCTTAGCAAGTCAATTTTCGAAATCAAACCTGCTTTTAAAAATGAATATTTATAATTTCTAACAAATATACTTGACTTCTTACATAGTTTGTGCCAATCCCAGCAAATATTACAGCTTCAAGTTGGCCTGAAAAATAACATAATAAAAAAACGCAAGTAGATAAGGCCTATTTGTTAAGACAAGAAAGTCACTTGCCTATTTCTTCCCAAAACAAATGCAAAGCTTTTTTTGTCTCCTGCAAGTAACTCATAATAGCTACTGTCACAATCCTCATAGCACCTCAGATAAAGTTTGTAAAAATCTTTTTTTAATAAAAAAATTGTTGCAACCACCAATATTTCCTTGGCCCAAATCCGGAAATTCTATTTTTGGAGGTTCAGCTGGTCCAGCCAAACTTAATAAGCATATGCAGAAAATCGAAAGAAGACTTCAACCTACAGCCTAAGTGGATGAACCAAATGTTTCTTAATATAATTTTATTAATTATTCAGCGGGACAGCAAGTTGTTGATTTTAAAACAAATTTGACCATTTTTTTTTAGTACAATCACAATGTCATTTATTACAAAGTTTATTATTAACAAAGAAAATATGACTATTTACAGGAATAAAGGACAAACTGTTCACAGCATCTACAATGACTTCCATTTGAGGACAGTTAAAGGCAAATCACCTCCAACTGCTGAGGACTACATGCTATGACAAACTGAGTAAAACACAATAAGTAACCCGAGTCTTCATCTCAATGGACAGAAACCCCACCATAATTTAAACTTTAATATGACAATTTTTAAAGCGCACACACTGACATCCAAATGGGGGGACACTTGGGATTGCAATCACTAGGCAACTTTTCATGAAACAAGTTGGGCCGTATACATATTCTAGCAGACATCACAAAAGTTCAGAAAAAGTGTCAGCCAATTCGACTGATTTTATCAGCCCGAAAAAAAGATAATTTCTTAAAAACAATTCTGAGATTATGTACCTTGGTCAGTCTCAGCTTGATGCCTCTCCGTTTCACCATCAGAATAATCAATAATATTAGAAGGGCACTGTCCAGCTGCAATGTAAAACATCAGAACACTGAAAACACTGCTTGAAGCATCAACAATAAGGACTTTTCTAACTACTCACAATGACCTACAAATGAGGACTATTCTACTCAAATAACCTCCAATTGAGGACGTTGTGACGATACAACCATTGTCATCTCTGGTATTTAGATATTCTTCTTCTTCTATTGTATGCATATTGATCCAACAAGTCATCATCTTTATTAAAAAGGGGACAGTTCAATTTCATCATTTAAATAAGGTGCTAATATTATTATTCCATGATTAATGCATATTTTAATTAACCAACGTTCATCTGACAGCACCGAATTGTATAAATATTGCTTAATCTAACACAGGGTTAAAATTTTGTTTCTGGATAAAAGTTTTGATATAAGTTATCCAACCTAAAGTAGTTGGGTTAAATTTAACTCAACTATAGATGTTTGTAAAACATTATGCCCCCCTGTGACCTTGACCTTAGACCCCAATATCAATAGTTTTCCTCTGCTACCCAATATGAATGTGTGGACCAAGTTTGAGGATGATAAGTCAAGGGGTTCTTGAGTTATTGATCGGAAACTAAAAGGTTACGGGACAGACCGACAGATGTGGAATCCAATATGCTCTCTCTTCTTTGAAGTGGGGGCAGATTAATATATCCGGTTATACTTTTCCAAACTTTCATACAACTGCTAAACCAACATGTATCCAATTTTTTTTCTAACAGAACTTTTAAGTTTCAACCAAGTGATTAAAGTTATACAAGGTTTATACAATTGGGATCTAGAAGACAAAAATTCTGTTTGTAGAAGTTATTCAGAAATAAATGTACCTAATTCAGTCTCTGCTTGAACATTCACACAATCACAAGAACCATCATAAGATATATCTTCATCTTCATCTGCATCTTCATCTGCTTCTTCAGCTGCATCTTCATCTTCAGCTGCAATGCAAATCATGATAACAGTGAACAAGAGTGGCAAGCTGTCACAAAATATGCCCGTCATAAGTCAGAGCTCAGAGTTAAAACAAAACAAATTTTAGGTAATTTCTAAAATCAAATGGTGACAACTCCCGAGTGACTAGAGCAATATGGCTGGTTATCATACTTGGCCGAGATATTATTCTCACAAACATTTTCACCACGTTTGGTAAAGATCGGATGAAATCTCTATGACTTAGAGAGCAGACAAGGCTAATTTGGCCAATTTTAGAAAATTCAAGGGCCATTATTCAGAAGTGCCTGGGGTGATGTGGCTGGTAATCGTACTTGGCCGAGATATTATGCCCACAAACATTTTCAACAAGTTTGGTAAAATTGGATGAAAACTCTTTGACTTAGAGCGGATAACATGTGGACGCTGTACGCCCACCCGCCAGCTACGGGTGTTCCCATAATAGGCCCCATTTTTCAAACAGGCATATAAAAATGTAAGTTGCCTTTCATGCTGAATAAAAATAAGCATAACAATGTAAGAATTTATCAAATCAATTAACAAGACCTCCAACTGAGGACAGTTCTAGCCAAATCACCTCCAACTAAGTACTTACAAGTTTCTACAATCAGACATGACAGTATTGAAATCTCGGGCATTTCAAATTTCTTTCATGCAAAGCAAATAAATCAAAATACTGTCCTCAATGTGAAAGGTTCTAGGCTAATTTTTTTACTATCACAGGGATTAAGTGAGTATAATGACTTCCAAATAGGAAAGTAATGAAATAATTTTGCACCAAATATAACATTTACCAAATTATAAAATGAACCATCAGGCAGCCATGCATCTGGAAGAAAAACTAAAATTCAGTTCACAACAACAATTAAGCAAGAAGTGTACCTATTTCTGATTTTTCAACATCAAAAGGATCATCATCAGAATTATTGTCCATGTACTGAACAGCTGCAATGCAAATTGATAACACATTGTAAAGTGCAGGTAGAATTGCAAACTTTAAATTATGAATTTTCAGGCATTATATAATTATGTATAATGCTTTAGTTCTTCATAAACCCATGATTTCATAAGGACAAAGTTTTGCTTCAGCAATAATTTATTCATTCTATTAGCTCAATTTACTGACTACTCGACCCTGTATTTTTCTGCTGCAGTATTCATTTTCATATTTCAGCCACATTTGAATTAATGTCCACGACTCATTCAATGTTTTTCATATTCGTTCATTGTTGTCAACGTCAGTGTTTTCTTTTTCACAACACAATACAACCGTTTTTCAAATGGGTGTATAAAATATAGCACATAAAACATTATTTTTCTAGGAGCATATACCATTGCATGTTTAGCATGTCTTGTCAAAACATGTAATGTAAAACATGTGTTTATTTTATTCTACAACGTTGTGCTAGAATGGCAAAATGGCTCTAACTCCTAACCACACTTATAGCTATACAGCTGAGCACAGTTATTGGTTTCATTATGCCTTAAACAAGCAGTGCTTTGTATTCTCGCTTTAAACAACCGCTTTTAACTGCACTTACATTCAGTTTCCGATAAATCATTCTGCTGTAGGATAAACCAAGAGCTTATTTATTTGTTAAATAATATGCCAGCATATATATATACATACATGTAAACAAACTTGGTTTGCTATTTCAATTCATTATTCAATAAAAATGTTTTATATACATCACTACTAGACGTTACCAAGACCAATATCACTACTGCCTTCTTATACAAGCAGACATTCCAAATAGATTCAAACAAACCAAGGTGCTTTATTTTTTCAGTGGAACTCAGACAGCAAATACTAACAAGCTTTCAAGTTTACATTCAAAATAACAAAGTACCCATATTTCAATGACATGAAATGTTGTTTTAGAGCCTAGACAAAGCCATATATATGTTGTACGGTTATTACCCAAGACATAGTGCGTGTTTGTAACCATTGATTTTGTGGTTATATGAGTCAGTTTTCTTAAAACAGGTAATCACAATATTCTTCACAGATTGCACTGAGAGTTGGTCTGAATAGTGATCAAAATATGAGTCTTCAGTATTTTAAAGTGTGTATAGAAATGCATGGATTATTTTACATATTTGCATCATTATTAGCTACAGATTTTAACAAATGTACTGAAAAAGATTGCATATGTTTGGGGGTTACAAGTAATTTTAACTTCACAATGTTTAAACCAATAGAATCATCGGAGTATTTAAAGTGTCGGGTAGTGTATGTTATACAAAAATGTCACATTTAATTAAAAACTGAATATACCTGGCTCCTCCAAAACAAGTTTCCACTGTCATCCCCATAATCATAGCAGATTTCCTCACCAGCATCTATTGTCCTGGTGGCAAACAGACAAATATGCGGAAAGCCTTTAAAAACCAGCATCTTCGGTTTGCTACTACAGCTTAATGAGCCTTCTTTAGCATCATTTACAAACCTACCCAACTTGTTTGTCTCAAAGCCATCAATCCTAAAAAACCAATGAGTACATTTCAAATACTTGGAATAGGAGACTCAGATACTCATATCACAATGCATGGGTCAGCAAACCAGTATCTTTCAATACAAGTTCATAATTAAGTTTTTAATTCATAATAATACCATCCTAACTACAAGGACATGCCTAGGGGATAAACTCCAATTAGTGGCACATGTTTTGGTCAGAGACATTCAACTAAATACATAATAATAAATGTCACATGAAATGCTTATTTGTTTGGTATACCGGACCACATAATATTATGATAATATTATGTTATATTGAAAAACCTACAATATCACAATAGTCTGCCATTTTGATGTCCGACAATTGCCCCTCTAGGGTAGCATGTGCACGCTAAATCGTCTAGACACTTACCACAGTTAAATATTAATGAATATCAAGCGTCTGACTGGCTGATTTTGTAAACAAAAAATTATACACTTGGCAGACAGCTATAGAAAGTAAAACTATCGATACTTATAGATGAACTATCGCTGATAGTTGTAGACTTTGAGGTTTAATATTGACTTATTACTATCAAACAGGTAATTATAGTCACATATCGATAAGTCGACCTATCATAACACCACTTGTATTTGGCTGCAAAGACAGCCTATTGTACTTCTTATAATTACCATATGTATTTTCCTTCATACTTGAAGCCAAACAGGTAATTATGGTCGACTTCATCAGCCTCTTTGGCTGATATCCGTTTCCCACAATATTCAAGTAGAAAGTCACCTTTCTCAAAAAATTTTCCCGTAAAAACTCCAAAACCTTCAACAATTTGAAATAAGCAACAAATATTTAGAGCCAATAACATTTACAGTATATCAAAGCACACTGGCGTTATAGAAAAAGAAAAAACTTTTAAACTATGAATCTCTTTTCACCTTCTATGCAATATATTACTATCATAGCAATTAAAATATATATAATAACTGTTTGAAACAGTAAGCATATTGCTTTCTTCCCATCTTTTTCTAATATAAAAAACCTCTCCCACAAAGTGTCACACAGAACACCTCTTTTATTGCTTTTAATGTCAATAACTTACTGTGTATTTTCTGTTAACTGTTGTCAACATTTTGTATATTGATAGTTATTTCGCATTTAATTTATAATTTTTGTAAGGTGCAATGAGGGATAGATCACCATCCTTTTGCATCTATTCTATAATGGGGACAATAAAAAAGGTACCAAATTGGGTCCTTAAAAGAGAAACAAGAAGGCCATTGGTCCCAGGATCACTCACCTGAGTAAGAGGCCTTGAAATACAGAGTGATCAGTCTAATTAGTTATGTCATTTTAAAATTCAACCGTAACTTTAGGATAAGAATTTTAAGTTTTCTATATAGATATATATACAGGGAAAAAACATAACTCCCTGGCAGCCATGTTTTTATATTGATCAAGCTTTGATAAAAGGTCACACAATGGTAATTTGTCTTATTATTTTGAAATCTGACAGTAACTTTAAGAATAGAAGATTTTTCAAAGTTTTATATAGACATATTGGGAAAAAAGCCGCGCCATGTTTTTTTCATCGTTCAACTTAATTTTAACTTTATTGATAAAGGGCCACCCATTGATTATTTCTGTCAAATTATTTTCGAAATCCGACCATTGATTTTTGAGAAAGTTTCAAGCCCGTAGTTAATATACATACCAATATACTCCGACATGAAACACTTTTCCAATCCATCTGGATCCTTCTCTTGACCACACCATGTCCGGGCTAAATCTACTGGGGATAGCCTTGGCTGAAATATATATGTATACAATGAACGTGGACAAAAACAAAAATGAAAACTGACAACTTGGCATCAAAAATAATGTATTAGACTAGTTTTGACAATATTTTATCATCAGCCATTCGTTCCAAGCATTTTTATTTCAGGCTGTTAAAAATAGTTTTTTGGTATTTTGTTTTTTTCTATTATTTCTCCCAAAAATCTATTTGTGATAAATACAACTAAATGTACCAATATTATTCCAAGGACAAGAATGATATCCGAAATATTCGCTTATCCAAAATATATACATGTAACTCAAGCGGAACGCTTGTTGATTACGAACTTCAATGCAAAATATTTCTAGTTGTTTGATTATAGTTGTTACAATTACACACTGTAGTTCGTTCGGAAAATCGGATTTAAAACAATGGCTGAATATTTGAATATGGAATATCTTGAGGACATACAAATTGTGAAAAATCAAGAGTAATGAAATATTCCTGATTAACCAAAAATGAGAAATTTCATTAAAAGTTAATCAAAGTTCTAAGTTAAAAAATGCACTCAATGAAACTTGCAATGTGGTTGCTATTATGATGTCAAACAATCATATGAAGTATCAAAAAGCTGTATCTGTAATGGATACGGAGAAGTGGACTTGAACAAAAATTAACCAAAATTCTAAGTTAAAAAGGGGCATAATGTAATCAAGAGTAATGATACTAAGCTGTCTGGTTGAAAAAAGTATTATGATGTCAAACAAACATGTGAAGTTTCAAAACTTTTTAAGGGTTTCTGAGAAAAAATGGAGCTTAAACAAAAAAAATTAAACGAGGGCACAACTAATTACTATAACAAATACAGTCAAATGTTATGCCCCTGTGGTTGCAAACAACTATACATGTATTAAGTTTCAAAGCTCTATCTTGAATGGTTACAAAGAAAAAAGTAACAATATACCTGTAACCAATAAGTTATACAGTTTGTGTCTTACCTTTTTAGTCACTCTGAGAGCTTTTTCCACCTGAAAATGTAAAGTGTACTCCACAATTTATACATATATGTCACAGGGTAAGAAAAATGTGAATCTATCATAAAATGACAACATTCTTAGCTCATTTAGGATGGCTGTGCTAGCACTGATGAATGACTGTTTATTTATGATAATCTTGAAGCCCTAGTTCACAATTTATTCATTTTATTTATACACCCTTTTCCCCAAACTGTGACACTGTAATCAGATATGAATAGGAAGATAACATAAAATACAAGACATAGACAACAACAAAACACAACTGACACATTTAATATGACACATACAATAGTGAAGACATAGACACACAGATAATAATTGGAATAATATTCATAGGACAATCTTGTGACAAATAATTTTAATGTATTGATTTAAACTCCATGCTAAATGCAAGGATTGAAAAGTTAACCATTGGATGCACATATAACAAGAAAACTATAAAAGACGGCCTGATGCTAAGTGGGACTGAGAGAAAAGAGCTAGTTTGTAGCTTATCTTTATATAATCTTCCTTCTTTTGATTAGTACAGGGGTTCTAACAGCCGACTGTTATCAACTCCTTGTACCCCATTACCACCACCGCCACTAATTGGCGACTCTATTAAACGGATGACCCCCAGATTACGAGTTAATACGCAGAATAACAGCTATTAACAGCTTATGATACGGATGAAGACATGATGTTAACAAAATTTCAGCCACACAAAAAAATCTCGTATTGAGTTTCAATCTCCTGCTTTTCGAGGTGCAATCTCCCGATTTGCCTTCAGAAAAAGGTTCACGTGTATATATAAATACTTTCACAAACAGTTTGTGAAAGTAATTTTAATCATGGTTGTCAAATTCACCGTCCCTTGATGTTTAGGTAATTGTAATGAAATGTGAAAATTCGCATGACATTGTTCTTCATGGTGAAAGTTACTTCAGTACTTCTCTATTGATATTTAGGATATGATTATCTCTGACATGTAAAACTTTAACATAAACAATTCATATTAACTTAATTTCATTTGGGAATTTCAAATTTTATCAAATAAAGATTTTTTTAAATAAAAGATAATCAAATCATAAAATATAATTGAAAGCAGACTATAACTAGACACCCAATCAGGTTGCAAAGCAGAACACCCATAATTACTCTTCGAACCGGCAACTGCAACACTTCAGCTTAGTTGAACCTCCCTAGAACAACAACCTCTCTACAACAAACAATTTCCCTCCATCCCAATGGTGTTTGCTCTAGAGAGGTTGGACTGTACATGCAATGCCATTTGCCAAGGTAAAACACAGCATTGAATTGAAGTTATACACAGTGTTTGATCGCTTGGTCCATAGTACACCTTACATGTATTATTAGATCTGCAGCCAATGTAGTTTCAGTATCCCCATTTTGGATTATGATATTAAAATAATTATTACAAATTTAAATACACAGCAGAATTTTATAGATTTCCAATATGTTTTTTAGTGTAATGTCAAATTAAAAGCAGTATGATGATCAATCTTTTTTAACATTGCTTTCCATGTAATGCATAGTCATGAGTTAAATTAACCAAATTGTTATGGGTGGGTTACAAATTTTTAAATTTACAATAGAAAATAACATCAGCATTCTATGTAAGAATTATCTCAAGGACCAATATATATATAGAGAATAATCGGTTAGTGACGTGGAATGAGAAAGTTTATCAGGCAAGGCGGAGGAATTTAACGCGTTAGCCGAAGGCAAACCCGATAACTACCGGAGCAGAGCCTGATAAACTTTCTCATTCCACGTCACTAACCGATTATTCTATTTATCCTGTCATTTCTTGTGTTAAGTAAGGGGGAAATACCTTTAATTCTAAATAATACCGAGTTATATCCCCTAAATTATGACGTAATTAATTTCCCACGGTTTGTTCACAAATGAATAGAAATGTCAAGCGCCACAGAATATGTGAAAAATGTGATATTTACATCGATTTAATTAAAAACTGATATAGAAAACAAGAAATTAATCCATGGATTCAGTCTATCAGTGCTATTTACGATTGCAAAGGAATTTTCGGCACAAATTGATTAAACCGGACTAGGATTTTGATATTCCGAAGATGGGTGGGATACTGCTATTGCTACTGATCAATATGTCATTTTCACAAGAAACTCGACCGCACGGTCAGCCCTGATAAGTTCAAACGCAGATGGACCCAAATTTCCGAAATGATGTTCCAATGGTGTAAACAGTTGACAATTTGTTTGACTACGTTGTTTACTACGTGTTCCAGTAAGCACTTATATTCGGTCAAAATGCAGACTGGGTTTGTCTAATAACAGATAAGATTAAGCACCGCTTGAATGAAATAGAACAATTTTGTGGAAATTAACATTGTATTGTATGGATTATACCAAAAATATGAAGTGTTATACAGTTGAAACCCGTTATGTCGACATTACAGGGACCTGATAAAATATGTCGACATATCCGATTGCAATACAGGCAAACTTACTCGATCCTTGTCTGTACACAATTTCGCTATGGTGGTGTTGTAAAACTTACTATTCATGTGTTTTACAATAGGTGTTGTAAAACTTATTGACTCGTGATAATTGAACTACAGTCGACTCTCGTTAAGACGAATTTTTCGGGACCGTCGGAAATAGTTCGTCTTAACGAAAATTCGACGTAAACTTCGGGAGGCCATTTTGGTGGTGTTACGTGAGAAAGTCTAGTTCGTGACGACTGCTTTTTGTTTGATCGCCATTTGCATAAAACAAATGTTAAAGATGACGTGTTTTAATTAAAGTACATGCTTAATTAAATCACTCATTTTGGCATGTTTTACAAACTATCGGTTGGATCGCAGTGTTCAACAATTCAACAAGTTTGCATTAACACAATGTTGTTGTATATGCTTTTATTTATCGTCGCCACCCGTTTCCCACATGGGCGACGCCTCCGGAAGAATGTTAGTCATATTAGATTTTGGAGGATAGTGCATGATACAGAAGATGCCCCAGTTCCAGAAGCACCCCTGGTTCTTTTTACGTGCTCGATGTAAAGCATCATACACGGGACCTCGGTTTTTAAAGTCTCGTCCGAAAGACTGTTAGTACGGTCAGTGATGGAGCGGGGAATCGAACCAGCGATCCCTGGATTACAAGTCCAGCGTTTTACCACTGGACCACTGATCCGCTACTAACACAATGTACAAATCCTTCAATTATGTAAACAATCGATAATTAAATGTGCGAAAATACAGGTAAATCATCTCAGTGACGTGTGAAAACATTCGTCGCCAGCAGGATACGATCCGACTTCGTGTTAAATGCGGCTTTTGCAAGAGTGTGTTACTTTAAGTGTTTCAATGTCTAAATAATTATAGACCAACATGGAAAATTTTGTATCTTTTTTTAGTATGTGACCTACCCGATTTTCTGAAAATAATATGTTCGAAAGGACGGTTTTAAGCAGGCAAAGGATGTAACCTGTGAATCACCTGACGTATTTCAGCTGGTTGAAAGGTCTGCTATGGCCTACCCCCCCCCCCCCCAAAAACTTTCTCAACAGATTTACACTATTTGGGAAAATGATCCTAGGGCAGAATCAAAAGATGGAAATCATGGCAGTACCCATGGATAAATGCGGATGTACAGCAATTTGCATAATAAAAGTATGATATAAAATGTAGTTCTTGTATTGTTGTTGTATTTAAATGGATTTTGTTCAAAACTAGAGTTTAATGCAAAAAAACATAATTATATGTGGCTGTCATAAAAAGAGAATTTCTAAACTCGAGATATGTACTTTGATGTTTTGTTAGATACATGTACATTGGATAATGAAGTGTTTTAGGTGGAGAACTATTTTTGGAAATTGGAATCGGAACAATGTGCTGTTGTTGGAATACAGAACACTGTTCCAGAAATCAGAACTATGTGCTATGTTACAGTGTTCCGGATTCCAGAATTGTAACTATGCTAGAACAGCGAATGTAATAGCCCCATTCATGCATCCACTCAAGTATTGATTCATTTCATGATTCTGTAAGCAACATATAGATGAAACTCATAAATCATAAAATTTACTTACCGCTCTCCTGCCTCTGGACATGTAACTGCTCTCAGCCATAGCTACAATGAAGGTGAATAATTATTTATCAATATTTCTACAGGATAGAATTTTTTGTTTCCTTAATTATTTAAAAGGTGCCAAAAAGTATCTTATACTTGAATATTAAATTGCAATTTGATCGCTTGATGGAGTACTACTGTAACTTCCTGAATTTAAATAAGGAGATATATTAGTTTCCACAAAGCCATGGAATTTATTACGGCGTTATATCTAACACTAATATCGTATCTTACATCTGCCCAATTCATCTTCTATTACTTAGTGTATCTAAATATACTGTCAAACACCCTTAGGTTTTGAAAACCTTTTCCAATTAATTTGTGGTTCATTTTCCAAAAGTACCGAGTTTGCTGAAGTTAATGTATACTATGAACATGATATTCTGATCACCCTCGTTTTCTTTTTGTCATTGTCTTTTCCAGTTGAAACCAAAGAAGGTCGGCACATTAAAAAATATTCTATATAGACACGTCTGTATAGTATATGATGGTAGTGGATTTTTTACTATGCCGACCCCCTTTGGTTGAAAAAGTCTTCTACAAAGAATTCAAATAACTGTAAATTGTTGTTGTCTTCCCTTTAGACTTTAGAACCAAGTGAAAACAATGGAATAACTCTTCATTAAATTATTAATATAACCAATAAAATTGTATTTCACTATTTGTATTTGTTAGAAAATTTATCATACCATGCTTATAATTTAATTTCCGAGCCTAGTAAAGAAAAGCCCGGGGAGCTCAGTTGGTAGAGTGGCAGCCAAAATGTTTTAATTCAAACTCTCTCCAGGTTGTGGGTTCGAAACCTACTGGTACCTCATATTTTTTTATCTCCTATTTCACCGTCTTCTTTCATTTTTATCTTTTTCTTTGCACTAACTTGCACCAGTTATCAAATACCCGTAAGAGGTGTCTGACAGTATGAATAGATAGATAGATAGAGTGAATAGGGAGTTGCTTATTCGTGGTCATGTTTGTAAAAAAATGACCCCTTTCAATCAAGTATTTTTTATCTCAAAAGAAATCCGTGCTTCAACTACTTTATTTTTATAAGCATTCACTATTAAAACATTTTAATAGACATTTTCTGTTATTTACCATCATGTATTGAAACCACATGATTGGATTCCAATCCTGTACCCCCGGTCTGTACCCCACCCACTTGTTTACTATTGCATCATAATATGTAACAATCATACCAATTTACTGCAATACTGTATAGTAAGCTTACTTGTACGAACACTTCTGTAGAAAATATTAGCAATAATTTCGTTTTGTGAAAAAAGCACTTCACAGATTCAGACGAATTTAGTTCAGACATCGCGAAAACATATAACACTCGGAAATTCAGCTAAAGCGATCTATTTCTGTTCATGAGTTTAGCATCGTGAATGTAAAACATCTATTGCTACGATAAAATATTCTTATTTTGTCCATTAAACCGGAACAAAGCATGTTAATCCGTAATAAAGAAACCGTACTCACCTCGCGCCTGTTTTCACCGCCAAACGAAGCCCTAAGATAGTGCGGAAAAAAAACGACCAAAATATGGCATTTTTCGGAAGGTCACGCACTGGTCACACACTCGATCCATGACACCTCCAACTAAAGTCGGCAGTTTTTGAACATTTATTTTTTAGTTTTGAGACAAATTATGAACTTTGAGACTATCTTATAATTTTGCCAAGTGAGACCGTCCTCAGTTGGCAGTAATGTCCTCAGTCGTTGGTGTTATTTCTGATAACAGTCCTCAGTTGGCGGTGTATGCAGACTCACACGCACACGCACCTACACACGCACAAGCACACACACACGCACACGCACACGCACACACACGCACACGCACACACACACACACGCACACGCACACGCACACACACCGACACACGCACACGCACCTACACACGCACACACACACACACCTACACATGCACACGCACACGCACATACATATACATATAAACAGTTCTAAGTATTATTTCCATAATGCCAAGTCAAAATAAAGATGAAATGTACATGCACTGACTGTAATATTGACATTTTAAATGTCATTACATGGATATTCTCATTTAAACTGTACATTAATTGTGTAAGACATTAGTATTAGTTTGAACATTTCTAATCTTGTAGATATATACACAAACTCACTGCACATTGAACACTGAAGTAGTGATTATATTTCATTGTTATTTTCATCAATATCATGATCATCTTGTTCATATTCATATTCCAAGAAATCAACTTCATCAGTCTCTTCTGCATCATCGTCAATGTCAGATAGTTCACCATCAATATCCACTGGTACCTGTGGCCCAGAAAACCACTTTATCCGGAAATATTCATTCTCTTCGAACCATCCATTTTCCCGCGGGTCTAATTCTAATGGAACAGCTTGGTCAGCATGTCGCCATACATAAGAGACTAAATTGGTACGAAGAATTTTTTGGTGCAAAACAGGTTTTGATGGCGGCAGTACAGATGCATCAGCACCTCTAATTTTACCCAGTGGTTCGGATGAATCTGTTGGTGCAAATTTCGTTCTGAAAATAGCAAATCTGACATTGCAACAGAACGAAACAATATATACTGTATTGTGGCACATAAGCGGACAAATCTGGTCGGAACTCATCGTTTGGACACATGCTGAATAATACAACAAACTCATGAGAATGGACGCTGCCTTAAAGTAACACAACATACAATAGTCTATGGTGACACTATGACATCCTTGCTTAATGTCGTTGTTTGATTTATATATGTTCCCGGTCCGAGGCTGCTAAATGACATATTTTATTGTACGTAGTAAGAAACAAATGGACATCATATCGCATAGGGGAGTTGAGAGAACACACGTTCATACTTAGCACAAACACACATTCTGGTAACCTGAGAACCTGCGTGTCCGAGTTTCAACATTTAACATCATTGTAAGAATGCATAAGGATTTCAGCATACGGATTCAAATATATTTAAAAACCCTACTATTGTAAATTTGTCCGACCTCTGCTACAAAATATTTAAAGAGCAAATGTTCGGCAAAGTCGCATGTATAATTCAGTTCTGACCATTGGTGGTTCACCTTGCAGGCTTGTTTATCTATAACGTAATTCATCTTGCTTATTTTACAAATTATCATCACTTGTTGTGTAAACATTACATAATGTCATGTAAAATGGAATGAAAAGCTCTTATGTTGACCGCAAGCAGTTGTATTAACTTTTCGGACCGGTCGATGTCAATTGTATGCACCTTCCTGACCGGTCAGTGTCAATTGTATGCACCTTCCTGACCGGTCAATGTCAGTTGCATTAACCTTCTGGACCGGTCCATGTCAGTTGTATGAACCCCCCTGACCGGTTCGATAAATTCACGTAAGAGATGGATTATCGTTGTAATTTTTAGTTAAAAACTCACATAGTTCAGTCTTCATATAGCTAAAATATTAGATTCATCAGCACTCTGGACAGCGTTCACGCTGCCATCTTGTTTTCATGATATTCGAATGGTATTTCCGAAAGTAGTGCCTAACGAACATCCGAGGCACTTGACGTAGTTGGTCGAGGTTTTCCGAATGGCTAGACGGTCTGATACCATCGCGACGCTAGAGGATACGACGCGATTTAATTTTCCACAGCGCGACGCTAGACGGTACGACGCGATGAAGCGAGACGGAACGATGGTTCTACTTTAAATACGCTATGCTTCGATTCTCCTATATTGCTAAGGAGAGGTTGCTTAGGACAGGTTACTATGGAGAGGTTGCTATAGAGAGGTTGTTATTGAGATGTTGCTATGGAGAGTATGCTATGGAGAGGTTGTTATTGAGATGTTGCTATGGAGAGTATGCTATGGAGAGGTTGTTATTGAGATGTTGCTATGGAGAGGATGCTATGGAGAGGTTGTTATGGAGAGGATGCTATGGAGATGTTGTTATGGAGAGGATGCTATGGAGAGGATGCTATGGAGAGGTTGTAATGGAGAGTATGCTATGGAGAGGTTGTTATGGAGAGGGTGCTATGGAGATGTTGTTATGGAGAGGATGCTATGGAGAGGATGCTATGGAGAGGTTGTAATGGAGAGTATGCTATGGAGAGGTTGTTATGGAGAGGTTGCTATGGAGATATTGCTAAGGTAATGTTGCTACGGAAATATTGCTAAGGAGAGGTTGCTATTGAGATGTTGCTATGGAAATATTTTCTTATGAAGGGGTTGTTATGGAGGGGTTGCTATGGATGGGTTGCTATGGAAATATTGCTAAGGAGAGGTTGCTGTGGAAAAATTGCTATGGAGATATTGCTAAGGTGATGTTGCTATGGAAATATTGCTAAGGAGAGGTTGTTATGGAGAGGTTGCTATGGAGATATTGCTAAGGTGATGTTGCTATGGAAATAGTGCTAAGGAGAGGTTGCTATGGAGAGGTTTCACTGTATATCTAAGCCAATTTTTCACAGATGACATTTCCCACGGAATTAATTCACTTGTGTTTGGTATAACACTTACTGTGGTACAATCATCACATAACTTGGATAATGATCGCGCAGAAGTGCATTCATGTTGGGGTGGCTCTGCTAATTAACCGATGTTTTATCAGTGTTAAGTGATTAAGTATTTATTTAACGTCTATTGTATATGTTAAACACATAAATAATGGTTATTATATTTGTGCGCTACTGGAGTACAGGGTATTATCTACAATTATTACAATGTAATTGTTAGATAGATGGTGGAATGCCACAACGACTGTGATGCCATTTGATGTTGTATTATATATTTGTGCGCTACTGGAGTACAGGGTATTATCTACAATTATTACAATGTAATTGTTAGATAGATGGGGGAATGCGACAACGACTGTGGTGCCATTTGATGTTGTATTATATATTTGTGCGCTACTGGAGTACAGGGTATTATCTACAATTATTACAATGTAATTGTTAGATAGATGGGGGAATGCGACAACGACTGTGATGCCATTTGATGTTGTATTATATATTTGTAGCCTACCCAACAATATCGCTTATCAGATAAATCCAGTCGATGCAGATCGTTATCGATGGGACTTTTGGTCAACAGTCAATTTGTCTATCGGCAGTTTCCGTAAGTGACCGTAAATCTTCCGATGATCACCGATTAATGACTTGTATAACACATTAACATATAGCCTCCGGGATAAGCGCATTTGTTCTTTTCAAATGAATTTCATTTGGATTTCACGGTAGTCTGGTCATGATGTGAACATGATCTGCCATGTACGAAAGCCTGATGGTTATATTTACAGTAGTCTCGTCATGATGTGAACATGATCTGCCATGTACGAAAGCCTGATGGTGATATTTCGGCTTCATGATTTCACAAATTCAGCTTCATGAATTCACGAGTTCAACTTCCCGACTTCAAAAATTTGAACTTCAGGATTGCACGATTCTACTTCACGAATTCTTGATTTCAACTTTGCGAATTCACAATTTCATCTTCGTGAAGTTGAAATCATGAATTCGTGAAGTTGAAATCATGAATTCGTGAAGTAGAAATCGTGAATTCGTGAAGTTGAAATCGTGAATTCGTTTAATTGATTTCGTGAAATTGAAATAGTGAAATCGTGATTTTATGAAGTTGAATTTGTATCCGAAATATATATCAGGTCCCGATGTGTCGTCTTCTTCTATATGCACGTCGAATTGAATTGGGCTATTCGAAACCGCGTATTATTCGAATGAACCATTTGAGACGTGAGAACCTCGCTATTCAAACAATCCATTTCTTTATACTTACAACGGACGTCACATATTATCAATGAATGCTCCATTTTGTTATATTAATGATATGAAATCTAAGCACTGTGCCTATGTGTTTATAATCAACTTGGGTATCTGAAAGGACAATTCGATAAACATTTAATTTAAAATTATGAACACAACTCGCATTGTTGAATCAATGGAATATATAATATTCATTTTGGTGATTATCAATTATCAAAATGTATTAACAAATCTTTTCGCTATCTCACTGTAGGTAACGGGCAGTGTACGGTGCAGGATGACTGAATGTATGTTAGATTTACGGTGAGATTTGTTCGTTTATAAATATGTAGAAGCCAAGTATCGGAAAATGCATTCCGCCTAACTGATCATGAAATAAATGGTCCAAAACTGGTTGTCGATTTTATAAAAGGTGATTTATAAGGGACGACGATACAAATCATGGTTATGTCTGGTTCATGTAGATTTATTGATATTTAAGAGGCGTATTCAATAATATATTCATCTAATGAAAAACTTCACCCAATGTTTACATATACAATATAGCGGACATTTTACCCCGTCACAACAAACACGATGCGTGAATCTCGTGCAGTCAGTGCAGTAAAACACGTGCTTCAAGTTTGTGCAATGAAAATTGCTGTGTAGGAGAAAAATATTTTCAATGTCTTTAAATCGATATTTGAAGCGTATTTGACGAATGAAATGGAATTAATTCGACGACTGAAACAAATTATGTTTATGAAGACTGGGGGATTGTTGTAATTGTGCTTGCATGGCGTTATTTGGACGCATAGGTAAGTGTTTATATTACCGCTGTAAACTGTTAATGGCAGTTATATTTCACTGTCCTTTCCGTCAAGATGCTAAAGTCCACATTGTTTCACATGATATTCAAGTACAATTGTAGATAAATGAAATGATGAATGGCTACAAAACTGTATAAATGCTTTAATGCTCTAGGAAGCTGCGTACAGTATAAGCGAGTACAAATGTTCAGCAATGTTCAGTCCGGCCACGAAAAAACGTATCGACTTTTCCGATAACTATTCGGTGTTCTATGTTAACGTTCACTTTATAGTGTTAGCTCAACGGCCAGAAGAGCTTATGCGATGGGACCGCGTCCGTCTGTCCGTGCGTCCGTGCACAATTGGTTGTGAACACGATAATGTTATCATTTTTTATTGTATCTTGATCAAACTTATGGAGTTGTTAGATATCCACGAGAGCTCAGTTCCTTTCGAAAACCAGCCAGATCCGCCCATGCATGACTTAAAACTTGGAAATAATCCTAAAATTGAGTTTGTGCCTTGCTTTATTATTTAAGGTTTACAAAACTTATACAGTAATTAGATATCCATGAGTGTTCAGTTCCTTTTGAAAACCAGCCTGATCCGTCCATGCTTAATAGGGTTATGGCCTATTGAAAATTACAAAATTTCTATACATGAGCTTGTGAATAGAGCTTCCATATTTTATTTGATCTATACCTAACCTGGAAAGTAGTTTCTATGAGACCTTGGTTCCGTTTGAAAAACAGTCAGATCCACACATACATGTATGCCCTCATTGGCCTTTTGTTTGTTCTTTATGTATGGTCATGATTTGCTGTCTGGTCTGTGTGTTCTAGAATCAGTGGTCCGCTGTGGACTTCTGGTGCCAACAGTTACTGAGTTAGTTACATATTCTTCTGATAAGTCGCGACTTTTAAAACATATTGTAAAATTTATCTTCTGAACAGAATAGACTGGTTTGAATTCTTTGAAATCAATCTACGTACTACATATATTTTCAATGTCTTTAAATCGATATTTGAAGCGTACTGACTAATGAAATGGAATACAGGTAAGGTAGGGGATTTCATACTTATACTCAGACATACATGTAAGGTAGGGGATTTCATTCTTATACTCAGACATACATGTAAGGTAGGGGATTTCATACTTATACTCAGACATACATGTAAGGTAGGGGATTTCATACTTATACTCAGACATACATGTAAGGTAGGGGATTTCATACTTATACTCAGACATACATGTAAGGTAGGGGATTTCGTACGTATACTCAGACATACATGTAAGGTAGGGTATTTCATACTTATACTCAGACATACATGTAAGGTAGGGTATTTCATACTTATACTCAGACATACATGTAAGGTAGGGGATTTCATACTTATACTCAGACATACATGTAAGGTAGGGGATTTCATACTTATACTCAGACATACATGTAAGGTAGGGGATTTCATACTTATACTCAGACATACATGTAAAGTAGGGGATTTCGTACTTATACTCAGACATACATGTAAGGTAGGGGATTTCGTACTTATACTCAGACATACATGTAAGGTAGGGGATTTCGTACTTATACTCAGACATACATGTAAGGTAGGGGATTTCATACTTTTACTCAGACATACATGTAAGGTAAGGGATTTCATACTTATACTCAGACATACATGTAAGGTAGGGGATTTCGTACTTATGATATTTATCTAACCAAAAAAGTATCACGAATATTAACTAGATAACTAGATAATTATCGCGATATTTAAGTTGTTAACACGAAACAATTCGTAAACGTTATCATGCTAACTGGTGGCAGTAATATGCCACCATATTAAATAGCTATTTTAATGCAGTTGTAAAATGTTCATGTGCTTAGTATTGTGCATAACAGTATACATACAATGTATAATGGCAGAGTGGTTAAGGCATCTGCCTTGGGAGCAGGAGATGGTGTGTCAAGCGCTAGACCAGTGTCCGCAAGAATCTTTAATGCAAACAATCGTGTTGCAGGAAGTTTGCAGGAAACATGACATTACAACTATTTTTTATGTGCGCAAATACAGTACTGTTTAATATTACATCTTTGTAACAATAACATAAACACTATTTTTTATGATTTTGGAAAAAATGTATAGCTCTATGTTATCATCGGTCCGATGTTGGCAGGAGTTAAATCAAAACTTGCTCATGGGTCCGACGTCGGCCCAATATCAGCTCTTCAAATATTTGTTTGACATTTTTCTTTTGTTAGTTTGACATTTTTCTTTTGTTAGTTTGACACTTTGTAGCAATGTTATTTGAATGCCAAACTAATCCATTTGCCAGATCAAATTGCAATGTAATGGGAAAATATTGACACACGTTTTTTAACATCTAAGCCGTATATTTTTAACGCATCCGCACTCTAAACGTGCTTAACGCGTATCCATCCGTGGATTAAACGCACGATGCAAGCGTCTGCAAGGAACGAGCGCACAAAGGCATGAAAGGGCAAGGAAAGTCGCTTTTAGCGAGAATTTGAAGGTAATATTTTAATATGTGTCATGTTATTACGTTTTATGCTAGCCTACTTTATTTTCTTTCCTATTCATGTAATTTTTAGTTGCATATATGACTTGGTGTGAATTTCGTTGTAAAATGGGTGAATATTTAGCATTGCTAAATTGCCTTAACATGCTGAAACAGAAAGGCATAGTTTAATCTTCCTTTTAAGTTTCTTCTCCAAAATAACCCATCCATAATTTATCCAAATTCATTATTACTGACGTTTTTCACTGTTTGGATCTGTGCACTAAATACCGATGCGCACTGAACACCGGTGGAAACCGAAAGGGCCCGATTACTATGCTAGTTTTCGTCGCACATTTGTTTACATCGTAGTATTAAGCATATTTTAGTTCTTCCAGTCGAAAATGTGTTGTATTGGAAATCAATATAAAAGTTCAGTACCTCTTTTTCTATGGTAGAGCGGGTGTGGGTATTTCCGAACACCTAACTAACGGTCGGTCTAAACACCCCAGGACACCCCAAGACACCCCAGGACTCCTATATTTGCACTTGAATGTATCTTTATAAGCAATGTAGCACATTTTGCTGTTAATATTTCAATGTAATAAAGTAATAAAGTTAAATTTGTTGTGTCTGATATTTCACATTATACAAGGGAAGTAACTCTTTTTACAGTATGACTACGATACGCATTGATATGAAAATCATGCTTTGAGACATGTAGTTTTCTAAAACTTAAGCAATTTGTTGCTTTAATGCATAAATTAAACATCATATATATATTAATAATGAAATATGCTTAGTGTTAGCTTGCGTTTATCATACTCATGATTTTTTATATTATATCACGGACATATAAAGCGTCTGTGGTGATATGCGAATAACACCTGTATCCGTGGTTATATATGAATAACACTTACATGTTTGGTCGTTTGATAAATGTACAAAAATATCAATGGCAATGAACATAACTGACTTTGTAATAAATTTTGCGTAATACTGTGTTACTGTTATGTATGTCTGTATCATTTTTACTCATGTTTTTTACTATTCATACTAACCACTGTGTATAAGTGGAATTCGTTCCAAACAATGTCAAATTCCTGAGCATGTAATTAAGGGATGACGGTGTCTTTTGTTGGTGAAACACGATTTTGTATATTGTCAAAAGCTTGTGATTTTTAAAACCCCATATTGATGCGTTATGATATAAAATAAGTATCATGAATAATGCATATGACTGTTTTATGTACGGTTGCACAGAAGTACTTATCTACCAAAACCGATTATAACATAACATCAATAATGTTTGACTCGTAGAATTGTTACTTATCTTTTTTTATAACTACGTTCACATTGAAATTAATAATCAAAACTTTAAATCATTCTTTTAATTTTGTAATAAATAAATTATTTAACATGTCTGTTCTGTTCTGTTCATACCCGAGTCAATGGCAGTTAGACAAAAATGGTGAACAGTCGATTAACAGAGGTGTCATGATACGATTATTCAATCAGGGACGTTTAATGTACGGTTTCACACGTAAACATGCGCAGATTGTCATTGTGTGTCAAAACACTGGTATTTGGTTAAAAAGCTATATACTGGTCAAAAGAGACAGTCCACTGCTTTTTATTTGGAAATCCTCACAGCATTATAACAATTTGTTCTGAAACGATGAATGAATTTGTATCATAAATATAATTGACTGCAATCAAATGAAACCTAAAATGTCAGCACTTCCGACCAGTATATATTTAACGAAATTTCTGATATTGGTACGAAGCAATAAACTTAATTTTCACAAAGTTCGGAATTTTGTTGGTTTATTCAATTGCGCACAGAAATCTATATAACTGTTCATGAATAAGTAAGTAATATTGAATATGTATAATTATTAACTGTGATTAATTTTGATAAAGATATATCTTATTAACAATAAAAATAATTTTGACAATTTAACATATTATTTGCATACCTGACGCAAACGTTCCATTGCCATCAAATAGTCAAAACTACCGTCATCATTTGTGTGGCATCTAACTCAGATGTATTGAAGTTTGATCTTGCTACGCCATTGCTCTCTGTCGCCATTGTCTAACTGCTGGCATCTATAATGACTCCATGTCTTGCATGTCTGTACGTTTATATTTTTTGTCGAAGTACTGTTCTTATATGACATATTTCCCATTATTATGCCATTATTAGAGCTGTAACGATACACTTCTTCTGCGATACGATACGTATCGCGATACCAAGGTACGATACGATATTTTTCGATACGATACAGTAAATGTATTTTGAAAACAAAAGAACATAAAAACATTTGAATTTGTAAGAAACCCAAAGTTTTCAAGTTTATATTTTTTGTCGAAATACTGTTCTTTTATGACATATTTCCCATTATTATGACATTATCTTAATAATATTCTTAAAAAATCCTGTGGTGTCCTGGTGTGTCGCGCTCTGAGTTACTTCCCTTAGGAACGTTATAATATTCATTCCACATTATCCATTATTACTCCATTATATCTAAATAATATTCTTAAAATAATACTATGCTCATATTTGACATTAAAGAAAATGAATAAACGTATAACAGACAGTTAATATATCAACAAATATACATAATGAACGTATAAAGGCTGAATATATCCCTTCGTACATTTCTGAAAACAGAGTTTAAATATTCATAAACGGAAATTGCCGAAGTTAAACGAGTTTCCGGACATTTACGATGTTCAAACCACGTGACGTAAATATAAATGAGATAAACAAAAATTGAAAAAATGGCGGACTATCTACACTGTTTTAGGGTACTGCATAATATTTGCTATTCTGTACTGTATTCAGAAGCCAATGTTAAAAAACTAAATTCTGTTGAAATTAGGGTTGTTCAATACCTTGGATGATAAAGCGGATTGTTTCATAACAACTTTCTTGTATTAATTCTTAATTTGTGTATTTCTATATAATATGTAGATCCACTGGTACGAAGACTAAAAATTTGTCGACTCTGACCACCAAAGTTGGGCGTATCATTGAAGGAAAAAAATTGTCATCATCTTTTGCAAATCTATTTGAGTAAGTTGAATTTCATTTTATTTATCTTTTTAACATAGCATAGTTTTATACATATTTTCATGTAGAACAAAAGTGATGAAAAAAAGGTTTGAAACTTGTTCAGGTACATCTATGGCTTAATGTTTTCTACGTCTAACAACATGCTAACAATGCTGGGTCACATGTCTTCATAATAAATGTTTCTTTTAGCCATCCCAATTGAAAGTCTGAAATCATTCATTTATTTACACTTTGAATTTTGTTTTCAGTATTTGCATTGACATCACCCTACAGGAGTCCAGTTATGATGACTCTGATGATCCAGACTACGAACCAAGTTTTGTCTTGTCAGAAAACCTGTAAGTTTTATTTGTCTGTAATGATAAGACATTTTTAAGTTAATTTAAGTCAGTTGGCTATGATCGAAATAGGAATTTGAAGAATATTTACACAGCTCAGTCAGAAGTGGTAGAACAATATACATGTAATAGCAATTCTTAATTCATGGTGATAAATAGTCAAAGCACTGTAAACTTGTCTTGCTTGTTATATTTTTGGCTGGCAACTTTATATAGACTAATAGAAAATTCAACATTTATGATAATGCAATTGAACTTTTTGAAGTTGTCATATATCAAAAACATTTTCAGTTAACAATGCTAATTCATGTATTGTTATGTTGTTTTAGGCCTGATGATATTGATGATATGGCATTTGAAGAAATAGAGTTTGGGTTAGAGTTTGACACAAACACTATTGATGAGGAAGATGTTGATGACTCTCACGATATACCAGGTGTGATAAAAGTATCAACAGACAGTCAGTCAGTGTGATGAATTATCATCTGACACATTATGTTTGTCACTTCTACCACAACTGAAGTTGTTGGCTGACATAACAGTTACCAAGTGTTCAACTAGTGACTGTAAGGAGGCGCTTTCACTGAAGGATGACTTTGTAGGCTCAGCTCTGTACTTTAGATGGGTATGCATTACTTTGCACAACATATTTTGAAAACAAACAAATGACAGTTCTAAATCTTTTTTTTTAAAAAATTATTAATTTGTTGTAGAGAATTTTATTCGGAGTTCCACGAGTCTAACCATTACTTTCCTGTAGTCTATCCAGTACTTTCCTGTAGTCTAACCAGTACTTTCCTGTAGTCTAACCAGTACTTTCCTGTAGTCTAACCAGTACTTTCATGTAGTCTAACCAATACTTTCCTGTAGTCTAAACAGTACTTTCCTGTAGTCTAACCAGTACTTTCCTGTAGTCTAACCAGTACTTTCCTGTAGTCTAACCAGTACTTTTCTGTAGTCTAACCAGTACTTTTCTGTAGTCTAACCAGTACTTTCCTGTAGTCTAACCAGTACTTTTCTGTAGTCTAACCAGTACTTTCCTGTAGTCTAACCAGTACTTTCCTGTAGTCTAACCAGTACTTTCCTGTAGTCTAACCAGTACTTTCCATGCGTCCAACCAGTACATTCCAGTAGTCTAACCAGTACTTTCCAGTAGTCTAACCAGTACTTTCCATGAGTCTAACCAGTACTTTCCAGTAGTCTAACCAGTACTTTCCAGGAGTCTGACCAGAACTTTCCAGGAGTCTGACCAGTACTTTCCAGGAGTCTGACCACAACTTTCCAGGAGTCTAACCAGTACTTTCCATGAGTCTAACCAGTACATTCCAGGAGTCTAACCAGTACTTTCCAGGAGTCTGACCAGAACTTTCCAGGAGTCTAACCAGTACTTTCCAGGAGTCTGACCAGTACATTCCTGTAGTCTAACCAGTACTTTCCAGGAGTCTGACCGGAACTTTCCAGGAGTCTAACCAGTACATTCCAGGAGTCTAACCAGTACTTTCCAGGAGTCTGACCAGAACTTTCCAGGAGTCTGACCACAACTTTCCAGGAGTCTAACCAGTACTTTCCATGAGTCTAACCAGTACATTCCAGGAGTCTAACCAGTACTTTCCAGGAGTCTGACCAGAACTTTCCAGGAGTCTAACCAGTACTTTCCAGGAGTCTGACCAGTACATTCCTGTAGTCTAACCAGTACTTTCCAGGAGTCTGACCAGAACTTTCCAGGAGTCTAACCAGTACTTTCCATGGGTATAACCAGTACATTCCAGGAGTCTGACCAGTACTTTCCAGGAGTCTGACCAGTACATTCCAGGAGTCTAACCAGTACTTTCATGGAGTCTAACCAGTACTTTCTTGGAGTCTAACCAGTACTTTCATGGAGTCTAACCAGTACTTTCATGGAGTCTAACCAGTACTTTCCAGTAGTCTAACCAGAACTTTCCAGGAGTCTAACCAGTACTTTATTTGGTGGGAAACACTGAGAGCATTTCTATTTTACCCGGCTGGGTGAGGGATCGAATCCTGGACCTTTGGATTCGTAATCAACAGGGTTAGGACAAGTAATGTTTTGTTTAAATATATTAAGGTATGACAGTTTATTACAGTATTACACTTATTTGTAGGTGTGTAGCAAAGGTCATGTGAGCAGAGAGTGGTGCTCACAGCCAATTTTAAACGAAAGACTCCACAGTGGAGATTTCCTGGTTTGTGGTGCCATATTGACCTCGGGGAAACAACTATGGGAAGTTATGTTTATGGGCCCAGATGCTAAACTTGAAGTTTCATTCATCGGACCAGTTTCATCGCATTCAGTCCACATATCTCATTCCAACTGTTGACCAATACTGGCTGGAACATCAACAAGAGATTGTCAGCAATTTCCAGGGTTAGCAAGTTGTTGTATTAGGTAAGATCTTAAATTGCTCCCTACTTGTCTCTTTAAATCATGATCATATTGACTTTCCAATCTTGTTATTGTGTCACCTTAAACCATCATATCTTCCCTGTCTGGTATGGAATGGTTACGGTGTCTTAATAGTTCATCTGTTATGCCAACATTTTCACCAAAGATTCGACTGTTATTTTCATTATGCTTGTATAGTGTATTGTGTAAGAAATCAGACAAGCATTTATAACAATTATATGCTGTGTTGGCATATGAACATGATTTGATTATTTTATACTATCAAGTACTCGTAATGCTGTTTTATGGTTATTGCCATCATTGGTGCAAACAGGCCCATTTTTTATGTACATTAATGTCAAGCCAAGGTTTTGTTTGTGTCATCACTCGGTATGAGAATAGTTACAGAAACCTGCTCTTATTTTGAGAAATGTGGGAAGTGGATGCATCTAGGCGCTATTGACACAATTCTAGTTTTATTAACCTCCCTTTATTGAATCGTATTGTCTGCAGCATAATTGTAAAAGTATTTAATATAGTTCAGTCAAACTGCATACAAAGATATAGGGCATAAACATAACTGAAATGTTATATTCAGACAAACTGTGAAGTCGATAAAACAAAATTAAATTAAACATTGAATTATTTATGATCTGAGAATAAAGAAGATTCAGGCCCATTAAAATGAACAATATCGCCTTTTAGAATTTGTATTTGATTATTCATTATACTGAAACAGGTGATGGAAGAAATGATTCACCTGGACACTGTTCCCAGTACTGTTCTTATACTCTGATGGAGGATGCTACATTATACTGAAACAGGTGATGGAAGAAATGATTCACCTGGACACTGTTCCCAGTACTGTTCTTATACTCTGATGGAGGATGCTACATTATACTCAAATAGGTGATGGAAGAAATGATTCACCTGGACACTGTTCCCAGTACTGTTCTTATACTCAGATGGAGGATGCTACAAAGAAAATTCTGACTCTACAAACACTGGATAAACGCATCACAGATTGAAAGTCAGTTACCATGGAGAAAGTAGGATTCCAGAGAGCAATGGCAGAACTGGACAATAAAGGTGTTGAAGTAAAAGAAGTCGTCACTGATGCTCATCTGGGTATTGGAGCACTGATGAGTAAGTTTGGCAAACTATTTAAGTATGAATGCAACCAGTGTAATTTTAATCAATTTCTGACAAAGTGTTAAAGTGAACAGGTTTTTATGCATGATCTTTATGTTTCATTAGTGACTTTGGCATGCCTTTGTAGTTCACAATGTGCTCGCACATGCACGTCTTCAACATTTGGCCTGTTATCACTCGATATCACAATTTAACCCAATCATTATGGAACATGGTTGATATCATTGAAACCTCGGACAAGTTCATTACTGTGTCTTTGGGTGAACAAATATTTCACTAGGATAAAAAACTATTTTTAACATTCTATAATTAATATCTAATCTTCTATTTAGGTCTAAATGTTTGTCTTTATTTATGAAATATATATCAAATTACAAACTTTCTCTGTTACTCAGGTGAGCTAGACAGGGGTAACATTGCCCTCTAGTAACAGAGTTTTTATATTAATATTGTCGTGTTAATTTTGTTATATACGGGTAAGGCAATTTGAAATGAATTGATGAAAACAATTAGGTTACATGATTCGGACCAAATATTCAACACCAAGTGGCCACCTATGCCAAAATTTGCAATGGTAATATTAGATTTTGAGGATCATTCAAGGAATTTTCTAATTAAATATTTAGTCATTAGTAAACTAATTTAGGACCTCTTTCCACAAGTTCACATATATACCACATTTTCTTTATTGCTTCATCTTTCATATTTGATTGTTCAAATTTAGGTTGCCCAGAAAAAAGTGGTCGAGAGACATAGTGAATCATTTCTGGTTTGCATGCAAAGAAGCTAACAGCTGCAGGCAATTTGTGGTAAGCATTTATTTTCATCGCTATTTTATATCAATTCATAATTGATTACTACATTCTTCTGTAAGACATTTCTCAAATACTTACTGGTATTTGGGAGTACCTATGTAAATTCAGGAAGTCAGAAACATCATTAATTCTGCAAGATGAAATGCAACAATAATGTAGATCATGTATACTAAACATTCTTCTCATCTTCATTCAGGTGTTTTTTTTAACATTACTGTACTTCTATTATCCACTGATGGAGGTTATTACTTAATTACTATACAGCTGCAAACACACATTCTCTCTAAAGAAGTAGTCATCAGCAAAAGTGGGTGTTTTAACGAAACGGCCTAATTATGTGGGGACATATTTAATACCAGCAATTTAAAATATTTCCCAACAATAAATTTTAAACTACAGATCTTTGATATATACATGACTATAAAACAGCTTTAGTCATAATGGCTATTTATTAAATTTTCAATATATGATTGTTCTGGTCACTAATAGAGGTGTGTTTAAAGATGTTTATTGCAATTCTATTTCAGAGTATCTGGAGAAGTGTTCTTCATCATGTTACAAACACACATGAATGGATACTTCCAGATGGTGATGGCATGGCAGGTTGCCTACATGCACCTTTGAGTGCTGATGATATTAGACATAAGCCATGGCTTGATGCATCGAAGGATGCAGCAGTGTTGAAGGATTTGTCAAGCATAGTGCTTGACAAAAGACTTCTCAACAAAGTTAATTACTATTTGAACTTCAGGTATGTTTGATTTCATGGTTTGTACACCCTAAATAGTTACATGTTTTACCTAATCACCAGAATTGAGAGTAAGGAAAGCTGATGTACTCACTCCAAACACCCCTGTTTGAATTTTGTATTTGATTATGGTATTTTGTTTTTGTTTGCAATTGTTAACATGCCTTAGGACACAGTGAGTCAGAAAAACAACAATATACATGTGTAAACAGTATGTTTGTGATTGAATTGAGTTACAGTAAAATTATATATTTAGGGCAAGTTATAACTTGAAATGGATTATAAGTGTTAGTGCTAACATATCATATGTTCGCCAGAAACACATGCTTTCATATTGACCATTCATACTTGTTAATATTGCAGGAGTACAGCAGATCTTGAAGGATTCCATCAGCATATCCTCATGTATTGTTCCAAGAGGTTTTCATATTGCCCACCTGTATACAGATGTTGAAACCTTCTTGGTGCTCTGGATCACAACATGAATCTTGGGAGAGATGTCATTGTCAACAAGAGGTTTTCATATTGCCCACCTGTATACAGATGTGGAAACCTTCTTGCTGCTCTGGATCACAACATGAATCTTGGTAGAGATGTCATTGTCAACAAGAGGTTTTCATATTGCCCACCTGTATACAGATGTGGAAACCTTCTTGCTGCTCTGGATCACAACATGAATCTTGGGAGAGATGTCATTGTCAACAAAGACGGAACACAAAGGTATAACTTGAGCAATTACTAGGAATCAAGTGATAAACAAGAGATCTATAGCTCTATGCATACCGAGGTCTTGTTCCTACTGTCATACCAATGTTACAGCAAAATTGTGTATATCACAAACAAAGCCATGTACAAGTCTAGTGACAACTTATACATGGAAAGACAAAGAATGTAGAACATGTCAGGGACACTTATTTTCCAATATACTGTATGCAGCTTAAATTGGCGGGTGCAAATTTGGTGTTTTTTCCATGTTTTTATATTTTTGTCACTTTCACGAAATTAACAACTTAATTTGTCTAATTATACATGAAGGGTATAAGTGACAAGTGACAGATCACGGTTCTTCTGGCAATTACGAAGGCTCGGACATTACTTTCCCTTCAAGTTTAATACCTTGTTCACATTGAACTCTGCCAACCAACATTGGCAATTGTTTACATTTTTCTTGATTTGGTTGGTGGATCAGTGTAGAACCCAATATAGTGGAATAAAACTACCGCCAATATGTCCGTATATACAGTAATAGATTCCATGAATGCTAAAATATATTAGCCACAACAATCTTGACAGTACAGAATTTGGTTACGAACACACTAGATTTTCAAAGGATAAATATTTATCGAAAAAGCTGCATCTTGCAAAAAAATAGCCAATTATTTTGCATTTAACAGACATATTATTTTACACAATTTCAGATTACAAAGACACTGGAATAAGAAGAGTGCTAGATGGACAGCACATGCAAAGAAGGTTGCAAAGAATTATGAGTATGAAAATAGAATTTTGAACACGGCACTGAAAATGCGTATCCATGACAAGATTGGCATGCGTAAAAAAAGGAATTGGAGGTAGATGATCCAAGGCAGATATCAGCTCACCTGCCTCCAGAGGAACCAAAATCCACACAAGAAATTATGTAGGAAAAGGTGTCAAGATTTCGATGACAATTTGAACTATTCATGTCCCTGATTGGAGTTTCTTAAATTGCAAATAAGTGTTTGAAGAAGTCTATACTAGCCTGCAAAAAGACAGAACAAACACGATTCTTTTAGTATGAATCTAGTTTTAACAAATGATATTAATCACTTATGATGACTTTTTCATTTGTAACAAATGATATTATGATCGACCATTGTACATAGATAAGCTTTTAGGTTGGTTGGTTGTCTGTTGTTGTGCGCCATCTGTCAACATTTTCTTAAACGATTGAATGGATTATAATCCTGGGGTGGAACTCTTTCAAAGTTGCATAAATGGTCTGGTGTCTAAGTATTAAATTTGTTAAAGTTTAAACTTTAAAGATTTTGTCCAATAAACATGGCTGTCAAGGGACGGGCCTTGTTCCAGATATGTATATTGTGGAAACTATAATGATATCTCCTACACCACTAAATAGTTTGTTGAAACTTCACAGGAATGATACTTAGGAGGGGTTCTTTGACAGTTGTATAAACGGTCTGCTGCATAATAAGAAGCTAAAAATAGATTCTAAAAGTGAAAACTTTGAAATACTTTTTGTACAGAACCATAATATATAGAGCTTTGATATTTGGTGCAAAGCAGTCACTAGTGGTTCCTTACTAATAATGGTCAAATTATAATGTTATAAGAAACATGGCTGCCAGGGGGCGGGGCTTTGTTCCATCTGGATGGAATAACGTGTCTCGCAAGCACAATTGTCCACCTTGAAAATCTGGGTCACATTTGAAGTAGTCTTATCTAAACTGTTAATAATTCATGCAAACAACAGTTTTGAAGTAACCTAATCCAATTTATTGGCACATAGTATAATTCAGTCAAAATGGCAGTGCACTCAGGTAAGCAATATAGGGCCATCATGACCCTTTTGTTCTGTTAGAAATCTGCTTATGTAAATGTAGGTTTGTTAGTAAATGCTTGTTTTATTTATCTTTGAAATAATTATATTTTTACAATGCTTATTGTCTTCCTAGTCATTTTTCTGTTTTATTAACACTGACATTGGCTCCATATCTGAACTTGACATTGACATTTCATTCCCATATGGAGATATTGGACAGAAGCCATTTATCTATTTTTGTAACATTGACGTTCTCGAATGATGTTACGTATACAGTATAAAGCTAATATAACTGTAGTTTAGCAGAAGATAACAATAATGGTATAGTATAATATGCATTTAATGTTGTATATACTATGAGGTAGTTCGATCAGCAACTATAGTGACTATGGTGACTATGGTTGGATGATAAAACTCAGTCTAGTTCATCTATGGTCTAGTTACTCTAGTCACTCTTAGAATTTGGAGGGTTGAACATCCTAAAGAGGTGTTCCGAATATCAACTATAGCTGAACCATACTAAATCGGTGGTGGAGTTAATGTTTGGAACACCTCTATATAGTATTCAAACCTCCAAGTTAGAAGAGTGACCAGAGTGACTAGACCATAGATGAACTAGATTGAGTTTATTCATCCAACCATAGTCACTATAGTTGCTGAACGAACTACCTCTATGTAATGCTCGCCTAAAACCTGGTCGTCCAAAATCCGGTTGCATCGATACCCATATCGACACATAGGTCTCTGAAGATTTGCCAGAATGAGTGCCACAAAAATTTGGACAACTTTTCGCCTCGCTGTGTTCACATATTGAACAATACTCTGTGCAACTACTACTTGTCCTCAATACACGGATGAGTCATTGTAAAGAATATTACGCAGTCAGTACTAGTGTAGTGGCGTGGGTTGAATTTTCTTGGGACGAATCTTCGTACTACTACTAGTTGGCGGCTTAATTAAAATCATCACAATAATCAGCATTAATAATCCATTGCAGCGTTCACTAACGTTCTACTGCATCGACAGTATTCATCAATAACGGTAAACCTCAACTATCGATGCTTAGTAAACGACTCGTGAAATCATGTTAGCACTCGGTGACTCAGTCTCCGAATCTGTCACATTTTGTGGCAATAAATTCGCGTCAATAATTGAATAAAAACAATACATGCAGCTTCAAATTGTGAAAAATAACACTTATATACACTAGGTACTATAGTTGATTGAAAGTCGTGATAAAAAACTAACCTAATCAACGTCAGACTCGACATCAGAGTTTTTTGAACGTTCCGACATTTTGTTTTGGTTAGTTGATGTTGACCTTTCGTGACCTTCCGGTATGCATAAATTATAGATCGGTGAATGTCGGGCGGGAGCGAAAAGCGTCCGCAAACAAAAATGTTTTGGTCTGTATCTACTAAAAACGAGGACGTACGCATCGGTTAATACATGTAAAGGGTCTTTTTAAAATTGTTTAAAGCTCCTGTAGTAATATCGTATGATTAAAATTTTTTGTTCAGATGCGCAAGGTATATCTTTAACTGTATAAAATGTTTTAAAATCACATTTTAGTCCAATTAAACATTCCTGTGTAGTCCTGGGGAATCCTGTGGCAGTCCTGATGTGTCCTGGTGTGTCATGCTCAGAGTTACTTCCCTTATGCACGTTATATTGATCGCAAATACTCCATTATTACTCCATTATGTCTAAATAACTGTATAAAATGTTTTAAAATCACATTCTAGTCCAATTATATGAGTCCTGGGTAGTCCTGGTGTAACCTGTGGCAGTCCTGTGATGTCCTGGGGTGATTAGACCGAACCCCTAACTAAGCAAGTTTTTCTCATGTTTGGATATAACCGTTAGAATTGTATTTTAAGTACTTCATTTGCATAATTCAGGTTTGTGTCAACTTTGCCGCAAATTCGCAATAACGTTTGCTGGAGGCTTGTTTTTTGTAAGGGTGCACACTTGGAGGTCAAACTTAAAAAGAATTTGTCTAAAACATATTTTTGGGACTATAACACTTGTCATTTATTGAGGGACCTTGAAATTACTTGGCACAAATGTTCACCATGATGTGATGGTTTGTTGCCAACCAGACCCATATCCATAGTTCAAAAGTCAAGGTCACACTTGGAGGTCAAATGTAAAAAAAAACAACTTTTCCGAAATATTACACTGTCATCTATTGGGGGATTTTCAAATTACTTGGCAAAAATGTTCACCATGGTGACCTCATGTGTCTTGACCCCTACCCTACCAGTACTTAGCTCATGTCTTGACCCCTACCCTACCAGTACTTAGCTCAAAGGTCAAAATCACTCTTATAAATCAAAAGTGAAAATGGGTATAGTAGATATGCACTGTGAAATATAACCGTCTGATCTTAATCTCTTGACAATTGATGGGCTCGACATGTTGCCCTTGGGCATCTAGTTAAGAGTTGCACCTGCCCGTGTGTGTGTGTTTCGAAATCTTGTAAGGGCTATAACTTCATTATGGATGGAGGTGTTTCAAAATAAATAGGCATAGGTAATGACCATAACATGACAATGTGGCATGCGCAACACCCAGTCTCATAGGTTCAAGGTGAAGGTTGCTATTACTAAAAATTGAACTTTCTTGTCTGGGCTATAACTTCATTATGGATGGAGGGATTTCAGAATAACTTGGCACATGTGATGACTCTAACAAGCCAATGTGTGGCATGCAACACCCAGCCTCTGAGGTCCAAGTTGAAGGTCACTCTTACTAAAAACATAATTTTTGTTTCAGGAGTACATGATGTATATTGTCTTAAACATTTTTGTATTCATGTATTATCAAGGAAATAGATCAAATATACGCTCATATCTGTGTCACATATCACAAAGCAGGGGCATATAGTCTGTGTCACATATCACAAAGCAGGGGCATATAGTCTGTGTCACATATCACAAAGCAGGGGCATATAGTCTGTGTCACATATCACAAAGCAGGGGCATATAGTCTGTGTCACATATCACAAAGCAGGGGCATATAGTCTGTGTCACATATCATAAAGCAGGGGCATATAGTCTTTGTCACATATCATAAAGCAGGGGCATATAGTCTGTGTCACATATCATAAAGCAGGGGCATATAGTCTGTGTCACATATCACAAAGCAGGGGCATACAGTCTGTGTCACATATCATAAAGCAGGGGCATATAGTCTGTGTCACATATCACAAAGCAGGGGCATATAGTCTGTGTCACATATCATAAAGCAGGGACATATAGTCTGTGTCACATATCATAAAGCAGGGGCATATAGTCTGTGTCACATATCATAAAGCAGGGGCATATAGTCGGTGTCACATATCACAAAGCAGGGGCATATAGTCTGTGTCACATATCATAAAGCAGGGGCATATAGTCTGTGTCACATATCATAAAGCAGGGGCATATATAGTCTGTGTCACATATCACAAAGCAGGGACATATAGTCTGTGTCACATATCACAAAGCAGGGACATATAGTCTGTGTCACATATCATAAAGCAGGGGCATATAGTCTGTGTCACATATCATAAAGCAGGGGCATATAGTCTGTGTCACATATCACAAAGCAGGGGCATATAGTCTGTGTCACATATCACAAAGCAGGGACATATAGTCTGTGTCACATATCACAAAGCAGGGACATATAGTCTGTGTCACATATCATAAAGCAGGGACATATAGTCTGTGTCACATATCACAAAGCAGGGACATATAGTCTGTGTCACATATCACAAAGCAGGGACATATAGTCTGTGTCACATATCATAAAGCAGGGGCATATAGTCTGTGTCACATATCATAAAGCAGGGGCATATAGTCTGTGTCACATATCATAAAGCAGGGGCATATAGTCTGTGTCACATATCACAAAGCAGGGGCATATAGTCTGTGTCACATATCATAAAGCAGGGACATATAGTCTGTGTCACATATCACAAAGCAGGGACATATAGTCTGTGTCACATATCACAAAGAAGGGGCATATAGTCTGTGTCACATATCACAAAGCAGGGGCATATAGTCTGTGTCACATATCATAAAGCAGGGGCATATAGTCTGTGTCACATATCACAAAGCAGGGGCATATAGTCTGTGTCACATATCATAAAGCAGGGGCATATAGTCTGTGTCACATATCACAAAGCAGGGGCATATAGTCTGTGTCACATATCATAAAGCAGGGGCATATAGTCTGTGTCACATATCACAAAGCAGGGGCATATAGTCTGTGTCACATATCACAAAGCAGGGGCATACAGTCTGTGTCACATATCACAAAGAAGGGGCATATAGTCTGTGTCACATATCACAAAACAGGGACATATAGTCTGTGTCACATATCACAAAGAAGGGGCATATAGTCTGTGACAGATTTCTAGTTTATTGTTCTGATTTGAAGTTGTTGATACAGAACTTGATCTTTATCACTCTCGAACAAGTCGAGGACCTATGTCCATAATTTACTATGTAGCCAAATTGTTTGACTATGTCTATTAAGTTGTTTATTATATATTGTTTGTATGTTTCTACCCTAAGGCCTGCATACAGGTCTCTGTCCTCCGCTTTTTACACGCGTCTAATTGTAACAGAGCCACGCGAAAGCCTATTGTAAAAACGTGGGATTTTGCCGCATGATTTTAACGGCACTATATTCTGGTGTCTTTATAATCGACCGAACAGACTTATGAGGGTACGGTAAAACTGTAGCAATCTTTCACGAGTAGAAGCAAACAAAAATCGGATTTTCAGCGCATATGTGGGCCTCACAATCACTTTGACAAGAAGACAGGGGTCAGATGTTTATAATTGAAAAAATTGTTGTTAAGGTATAGATCTGTCAATCAAACTTAACCGCCCACAAAAAAGTTGCGCCAGTAACTATCTACTTAACAAATGGATGTTGACATTCGCGCTCCCGCCAATTTTGTCCGCCAAAGTAGCAACCCATCCAAGATAATGTTAATACTGAATCAACTTTTGATCAAATTCGTGATAGATATCACATTCAGTATAAGCTCAAGGAGGAACAAATAAGAGCAATAACAACGGTGATCGATGGGGATAACGCATTTGTTTGTGAATGTGTTTTATATTTCCCTTTCCCCTGTGCAATTATGTCACTTTATAAATACAGTGTTCAGGTTATTTCCTGCCCAGTTTAGGCCTATTGCTGCCAACTGTCTTGACTTGTCCTGTGATCTTTTCCATCCATCCTGTCTTTTGTATGTGGCGTTTCCTGTACATAGCTACGTATTTTCTCTCTCCCAACTGGGTTTGATAAAACAGAATGTTTTGTTTTGCCCCCTTTTTTGTTGAAAGAGGTGAGTGATTTAATCTTTAGATTTGCATGTCTTTGTTTCCAAAATTTAGCTCTAACAATGCATTTGATGCAAAACAAATCGTTGTATTGGTAAGCTACATGATTAGGCGATATTTCCTTATGATGCGAACGGAACTGAGCACTTTTAAAAATGTCGATCTTAGAAATTATGTTTTCAAAATTCAATGCTCACTCTCAGTCTGAAACGAAACACTCTCTAGTATGATGTACCAAGGTCATGTAACTCTTGGCCCTTCGTGTTATTATACTGCTGTTATTGATATGTTTGATTTGCTTCAAGTGCTGGGAAAGAAATTATATGTACGCTGAACAGGGCTCAGCAGTCATGACGAATACCCAACAGACAGTCGGACCTGACCGATAAAAAACGGCCAGGCCTATGCGTCGGTCCGTATGTCCGATTCGGTACGGTGGGGATCGGACGGGTTTTATGACATCCGTTGCTGTTTACACAATGCGGTCTTCTTACGCGCGCCAATTGTCTGCACATTCGCTTCTTGTCCTTCGGGCATTTAAACTTTGATTGTGTCGTCAAAAAGGCATTTCAGGAGCACTGAATGTTAAAGTTAATCATAATTTTTAACTGTTATTGATCGAAATACTCCAATTATTTACCCATTTCTGTTTGATTTGTTTA
The DNA here is from genome assembly GCA_032209605.1 of Mactromeris polynyma. Taxonomy (NCBI): domain Eukaryota; kingdom Metazoa; phylum Mollusca; class Bivalvia; order Venerida; family Mactridae; genus Mactromeris; species Mactromeris polynyma. The sequence goes on along the minus strand of JASFXZ010000013.1, from coordinate 2,910,325 downwards.
CTTTCACTTTGAAACGAATGGGTTCTGTGCCAATGCTTCTTGTCCGACACCTTCTGCATGTTCTGGGATGGCACCACAGTACACTTCAAGTAACATACCGACTGACTGGCATCGTGATACAAAAGTTTTTGAACATGTCCAGACACAAAGAAATTGTACCCATCCAACGACTTGTACGCCTTCATGGCTTCAGCGATGTACAGACCCGGTGTATTTATTAGGTAGCTGTAGATATCCCCATACTGAACTGAAGGCCATTTTGAAATATCTTCCTCCCAGAGTTTCTCCTCAACTTGGAACGGATCTTGCAGCGTATCACCATTTACAGTTAGTTTAGCACAATACCTCCTCCGATCTTCCGTACAAAGATGGTCTAGATTGGAAATTATTGTTTTTTGGTCGGCATTCTCACTGTCTCTATCTTTATGCCGAAGCAGACTATCTTTTGCCCTCCAGCAAGTGCGCATACGCGAGATTAGTCGAATGTAAACAATAACATTCAACGTGTCTATAGCCGCACGACATCCTGTTCTTTTCTTGGAAAACTTGCAAAATTTGCGTTGTAGACGATTAGTAGAGTTGTCAAAATGGACATTTATGGAAGATTTTTCTTTTTCGAGTTCGAACGGTATAATTGAACTTAATATCTTAATATTTCGAGAGTTGACAACCCCCAATTCCGCAGTTTTGTGTGTTACTCACTATTATTTTAATAGATATTTATTGTGATATTGTTACCTGATGATCCCCTTTGCTTCCCAAGTCACATTTTATGTATGAATGCATGTTTGCAAAATGTGATAGGTTACTGTATTTTTACTTGACCTAACAAACATATCTGCGAAGAGTGTAATTTTAAACATGTTTTCGGTCTGACAAGTTTGCATTCGGTCTGACAAGTTTTCCAAGGTTGTCAGACCGAATGTCGGACCACAATTTACAGTGGTGGTTGTGTCTCTGCTACGAGTAGATACAAAAAGATAAAGCTATCACCTTGACTGATATGTTCAACTTCTAGTGACATTCAGTGCCTTCTCTGCCTGACATAAATTATAATACAGTTAAACAGTTACCCGATGTTTTGAGTGACCCACTCCCAGGGTTTCCATCCTTTAAGTGCTTTTTATGAAATGCCTCATTTTCTAAGTATTTCACACTTGTAGTACAACTGTGTTAGTGCATTACAATTGTGTTATATTGTTGATTGTGATATTATTCCATTGATTTCTTCAAAAAGTTGTCTCGAGGTGATTGTATTTTACAATTCTAAAAATAATGTTCAAAGTGCACTGTTATTTGTTATTCTCTTGAAAATGAGATGGGCTACACCAATGTAACAGCATAAATGGAATCTACAGGAACATTACTCATAGATTCCAAAAAAATAATGTGATATCTTGAATTATAAAAAAGTTATAAAGAAATATAGAGATATTTTAAGTATTCTTCAGTAATGCAAAATTCTGCAAAATGGCCCATTTTGAGCGACTTCAAACCTTCATAACTTTTTTTATTTTTTGAGATATCTACAATTCAAACATTTATAAATGTGAATGTCAGAATGTAGGCTTTATTAATGTAGCATTAACTGTTAGATTCAGTTTATTTGAAAAAAAACAGCTGGGGTTGCTACTTGTACCAGTTGTGTCATATTTGTTTCCTAGTATCATATTTCTATAAATTACATTTCCTCAAATAAAAGTAGTCAAATTCTTAATAAGAGTAGTATACTATTAGTATTATTGTTTTTTTACAGACAAAATAAAGATCATGATTATACGTGTTCAATGCAGATGTTTGCTTCATGCTTGCACTGTTATATTTATGCGTTGTGGAAATCGCTCCTGATTCATCCTCGATTTATACACACTGTTCAGGTATATGTTTGTTTATGTAATTGTGTTTACCTCTCCCATTGTATATATGTTGTTATGACAATGAACTTTATGAGTTTTTGTCAATAAACTTTGAACTTGAACCTTAGTTGAAAGGTTAACGATCTCATAATTAACTTTTCATAATTATTTTCTCTTCATTATTGTCTCAAGTTGCCTTTAATATTAATTGATATCTGAATGTTTTGTGCAAACTGCGATTATCATTTTTCACACCTCAAACTTTCAACCGTGATTTTGCAAGTTGTACTAACTCGTGAAAATCTTAACACCGTTTCATTGTTTGTTTATTTGGAGCTCGCATTTAAACAAATTGTGTGAAAATGTGTCCTTGAGTTACCAGTAAGCTATTGTGTATAGTTTGTGTACTGGGGACCGGCAAGGGTGCTCGAGCTTACGACTTCTTTCTGCTTGAGTTATCGGCGGTTATTTTATAATTGAAAATAGAATAAATAAAGTCCGGGACTCTGCCATTTCCTCGACAAATCCGGGGTTCTCGAGTTGTCGCCTGTTTGAGTTATCGAAGTTTAACTGTAGTGTGTTTGTTGTTTTAAGTCCTGTCTTGCAGATGTATAAAATAGTCCATTACCTATAGTGTAGTTTACCTTTGCTCACTTTATAATATTTATGAGTCTCGGATGTATGTATGTTTGATGGTGAAGGATGATGGTCAATGACATGTGTGTAGTTAATTCATCATGAAAATCAACGTTAAGTGGCTGTTGTGTAGTGGGTACCATACTGAATCGGCAATACAGAGACCAGGGTTCAATCATTACTCCCCCCCCCAGGTTTTTCTTGTACTAGGCAAAAATGTTGGCATACAAATAATATAAAATTTGTTAATTGAAAGATGATGTTTTAAATTACCGATAGAACAAAGATTTAATGAGCTCATCCAAATAATTTCAATCGAGCGTACCATGCTGGTAGTATATTTTCGTGATCATTTGTCCTTTTTATACGCCAAGTTCGATAACCAGCCACATCCCCCCAGGCACTTCTGAATTATGGCCCTTGAATTATCCAAAATTGGCAAAATTAGCCGTGTCCGCTCTCTAAGTCTAAGAGTTTTCATCCGATATTTACCAAACTTTGTGAAAATGTTTGTGGGCATAATATCTCGGCCAAGTTCGATAACCAGCCACATCTCCCAAGGCACTTCTGAATTATGGCCCTTGAATTATCCCAAATTAGCCTTGTCCGCTCTCTAAGTCTAAGAGTTTTCATCCGATATTTACCAAACTTTGTGAAAATGTTTGTGGGCATAATATCTCGGCCAAGTTCGATAACCAGCCACATCCCCCAAGGCACTTCTGAATTATGGCCCTTGAATTATCCCAAATTAGCCTTGTCCGCTCTCTAAGTCTAAGAGTTTTCATCCGATATTTACCAAACTTTGTGAAAATGTTTGTGGGCATAATATCTCGGCCAAGTTCGATAACCAGCCTCATCCCCCAAGGCACTTCTGAATTATGGCCCTTGAATTATCCCAAATTAGCCGTGTCCGCTCTCTAAGTCAAAGAGTTTTATACTGATATTTACCAAACTTTGTGAAAATGTTTGTGGGCATAATATCTCGGCCAAGTTCGATGACCAGCCTCATCCCCCAAGGCACTTCTGAATTATGGCCAAATTAGCCGTGTCCGCTTTCTAAGTCAAAGAGTTTTATACTGATATTTACCAAACTTTGTGAAAATGTTTGTGGGCATAATATCTCGGCCAAGTTCGATAAACAGTCATATCTCTCATGTCACCTGGGAGTTACCACCCTTTGATTTTAGAAATTACCTAAAATTTGTCTTGTTTTAACTCTGAGCTCTGACTTATGACGGGCGTATTTTGTGACAGTTTGGCACTCTTGTTTTCCATTTTGAAGCAAAGAAGGAAACAATCTCTTTGGAACTACAATTTTTTGATAAGAAAATAGTTTAACCCTAACAGTGCTCCAGATAAGCTGCGTATTTGCGTATTTCACTCAAATAAAAACATTGAAAATGCAAATAATTTTGTTTTTAAGTGTACCCGTTACGCAAATAATTTCCCTTTTACTCAAACCATAGTTACTATTTTGGGTATTCAAAAAGCTATTTCTGCCTACATTGGTTAACAGGAAAAAGCCAGATAAACTGATTCCCTGTATATTGAAGTCATGATGTAAATCACTTTGGAAGCGGTGGAGACCGGTTCTCAATGTACCTGTTCTGTCTACGACACGTTTATATAATTATACATGTACACGCTTGCCAAAACAATCAGAGGCGGATCTTGTTGCTTGTCACAAACCGCTTTCAGCCAATCAAATCCCTATACTCCAGACTTCTGTAACATGTCCCTATACTCCAGACTTCTGTAACATGTCTCTATACTCCAGACTTCTGTAACATGTCCCTATACTCCGGACTTCTGTAACATGTCTCTATACTCCGGACTTCTGTAACATGTCTCTATACTCCAGACTTCTGTAACATGTCCCTATACTCCGGACTTCTGTAACATGTCTCTATACTCCGGACTTCAGTAACATGTCTCTATACTCCGGACTTCTGTAACATGTCTCTATACTCCGGACTTCTGTAACATGTCTCTATACTCCGGACTTCAGTAACATGTCTCTATACTCCGGACTTCTGTAACATGTCTCTATACTCCAGACTTCTGTAACATGTCTCTATACTCCGGACTTCTGTAACATGTCTCTATACTCCGGACTTCAGTAACATGTCTCTATACTCCGGACTTCTGTAACATGTCTCTATACTCCAGACTTCTGTAACATGTCTCTATACTCCGGACTTCTGTAACATGTCTCTATACTCCAGACTTCTGTAACATGTCTCTATACTCCGGACTTCTGTAACATGTCTCTATACTCCAGACTTCTGTAACATGTCTCTATACTCCGGACTTCTGTAACATGTCTCTATACTCCAGACTTCTGTAACATGTCCCTATACTCCGGACTTCTGTAACATGTCTCTATACTCCAGACTTCTGTAACATGTCTCTATACTCCGGACTTCTGTAACATGTCTCTATACTCTGGACTTCTGTAACATGTCCCTATACTCCGGACTTCTGTAACATGTCCCTATACTCCGGACTTCTGTAACATGTCTCTATACTCCGGACTTCTGTAACATGTCTCTATACTCCGGACTTCTGTAACATGTCCCTATACTCTGGACTTCAGTAACATGTCTCTATACTCCGGACTTCTGTAACATGTCTCTATACTCCGGACTTCTGTAACATGTCTCTATACTCCGGACTTCTGTAACATGTCTCTATACTCTGGACTTCTGTAACATGTCTCTATACTCCGGGCTTCTTTAACATGTCTCTATACCCCGTCCTACATGTCTCTATACTCCGGCCTAAATGTCTCTATACTCCAGCCTACATGTCTCTATACTCCGGCCTACATGTCTCTATACTCCGGCCTACATGTCTCTATACTCCGGCCTACATGTCTCTATACTCCAGCCTACATGTCTCTATACTCTGGACTACATGTCTCTATACTCCGGCCTACATGTCACTATACTCCGGCCTACATGTCTCTATTCTCCGGCCTACATGTCACTATACTCCGGCCTACATGTCACTATACTCCGGCCTACATGTCTCTATACTCCAGCCTACATGTCTCTATACTCTGGCCTACATGTCTCTATACTCCGGCCTACATGTCACTATACTCCGGCCTACATGTCTCTATACTCCGGCCTACATGTCTCTATACTCTGGCCTACATGTCTCTATACTCTGGCCTACATGTCTCTATACTCCGGCCTACATGTCTCTATACTCCGGCCTACATGTCTCTATACTCTGGCCTACATGTCTCTATACTCCAGCCTACATGTCTCTATACTCCGGCCTACATGTCTCTATACTCGGGCCTACATGTCTCTATACTCCGGCCTACATGTCTCTATACTCTGGCCTACATGTCTCTATACTATGGCCGACATGTCTCTATACTCGGGCCTACATGTCTCTATACTCTGGCCTACATGTCTCTATACTCCAGCCTACATGTCTCTATACTCCGGCCTACATGTCTCTATACTCGGGCCTACATGTCTCTATACTCCGGCCTACATGTCTCTATACTCTGGCCTACATGTCTCTATACTATGGCCGACATGTCTCTATACTCGGGCCTACATGTCTCTATACTCGGGCCTACATGTCTCTATACTCCGGCCTACATGTCACTATACTCCGGCCTACATGTCTCTATACTCCAGCCTACATGTCTCTATACTCCGGCCTACATGTCTCTATACTCCAGCCTACATGTCTCTATACTCTGGCCTACATGTCTCTATACTCCGGCCTACATGTCACTATACTCCGGCCTACATGTCTCTATTCTCCGGCCTACATGTCTCTATACTCTGGCCTACATGTCTCTATACTCCAGCCTACATGTCTCTATACTCCGGCCTACATGTCTCTATACTCCGGCCTACATGTCTCTATACTCCGGCCTACATGTCTCTATACTCTGGCCTACATGTCTCTATACTATGGCCGACATGTCTCTATACTCGGGCCTACATGTCTCTATACTCCGGCCTACATGTCACTATACTCCGGCCTACATGTCTCTATACTCGGGCCTACATGTCTCTATACTCCGGCCTACATGTCACTATACTCCGGCCAACATGTCTCTATACTCGGGCCTACATGTCACTATACTCCGGCCTACATGTCTGTATACTCGGGCCTACATGTCTCTATACTCCGGCCTACATGTCACTATACTCCGGCCTACATGTCTCTATACTCGGGCCTACATGTCTCTATACTCCGGCCTACATGTCACTATACTCCGGCCTACATGTCTCTATACTCGGGCCTACATGTCACTATACTCCGGCCTACATGTCACTATACTCCGGCCTACATGTCACTATACTCCGGCCTACATGTCACTATACTCCGGCCTACATGTCACTATACTCCGGCCTACATGTCTATACTCCGGCCTACATGTCACTATACTCCGGCCTACATGTCTCTATACTCCGGACTTGTAAACATTAACACTGCTAATGAAATAAGGTTTTAATTGGCGGATATATAAGTTCATAAAATCATTATCATTATACATGTAGAATAACAGCCATTTGAAATGGTAACAGATATTTTGGGACATCATGAGTTGTCAATCTTTAATTATATTAATCAAATTGGTGTAATAAAGGTTGAAATCCTTCCTTCAATCACTATAAATAAGATGTAAATGACTAGAAAATTGCTTTGTCAATATTACACAATCAAGTAAAAATGAGATTATTTCATTATAACCGTTTATTTTGTTAAACCCTCATTATTAACTTGACAATTTGTTATTTCATTTAGCTCGATACAGTCAGCTTCCGATGTATTTATTGACTTGAAAGACCAGGTATTGAAGACACACCCAATCGCTTCTCAACTGATACAAATGGTTCATTCAAATGTGCCCAAAGATGTTGGAAGCGATATTATTTCCAAAATGGCTAGTTCAGGACTCCGGGTTTTGGTGAGCACAATTGGGTTAGGCATGTCCATCCCAGACGTACGTTATGTGGTTCATTGGGGCACAAGCAAGTCAGGGTTGTCCTACTGGCAAGAAATTGGTAGAGCTATGTTTGTTCCATTGAGCCGAAGTTTTATTGGTGAAAAAGATTGCTATTTTACACTTTTTATAACAAAAACTACTTAAAAATAAAAGTCATTAGACAAAATTATTGAAATGTTTAAATATCCTGATTACTACTTAATGTTAAGTGTGAAAATGTTAAGCTTCAACAACAGATTTGACAATTACAGTGTCAACACTCGTGTAGATTCCACTTGAAACAAACATGTCATGCCTCTATGCTATAAACCATGTTTTTTAATGTGTTTCAGCTGGGCGAGATGGCCACTCCCAAAGCGCAATGTGCTACATCACACGACTGGACCCGCGTCAGATGGACCCGTTGACTTACTTCTATGTGGAAGGGCATTGAAAGCCAGTTGTCATGTATAAAACTTGAAGTCCTATCCCAACTTGCACAACCAGAAATGGATAGGCGAGAACTAGAAGTTCTTGAACATGTTGAACAAAGTAAAGAAATGTCAGAACAACTATTCTTTTTAAAATCTATTTAATTTGGCAATTTATATAGGAAAAAGCAGTAAACATTTATTCCCTTTATATATATCATAATTATTGAATACATTAAAAAGTTGAACTTTATCTCGTAATATTCAATACATTTTGTAATCAATTATTAAAAACCCAATAGATTTGCAATAAGTATGAATGTGGTAAATAAAAGTACTAAATAAATTATTATACAGTCAATCTTGTATTAAGAGACCGCCCAAGGGTCAGACAAAAAGTGGTCTCTTAATGTGGTCTTGTAGTAATGCCCTTTTTCATTTGAGGACATTTCAAACATCAAAATGGTGCATTAGAATTGCAATCAATGACCAATCTGTTTTTGTTCACATTTCAACAATATGATGAAGTACAGTATGCATTTAATTGTATTAATTAAATCATATAAGACTTAAAAGAGGCATCATTGTACTTAATTCATTTTTTATGTGTTAAAGGTGCTGAACTCCAGATTGACAAGCGAGCAAAAAAAAAGAAAATTGTCAAATATTTACATAATCTTGATATTGTTGTACGTAAAGCTCTAAAACTTAATTACTTTCATTCATCATTACTCGCGAAACATTGTCATAGCGTCGTTTTTCATATTTTTCCATCGAAAAATTTACTAGGGTTAGTCTACCCAGTAAGTTCTAAAAATAGAATAGTAAATATATTAATCGTCCGACAGCGCAAAGAAGAGAAAACTTGCAGCAAAACAAAGGCGCCACAGAGCCCGGTTGGTAAATATTAGTGATGAGATTGACAGATGGAAACAACTTAAAGCTATGACCAGTGCCAAAGACGACAGTTTATTGGCGAATTTACTGATTGATTGGTAAGTTTAAATTGGTTTTGCACACCGGGGTTTTTCTCAAAATAATTAAATATATTTATGTTTGTAGAAAACGAATATTTTTGGTTTCAAATGAGGTCATAAATAATTTTCAAGTTATGTAGTCTTTGCCTTGTAAGTTTAAGAACTCGCACGATCTACAAGCGTCGAGCAAGATCTAAACAGCTGAGAAGATTGTCGAGTAGATAAACAATAAAATATGTTGCCTGTTTTCGGAATCTTTCGTACCTGCGTCGTTTCGTACCGTTTGGTAACTTTCGAATTTATAATTAGACTTTTGACGTCGCATTAAGCCTTGTCAGTACCTTCACATTACTGAATGTATTACTGAATGTATAGGCGAAGTGTATTCAAATACTTCATGTTGTGTGTAAATCAAAATTCAAATGGCTGATTCTTAATAAATATGAAGATGTTTTATCTTTCTAGAAACACCAGTAAATTGTTTTACTTGAGCTCACATTTTGTTTTCTTGTAACAGCTACTTGGAGCGACACACATCACATGCTATAGCACAAATGTCAGTGCCACATGTCTCAACACCGAGGTCAATAACACCAGCAACAATGACTGCCATAGCAGAACCTGATGTATCATCGGTATCACCGAGGTCAATAACACCCGCAACTATGACTGCCATAGCAGAACCTGATGTATCATCGGTATCACCGAGGTCAATAACACCAGCAACTATGACTGCCATAGCAGAACCTGATGTATCATCGGTATCACCGAGGTCAATAACACCAGCAACTATGACTGCCATAGCAGAACCTGATGTATCATCGGTATCAACTGATAGTTGTGTAAGCTGTCATTTTCTACATTTATTCTCCACGTTACTTTCATAGTAATAATTGTATGTAGCGTGAACTGGATGTGAGGCTTTTATATGAAGACAACAATCCTTCAGTACAATTTCTATCAGTAAATTTATTAGACCAACAACAAGACCAAATGTTGTACAATCTTGCTGACATTTAACATGTGTCAGGTTAATTTTAATTATTAGTTTCCGTCATCCTATTCTGTTGGCAGAAGCGTCTCGCTACTTCACCACATCAATGATGAATCAGATATGAATGACCATGACTTTGTCCAAATGTCACAGACAGATATAGCCTGACCAGTCTGGTAATCTACCCTGGGTAAAGAATACAGATTATTGTTCTGGTATTGACTCAAAAATGAAGAAGTTAATTGGTCTGAATAAAAATAATTGAAGGTTCCACTTATTTACATGTTTCGTTGTTGGAAATTTTACTTGATTTATAAGCTGATTTCTCTTAACATATTACAGAGTTGCTGGGCCATCGTTGTTGAAGAGAAGAAAAACTGATTTAGAGGCAGGAAATTCAAAAATAAAACAATCACAATTGTAAGTTTGTAGAAATCTTTAAAACTTTCTTGAACCAGTTCAGAATTCATGAATACTCACTTGTTATTATTTTCAAATGTATTTATGTTTGAGAGGTCTACACTACATAAGAGTATATTTTATGACAAGCAAGAGTTCGGGGTCTTTCGCAGGATTTATTTCAAACGCTGATTTCAATTAAATAAAGGCTGGTTCTAGACTAGTTTTATACGTGTTTTGGAAAGCAATTTATAATATTTCTGTATTGTACATAGATAGTAGTGTTTCATAATCGGACCCAAATCACTATCGATAATCAAATCGAATCAGCAGAACACTATCGATTGATTATAATCGAAACGTAAAAACTTATTCACTCGCACAGTTTACACGTGACATTCTCCATATCCAGAGTTTTCTTTGATGGAGGACCTCCCTTGATTTTTTGGAACCCAAAATATTTCCAAACATTTGATCTAGTGGCCCCAGGATACGGGTACAATGTAAGTGACGAATCGCTTCTTCGCCATTTTTTTGACAGCTGGAAGTGTTAAGTAACGGAAAGTAGCTAAAAGACAAATGAGCGGAAAAAGGCCAAAGACGCTCATTATTGTCTTAGCGACGATCGATATCTCTGCTCAACAATCGATTGTCGGTGACTTTATCATAACAGCGACAATTTTTCGATCGTCGGCGACTATCGCAGAATCACTAATAGATAGAATATGTTAAATACATTAAACTAATCACTATACATAGGTATGGTCACCAAAAGGTACTTCTACAGATTCTGTGGTAGGGTTATCTTTCCTATTGAAATTCATTAGTCAAGTTGGTTTGACAGTCAAAGTAGTTGATCATAAATCATAATAAAATCTGATCAATTAAATTTTCTTTTATTTCTGTAGTATTCCATATTTTCTTTCTGTTAGGTTCCGTTACATTCATACCACTTTGTGATAGGTTCCGTTACATTCATACCACTTTGTGATAGGTTCCGTTACATTCATACCACTTTGTGATAGGTTCCGTTACATTCATACCACTTTGTGATAGGTTCCGTTACATTCATACCACTTTGTGATAGGTTCCGTTACATTCATACCACTTTGTGATAGGTTCCGTTACATTCATACCACTTTGTGATAGGTTCCGTTACATTCATACCACTTTGTGATAGGTTCCGTTACATTCATGCCACTTTGTGATAGGTTCCGTTACATTCATACCACTTTGTGATAGGTTCCGTTACATTCATACCACTTTGTGATAGGTTCCGTTACATTCATACCACTTTGTGATAGGTTCCGTTACATTCATACCACTTTGTGATAGGTTCCGTTACATTCATACCACTTTGTGATAGGTTCCGTTACATTCATACCACTTTGTGATAGGTTCCGTTACATTCATACCACTTTGTGATAGGTTCCGTTACATTCATACCACTTTGTGATAGGTTCCGTTACATTCATACCACTTTGTGATAGGTTCCGTTACATTCATACCACTTTGTGATAGGTTCCGTTACATTCATACCACTTTGTGATAGGTTCCGTTACATTCATGCCACTTTGTGATAGGTTCCGTTACATTCATACCACTTTGTGATAGGTTCCGTTACATTCATACCACTTTGTGATAGGTTCCGTTACATTCATACCACTTTGTGATAGGTTCCGTTACATTCATACCACTTTGTGATAGGTTCCGTTACATTCATACCACTTTGTGATAGGTTCCGTTACATTCATACCACTTTGTGATAGGCGATATTTCCAGTACTCGACCAGTAGTATTCCATATTTTCTTTCTGTTAGGTTCCGTTACATTCATACCACTTTGTGATAGGCGATATTTCCAGTACTCGACCAGTAGTATTCCATATTTTCTTTCTGTTAGGTTCCGTTACATTCATACCACTTTGTGATAGGCGATATTTCCAGTACTCGACCAGTAGTATTCCATATTTTCTTTCTGTTAGGTTCCGTTACATTCATACCACTTTGTGATAGGCGATATTTCCAGTACTCGACCAGTAGTATTTGACATAACATTGTTCGTATCAATGTGGAACATGTTCACTGATGTTGAAATTTTACCATATCCAGGAAAAAAAGTTTGCATCCTTGCATTGAAGCTATTTGGCTTCCTAAAACTTCCAGATGGACCACATACTAAAGCATCTGAATGTTGCAACAGTTGAAGTTACACACACAAACAGTGTTGGAGGTTCTTTAAGTCACTGAAAAAGTTCATTAAATGTAGTGCTAAGCAGTATTTGCATAGCTGTGATAATCAATGAATAATCGATGATTAATATTTTTTCCAAATCGATGATCGATCATAATTTTAAAACCGATTTCCAACCCTAGTATGCTGAGACTTGATAGTTGCAGCAGTTGTCATAATGTAATATTACTTGGCTTTCTTTGTTGACATAATTTGGGTTGATACAAATGTAATTCAGTAACTGGGAACTACTATTTGAGCATTGTACTGCTCCTATTCACTGAAGCAATGGCACTCTTATCCCATTCATTGCATGTGAGGAAAAATGTATATGGTTTTATTGTTAAAAGACTGATAACTGTTTCATTAATGTTTCAGGTCAGCTGAAGATAGTGGAGAAATGCAAAGATTGCATTGAAGCAAGAAGATCCATGCAAGGTATTTTATTTGACAATATTTGATAGTATTATCTCCATGACAAAAATCAAAGACTTGGTGTTTCATTTAGAGATAACATAACCCAAATTGTGTTTTGACAATGGTACACATTTACCTCACTGTTTATGGCAATATAATGGGGAGGGGAGACATATTGTTTTTGCTTGGGTTGGCTGTCAGTCTGTTCACCATATTGAGATGATGCGCAGAACAGAACGCATGTTTCAAGGTCACACTTAGAGGTCAAAGGTTATATGACTTATATTATTCCTTAGTTGCTCTTTATCTTTTAAAAACCTTACTTCTTCTCCATACCCATTTTATTCAAACATTCTGTATCAATATTACAATTACTGACAAACTGCCATGGGGGAGACTCCGACATATGAGTACAAACATGATAATCATATTAATTTGGGACATGCTGTACTGTATACGTTTCTAAAGTGATCTTTCTAAATCTACACTATATTGATAATTTGATAGCTAACTATAAGATCACAGTCAAGTTTGATATCAGATTGTCAGTGATCAAAATATGATTACTTGGTAAACAACGGTTGGTCAGAATTGTTGTCTTTGTTGTATCTGGGCTTAGTTATAATTATACTAGGTCATGCAAGATTAAACTATTGTCACTATGTCATATTGTAGAAAATACATCAATTGCTCTTAAAAGACCCCATTTTGTACTTGATATACATGAACTATGACAGAACCCTGTGTAATTCTAACTATAGATATGCATTCTTATCTCATTTGGAACAACACTTGCAGCTTGTTCTTTATAAACATGGTCTGAGTGTTGGTATCCATAAAATGTATATCTCAAACTGGATGATCAGACATCAGTGTTGTCAATTGCAAAATAAGAACATGTAATACAATGTATACATTATATAAACATTATAGGGTTGATATTGAGTTGTCAAGTACAGAATTGGAAGACTTTTGTGATCCGGATTATGATCCAGATGATCCCACCTACCAGCCACAAGATTGGATTGATATATCCATTGTGTAAGTAAAGGAATATGTTGTGATTATGATTTTAATGTAGAGTTGCTGTAACCAAAAATATATACTTTTCCAGAGAATGTGTTCAGTAATAACAATATGTTGGACATATTTACATTGCATACTTCTGCGGACCTAAAGCTATATAACCACAGTCACGGTTAGCAGAGCAGATTCAATCTGGAAACACCAATGCTACTCACATGCCTAAAATCAATTGAGAAATAAAATGATTAGAATAAGCTTACATTAATAGTTAAACATTGAATGTAATTAGCTTTGATAAACTTTATTTTATAACTTGCAGTGACTGTTAATTGGATGATGAGTTTTTGGAGGAACAGGGTGTTGATGATGCTGCGTTTGATATTATTTGTGATGGACAAGAAGAAGTTACAGAAGTAGAACTTAAAGAAATGAGACAGTATGATGCTGGTGTAGCTAGACTGAAGAAAGTGAAAGAAGATATCATCACTGAAGAGAAATATATCATAACTAAAGGAAGACTTGAGACTCTCATGGAGATGTTTCCACAGAAACATTGTTCAGTATGCGGGAAACACATAAAAAGGGTGTTGAAGACGGTTGGGTGCATAGTAGATTGCAAATGGGTATTTAGTTTTGTGTAACTTATCTATTATGGTAATTGATGTAAATGTCTATTAATATAACCAAGTGACCAATGCTAACAGGTTAACTAGACTTATGTTCCATAGGACACTGTCTGATACTAAATTTTGTCCCAACAAACTTATGAAAAGACAACAACAGTTTAACTTTAGGTCTTCGAGACCATTTGAAGGACAAATGGCTTTTTTTACTAATTCTCATTTAACTTTTGCTGTAATACATTGCCTCTTTGCAGTGCTTGGATGTAATTTGTTTACATTGTATTACAATACTTTATTCCTTTTTTCAGTCATGTGAAGATGGACATTTGACCTACAGATGGTCAAGTTCAGCAATGTTGCCAGATGGAGTTTACAGTACCAACTTACTGGCCATGTCATCAATTGTATTGTCTGGCAATAATTACACAAAGATTGCTCTATTTGCAAAATGTTTAGGCCTGGCTTTCCTTAGTAGGACAACATTCAACAGAATCCAGACAAAGTGTGTTGTGCCAGTTGTTGACACATACTGGGGTAATCTCAACCAAGTGCCTTGGAAGAACATCGTGCAGTCAAAGTGACTGTTTCTGGTAAGTTGATCTTTATTACTACATGTAAAACACATTTTAATATGAAATTTTGTTTTCTTTTCAGATGTCTGGAAGGCAATCATAATTGAAATATATATACCACATATTGAGAAGTTTTTTTACAAAACAAATATGCTTTGATACTAGGGACTCGGGATTAGTTGTTTTACTCTTGTTCCACTGTGACATAAATGTTTATCGCTTCAGATGGTATTTGATGGCACTTGTCATCTGTCTTTCCACCTGTTTGTGGTACATCTGTTCAGCAATTTGTTTTTGTATAGTAACTTAAAACACTTAGATCTATAATCATAGTAGGCAGAATCCCTTTTTACTTTTCAAGTCGCTGGTTCAAGGGTCCGTATCATGGGTATTTCCGTTCAATGGAATGTGCCGTGCTGTACTCAATTTATGTTAGAAAATCTATTGGTTCTGCACAATTACACTCAAGCTTCTGCTCTTGAACTCAGTGTTCAGAATTACTTTACTATGCTCAGCTATATTCCTGTTCACTGTGTTCTGTTTAGATTATATGAAACAATGCACCTTTCACTGAAAGATGTGTCCTTTTGACTCCTAATTTTAAATCCAAATTAGATCATTACTGTAACTGAAAGCTTTGTGATTCAAGAATGTTTGACATTCTGTAGGTGATGGCAGGATGGATTCCCTGGTCATACCACCAAATACTGTACATACACGGTCATGAACCAGACAGACAAGGTCATCCTGGCTTTAGAAGTAGTTGACAAGAGGGAGACGGGACTTAAGTCTGTCCTGATGAGGCAAAATGGTTTGGTAAAGCCATGAAATGTATCAAGGATGCTGGAGTTGAGCTGGGGGAAGTTGTTACAGATGCGCATCCACAGATTTCCAAAATAATGAGTGAGTGGTTTCTATAGTAACAAAATAGTGAAAGTGAAAACGGTCACAGTTCATGTAAGTAATTAACATGGCATACAGTTGTTTGTGCAATGAAATGGTGCTACACTTGTATTGAATATTGGATTCCAACAATAACAAAGAGTTATATTTAGTATTAGGGCTTAACAAATTTGGAAATGTTGGCATGTTGTAGGGCCTGTTCCGTTTCTATATGTTAACTTGTGTTAGAGATTTTAAATTGATGTTTACTTAAAAATGTTTGTATTCACTTTCATCATTGTATATCTAAATGTCAATTTGCAACTTCTAATAATCCAGTTACTTGTTAAAACAAATGGTAAGGTGAAGCATAGAATTACTGAATATTTACTTCGATAAGAAATGAATAAGCTTACAAATAATTTGTCGTTTATTTTTTACCAGATGGCAAGACTTGTACTCGACTAGTATTCTGATTTTTCAGGGACGTCCTTTCCCTAGCTATGATATGTGGCACGGGGCCAAGAATCTTGGGAAAAGAATGAGCAAGGTGAGTAACAAATTTCAGAACAATAGTTTATATGAACTGAAGTTTTGTGATTGATGACTCTAACTTACTGGTGATGTTTTCCCAATAGTGGTTTATAATCCTTAGATTCATATACATGTACTTTTAAAATTTGTTATAAAACATGACATTAGATGGTGGTGATATCTATCTAATAGAAAATGAATGACTTATATTTAGGTTGCTGCTGTCAAGGGGAATGAAGCACTTAGACCATGGCTGAAAGACATCACCAACCATTTCTTCGACTGTGCTGAGACATGCAATCGAAATGTTCTACATATAAAGGTCAGTACTATTACCATAACTATTATCTTGGCTTCGTTTTTATGTATTGACATTTCAGCCTTTCAAATCCCTTGGTCTGCTCAAATTTTGAGAGCAGAAATTATGAAAGTTGATCTGATTAACATTACCCATAGAAACTCCTTCTATATTAATTAGCAATCATCAGATGGAATGAATCTGACATACTGGGATGGAAATTATAAGACAGTTAACATGAGTATATTCTCCATGCTCGGATTTCATTTTTGATGTATTCCATTTGGGTATACAGGCCTTTTTCTGTCCATTTTGGGAAAAAGACCCTGGATAAATTGGGAAAATTTGCGTCGTAAAATTCGCCAATTTGGGAAGAAATTTAGTCGCTTCAACTCCAATTTTGGGAATTTTCATAGTTAAAAGAACAGGCTTTCTTATCTAAGTTTCATATAAAACAACCATTTAAATCTTTATTTCTTATATCGACTGTCAAATAGACACAAAATGTTCAACATTTCTGACACACGGGACAATAATGGCTAGAATAATTCAAAGAGCTTTCAGATGAGCATTGGGAAACTAGGTGTACCATTTTATCATGCATACACTCATTCCTACAGCTATTCTAAAATATATGACGTGTGCATGCACATTCATTATAATGTTGTTTTTTTACTTTCACTTTGCATTTAACATCTTAACTGGAAAATGTCAAAATGTGAAATAAGGTTTGAAGGGTCATATTTATAGGTCTATCCAACAGCCAATTATCATTGACAGCAATCTATCAGAAAGTTTGTCTTCAAAACGTAAAATAAACCAACATGATTCGGAACATAAACAAACTTGACAAAGCGCACTCCATTGAGGGATTTGATCAATGCGATGTTCATCGCCAGCATAAATAAGTAGGAATAACCATCAGACTCACTGAGAAAGTTCTGACTTAGAATCTGTCTTTCTTATTTTGACGCAGTAATATTTACTACTTGCAACATTTTTGTGATGGTGCCGTTCGCGATAAATGTTTATAAAACGAGTCGGCGATCATCACATGTTATATATTAATCAGCGATGAAATCCGAGAATACCCAAATGCATTGTTTTGATGTTTATTTCACAACTCGTCGGTAATTATATGCGCCCAGATAGACGATAGACGAGGTACTTCCGATTGGGATTTTTTTTTTCTGATTAGGAAAAAAGCTATATTTTGCTTGGGGAATGGGTCCGATAGTCGAACCCGTGGGACCTATAGAAAAAGGCCTGGGTATATACTGTTCGCTTATGTTAAATTATTTCTATAGATAAATTATGTCACAATCAGAGTATTTATTAACTTTATAATCTTACTATTATTATTTTGGAAAGATCGAAATTAAGATTTGATGAGATTTGAACTTGGAGATCAATCTCAAGTTATATAACCTCAGATCCAGGAATAAGACTTCTGTATCAGAGTTGTGTGTGCATCTCTCTCATCTCAAGTTATATAACCTCAGATCCAGGAATAAGACATCTGTATCAGAGTTGTGTGTGCATCTCCCTCATCTCAAGTTATAAAACCTCAGATCCAGGAATAAGACTTCTGTATCAGAGTTTTGTGTGCATCTCTCTCATCTCAAGATTGTTAAAATGATTGTAAATTTCTATAATATGAAGTTATTGTTTTTAGTGACTTTGAATGTACATGTATATTTTTTGCTCCATGATTCTGTGTTTTCAGACCAAATGGGTTTCGATCCTGAAGCATGTAACTAATTGTCACAGCTGGGCGCTCGGACAGTGTGACCATGGCCCAATAGAGGAAGAGAGGGAAAACCAACCCTGGTTGAAGTCTTCTTCTAAAGTTGTAAAAGATAGATCTGGAGATGCAGGTTATGGACATAAGATTGTTGCGGACATTTCCATACTATGTTACATGCCAGTATGTATTCTTGATTGAAAAAATGTTTGATTTTGTAAGATAATTATATCTGTTCCTTTCTTTAAATTCATTTTAAATTGATTCTTACAATACATAAGAATTGTTATAAACATGTTTGCTGATTATTTTTATCATTATTGGTTGTCAAAACGATTATACATACACAACTGTCAAAATAAAAGGCATACTTTCGCAATGCAGTTTGAGAAGGTAATTCATTCAGTGTCTTTTGTTTGCAGAACTACTTCTGAACTGGAGTCCTTCAATAATCATCTTTTGATGTATGCACCGAAAAGGAATGCCTTTAGGTAAAACATTTTGTTTCATTTTTGTCAGTCTCGCTTGTAATAAGGTTGACATAGTCGCCACAATGGTGGTTCAGTGTATGTGTATGCATCCGTGTGTCAGTCCAATTTGTCAGTCTCGCTTGTAATAAGGTTGACATAGTCGCCACAATGGTGGTTCAGTGTATGTGTTTGCATCTGTGTGTCAGTCCAATTTGTCAGTCTCGCTTGTAATAAGGTTGACATAGTCGCCACAATGGTGGTTCAGTGTATGTGTATGCATCCGTGTGTCAGTCCAATTTGTCAGTCTCGCTTGTAATAAGGTTGACATAGTCGCCACAATGGTGGTTCAGTGTATGTGTATGCATCCGTGTGTCAGTCCAATTTGTCAGTCTCGCTTGTAATAAGGTTGACAAAGTCGCCACAATGGTGGTTCAGTGTATGTGTATGCATCCGTGTGTCAGTCCAATTTGTCAGTCTCGCTTGTAATAAGGTTGACAAAGTCGCCACAATCGTGGTTCAGTGTATGTGTATGCATCCGTGTGTCAGTCCAATTTGTCAGTCTCGCTTGTAATAAGGTTGACAAAGTCGCCACAATGGTGGTTCAGTGTATGTGTATGCATCCGTGTGTCAGTCCAATTTGTCAGTCTCGCTTGTAATAAGGTTGACATAGTCGCCACAATGGTGGTTCAGTGTATGTGTATGCATCTGTGTGTCAGTCCAATTTGTCAGTCTCTCTTGTAATAAGGTTGACATAGTCGCCACAATGGTGGTTCAGTGTATGTGTATGCATCCGTGTGTCAGTCCAATTTGTCAGTCTCGCTTGTAATGAGGTTGACATAGTCGCCACAATGGTGGTTCAGTGTATGTGTATGCATCCGTGTGTCAGTCCAATTTGCTTTTTGTCGGGACCATTACTCTTGTCATTTATGAGGGGATATTCAAATCACTTGGCACAGAGGTTCACCATAGCTCAAAAGTCAATGTAGCACTTAGAGGTCATAGGTAAAAAGTGTGTCTAAAAACTTTTATTGGGGATATTACACTTTTATTAGGGAATTTTTAAATTAAGCACACACATTCACAATGAAGTAGGGTGTCTACAGCTTAAAGGTCAAGGTCACACTAAGAGGTCAAAGGTAAAAACTGGGTATGATAGAAATGCCCTGTAGAGCATTATATATACAGTCGACTCTCGTTAAGACGAATTTTTCGGGACCATAGAAAATAGTTTGTCTTAATGAAAATTCGACTTAAACGTCGGGAGGCCTAACTGTCGGTGTTTCGTAAAAATTGCTTAAATTGCACTTTATGTACTTCTCATTAAGAACGATGTGTTTAATAATCTGTATGCGTGAGTATATGTTGCCTCGTTCAATTCAAACATGATATGATGCAATCATATTAAATTATCTAGGAAATTCTTTAAATATCAGTTTTATGGATGGGTTTGACAAGAATCGTAAATCGGAGCTTAGATGCTGAAAGATGTCATTTTGACAAACGGTCGTCGACGATAATGAAAAGCTTCGTTCCCATTGTATAGTTATGATCAACACAATTATTATTCACAACTTTCTCTTTGAACTCCCAAATTACGTTACCGAAGACAAAATCATGTACATGATAACTTACACAGCTTCTATGTAGTCTATAATCATGAAGGAATAATCATTGGTTCGCCGATATCCTTATATTTTCAGGTGTTAATGTAATTAAAAAGTCGAGTCATGCCGACAAAGTCTGGACAGTAATGTTTGTTTACCAAATAATGACATAAAACGTCGACGCGTGTTGATACTGCTAACACATCATCTGTGTAGAATAAGCGTGATTTGATTGGCAAAGTTGACAGGCGATAGACTCCGCCTACCGATAGTACCAGTTGTACACACAGGTACATGTATCGAAATTTACGATGTCAATCAACGTAATATGAAGGGATAAATCAATCGAATGTTATCATCATCTTTCAGATAATATGCATTTTTAAGCAGGTAATTGCCGAATTCACCATTTTTTATCGCCACTTTGATCGCAAATTCGCCAATGGCTCCGGTCTGAGACATAAAAACATTTGTTGAAGAAGACATGTTCTAATTAATTGGTTTGGTCGTAGTTTTGAACAATTTGACATGTTTGCATTAATAGTCTAACACTTTGCAAACATGTACACATCGTTTCATTGTGTAAATAATCGATAATTAAATGTGCGAAAATACAGGTAAATTATCTCAGTGACGTGTGAAAACATTTGTCGCCAGCAGGATACGATCTGACTTCGTGTTAAACAATAGATTTAAGGTGCAAACTTGTTAAACGGAACCTCGAAAAAACTTCGACGTAACGAAAAACTTCGAGATAAAAATTCGTCTTAACCGACAGAAATTCATATAGACAAAGAAGGATAAAATCGGGACTTTTGAAAAACTTCGAGGTAACAGAAAATTCGTCAAGCGAGTTCGTCCTAACGAGAGTCGACTGTAACTGCATTCTCTTCATCTCTTTACAATTGGTGGGCTCAATATCTTGCCCTTGGTTATCTAGTTTAACAATTACCAAATGGAATATGTTAATACTTTTTCTTATTTCCAATGTCCATCATTGATATCTGGTGTTGGGGTAATAAATCATGACTGTTAGAGGCATATGGTCAGAATTTGCAGAATCCATGATCAATTAATTAACTAGTCCTGTTGAATAATACTGTATAATTTAAAAGGACTGCTGTTTTTTGCTATTAAATGTTGTTTCTTCCTTAGCATATAATACATTTTAATTAAAACGTTTAAATATTTTCAGCTATGCTGTATACAAATGCCGATGCCAGCTAGCTGCCATTGACTACACTAAACATCTGCATAGGACTCAAGTTGTAGATAAAGATGGAAATCCAAAGTAATAACTTCATCATAGTTGTTCTTACAATTCTTTCTGAGCTTATAACGTTTTATGCTTGAAAAATGGGTTCAACCTCTGTGTGGAAAGGTGCAACTATGGGAAACATGCGTACATGTAGAATCCATAGGCTTATAGTAGTTATCTGCCACTCTTGTGTCTGTATACGTGTATTGGGTTACATATAATGTATTAGTTCTACAGTTATATATGGTAGTCAGTTATCTGCCACTCTTGTGTCTGTATACGTGTATTGGGTTACATATAATGTATTAGGTCTACAGTTATATACGGTAGTCAGTTATCTGCCACTCTTGTGTCTGTATACGTGTATTGGGTTACATATAATGTATTAGGTCTACAGTTATATATGGTAGTCAGTTATCTGCCACTCTTGTGTCTGTATACGTGTATTGGGTTACATATAATGTATTAGGTCTACAGTTATATACGGTAGTCAGTTGATCAAACCAGCTTTCCTTTGTTAAAAATACTGAAATGTTCTTCCAATAGCAAATGACAATGTAGTACAAGAGAATAAGGGTGCAAATCTTCCGTCAAACTGTCACACACACACATGTATATATATACACGTATTTATCCTGTCACTTGCTGTAATTTCGACCCGATAACAGGGTGCCTGATATTTTTTGCTTTATCTGGTCACTTGGACACATGACTTTTATCTCACGTCACATGACCACGTGACTAGCCGGACTATTTTTAGTTAAGTATCGCGATGGTATCATTTTTACGGACTTACTAAAACAATGGATTTTTCGATTGAATACTATAACACTTTTCACATTTTTTGTATAATCCATACAATAAAATGTTAATTTCCACAAAGTTGTTCTATTTCATTCAAGCGGTGCTTAATCTTATCCGTTATTAGACAAACCCAGTCTGCATTTTGACCCGAATGCTAGTGCTTACTTGAACACGTAGTAAACAAATTGTCGACTGTTTACACCATTGGAACAACATCATTTCGGAAATTTGGGTCCATCTGAGTTTGAACTTATCAGGGCTGACCGTGCGGTCGAGTTTCTCATGAAAATAACATATTGATCAGTAGCAATAGCAGTACGTACCCCACCCATCTTCTCAATATTAGAATCCCAGTCCGGTTTCATCGATTTGTACCGAAAATTCCTTTGCAATCGTAAATGACACTGATGGACTGAACACACAGATTAATGTCTTGTTTTCTAGATCAGTTTTTAATGAAATAGATGTAAATATCACATTTTTTCACATATTCTGTGGCGCTTGACATTTCTCATCATTTGTAAACAAACCGTGGGAAATTGCGTATGAATTAATTATAATTTTTTACTCTTACTAAATTGTTGCAAATTCTTTGATTTGTTATTGATTATTTGTTAATGCTCATCAGATGTTCGCAAACGCAGATACATTCATATTGCCACTAAAATGTGTCAGACTCATGGGAACTATTTCTCTCGGCGTAAGGTGCTAACCACACTTATAATCAATACGTCACAAGTAATTCAATACGTCACAAAATTAATTACGTCATCATTTAGGGGATGTAACTCGGTATTATTTAGAATTAAAGGTATTTCCCCCTTACTTAACATGTAATAAGTGACAGGATAAATAGAATAATAGGTTAGTGACGTGGAATGAGAAAGTGTATCAGGCTCCGGTAGTTATCGGGTTCGCCTTAGGCTCACCCGATAAATTCCTCCGCCTTGCCTGATAAACTTTCTCATTCCACGTCACTAACCTATTATTCTCTATATACATACTTTGCCCAAGACCTCCTGCTTGATAGTTTTGCATACTGCCACCTCAAAATCACATTGGTATATTTCAAATTTCTCTTTGTAAGGCTTTTTCTGACAATTAGTTATATCAAAATAGGCATGAACATTTTGTACATAATGCGTTATACCGTTAATGTTTGCAAGTTAATGCTTTATATTTGACTGCCACCTACACAGCATGCATTTTTTATCCAGATGGAGAAGGACTTACTCCAAGGCAGCTCGCAACTGGACAGTCCACCCAATTAAGGAAGCGAAAGAATACAGCTACATTCCTGGGGGCCGTTTCAGAAAGCTTCTTAAGGAACTTCTTAGCTTAAGAACGTTCTTAAGAAGTTCTTAACTGAAAAAAGCGTTTCAGAAACCCTTTCTTAGTTAAGAATTTCTTAAGAACATTTGTAACTATAAGATAACGTCACCCCTTTCTTAACTTGAGCGTTCTTGCGTAAATATGGCCGCCATCTTCATCTATAATGTAAACAGACCACGGATTCGCGAAGAACGATTGTTTCGAGAGAGGAAAACCCTTGATGATTTACGCGATTGTGATGTTATATCCAACTATCGATTGGATAGGCGATCTATAGAAGACTTGATACGATTGGTGGAACAGAAGCTTGCAAAACCTACTCTTAGAGTCCATTCGATAGGAGTCGAAACTCAGGTTAGTTTCTCAATATATTATGTGGCTGTGAGTGCGTTTTTGTGGGCTAGTCGCTCAGCTGACATCATAGAGAAAAAATGTCAATAAAGTTCACTCAAATTGACACGGTCCCATAGTTTACAAGTCCGTGAAATTGAGAAGTAAACTAACTCTCTCTGAGAAGAATTTATATTATTTTAATTGATTTTTGATAGGGTAAGAGCAGTGTTGATAGACTTACTGTAACATCAACTGGATAGTTTCGTGAGACTATACGGAAACAATATAATATTGTGATTCAGTCGGTAGTCATCTCCCCTGAAAACTATCACGATGGATATGATTACCATGGATGGAAATTTGTTATTTCGCCATGTTGAGTCTATGTCAACAAAAGGACTACATACCACAGTACCAACTAACATCACTTGTAAGTAATATTTCGTTTCAACTTATTTAAATCGTGTGATTTATTAAATCGAAGTGCTTTCGGATTCGAATTAAATCCGGAATTGCCAAGATTGCCATACAAAAGTGTTTGTTTACCTTATATACCAACTTGATGGCTGTTGTACCATTCTGTACACCAATATCTCAGATATCTGATTTTGAATTCATTTCACTGCAGAATGTGTAATGTTTTAATTTCTCACATTCACAACAAGTCAAAAGTTAAAACCGTTTTCAATAGCTTGATACAGAAAGTGATTCAGAATCAGATTGTGATTATTTATATTTGTGTTTCCCTGTCAATGCAGTTCATTTATGTCACAGTAAAGACACAAACACAGTGTGGATTGGTAATGTCTGACATCTAACCAATGTCAGATGTTTTATTAAATATATAATTATCTAAGTAAACCCACTATAAAGCTGTGAAAAAGATAATACAATTATCAGTGTGACATGAAGTTGGACAATTATACATGTGAGTCAAGTTCTATTATTGAAAAGCTGGTATCGGTTGACTTTGGTGACAGTGCAGCTGACAAATTGGAATGCAACTGCTTAACCATGTAGTGGAATATCGCCTATAGTATTAGCATCATTAATAACCTTATTTCTGATCACATTACTTCCGATTACTATCCTTTAATGACATGTACCAGACAGATTGGAAAACAGAAACCTTTATTATTTTCACTCTCTGATGGCTTTATGGGATTTGAACCTACAACCTCACATTCTCAAGATAGATGACTTACATTTGGCCACGGTGTCTATGCATAATATAGTTTCAATTGTGTGTTCTTTTACAGGTAACCATGTGTTAGTCCTGATTGGTGAATCAGAGTGTATGAATTAGGGTGCTGATACTGTGGAAAGCATGATTACTCATTATTATGAGTAATATTGAGTTGGATAAATTTATTGACAGGTATTATCACTAAACATATTTCAACATGATAATGTAAATACTAATTTTAAAAAAACACTTCAATGATTTAACTTCATTCACATTTATAATATTTCTTCAAAAAATTATGATCATGTCCAAAGTTGTATAACCTCTATCGAATATTTGTTGAATTGTAAAACAAGTGTTGTTATTTTTCTTTGTTCATGTCAGGTACACTGTAACAATACATGCGGTCAGAAGAAAAACAAAATCCAATTAAGATATGAATTAGGGCAAATTTCTAACAGTTATCTGTTACTTTTGTATACCAGTATATCATCATGTTTTTTTAAATAATTTATTAACTGAAATGGAAATGATGTTAACAACCTATTCATTATGTAGTATTTTTCATGATCAATTCATCTTAATCACATATGCTTTTTAGTTATGATATTTTTGGATGTAATTATTAAGTATTGGTTTCATACAAGTATTGCATTTTGATAGAAATGGATGATTTACTTGAACACCTTATTGTTATAATTGTTTTCACATTAAAGGGCTCCACCAAACTTTTGAGATGTCAATCATGGTTGTCGGACACACAACGTTTTATCCAGTTTGGCACTTAGATGTGTGGAAAATTGAACAGATGGAATATGCTGCAGAGTCTATTCAAATAATTGCTGCGATGTTATTGATATCTTACAAAATGTGGTCTCAATTCAAACCAATTCAATCCGAAATACCATATGACCTTAGACCTGTGAAGCGAAAAATTTGAAGATGACTGATGCAATTTACAATTACGCTGGTCCCACTTGATGGTAGATACACAGTGAACAAAGATAGACATATATTGAGTGGATATTTACAATTACGCTGGTCCCACTTGATGGTAGATACACAGTGAACAAAGATAGACATATATTGAGTGGATATTTACAATTACGCTGGTCCCACTTGATGGTAGATACACAGTGAACAAAGATAGACATATATTGAGTGGATATTTACAATTACGCTGGTCCCACTTGATGGTAGATACACAGTGAACAAAGATAGACATATATTGAGTGGATATTTACAATTACGCTGGTCCCACTTGATGGTAGATACACAGTGAACAAAGATAGACATATATTGAGTGGATACTTACAATTACGCTGGTCCCACTTGATGGTAGATACACAGTGAACAAAGATAGACATATATTGAGTGGATATTTACAATTACGCTGGTCCCACTTGATGGTAGATACACAGTGAACAAAGATAGACATATATTGAGTGGATATTTACAATTACGCTGGTCCCACTTGATGGTAGATACACAGTGAACAAAGATAGACATATATTGAGTGGATACTTACAATTACGCTGGTCCCACTTGATGGTAGATACACAGTGAACAAAGATAGACATATATTGAGTGGATATTTCAATATGCCACATAACTGTCTTCAACGATTTTCATTGGCTTATAAAAAGTTATTTATTAGACTTTAACCAGTCAATGCGAAATACCGTCAGACCTCGGACCTCACTGGTGAAATATGAAGAGGACCAATGAAATTTACAATTACACTGGCCCCACTGGCCGCTGTATTCCCATTGAACAAAAAAAGCCATATCTTGACTGAATATTCAAATATGCCCCATAACTGTATTCAATGATTTTCATTCGTTTATAGCAAGTTATTTATTATAATTTAACCAACTAATGTAATGTTATTTTCAATGCGTACAATTATGAGAATTTGTAGCTCGAGGAGCGCAAAACCTAGACACACATGGACGCTTAACAAAATTCCAATCTGGCATGGCCTTACTGTTTTTTATATAAATATACTTAACGATCTTGTGTTGAAATGTTGCTGTGATTTGGATAGTATTTATATACATTACACATCATGGAATGGTTGAAATTTCAGTGTGAACTAAGCAATGTGATTATTGTTTAATGATAATTATCTGAACTTGTATAAATGTTGCAAATATCAAGGAACTGTTCTTGAATTTAAATGTAATTGGTACATACATAGATTGGTATGATTGAGACTTTGTTGTGTGAAGCTCGGTGATTTTTAGAATGGGGCATTAGCCCCATGTCTTTAGTAACCGTAATTTTGGAAACAGCCGTGGCAGAGTTAGACACATTTGATACCACTCTTTGTATCACTACGCATTATTTGCTTACAACCAATACGACCAATCAACATGTCAAATTGATCGTGACATCACTAACCGCCGTTCTACTTTCCTTCGTCTTTGATAAATTTGCAAATTGTTTGTATGGTAAAATAGATATTCGTTTCCGAATCCATCGTGAGAATTGTATTTTAAAGTGAAATATCCGGTTCAAGAATTATTGTTGAATTATTGTTTAAGTGTTTGTGGTTAACATTTCTTTGGCAAGAGCAGCTTATGTTAACGTAAAAAGAGAAATCGATGAATTGAGGGAGGACTATTTTTTATCGGAAACAAGTGCTCCGTTCGGATACATTTCTTGATGTTGTTGACTTCATGTTTGACCCCCGCCTAGGTTACTATATATATCGTCGATACGATTCATTCACAAACAATTTCCTCTATCATTCATAAAATTTGACCGCTCGCAGTTACGAATTCGCTATTTATAGACAACGAAGGAAATACCTTGTACCTGGACGCGCTTGGCAGACGAGTTGTAAATATTCTGAACTTGAAGTTGGATTCTGACCATTATTTTACTGCACACTGAATACTGTAGCAAATCGTTAAATAATAGCTGCAGTTACTGTTTATCTCTGTCGTATGGTTTAAAAACAATTCATTCCGTCGAGGAATTATAAACCATTTCCGTGATTCCGTATTGTATTTCCGAACTATATGGGAATTGCCGATATGTTTTGATTTGAAGGTAGAGTTTAAGGTCGAGCTAGTAGTAAAATTGTGTACTGAGATGAATAGAGATATCAAATGGAAACAGGCACACATAAACTGACAACCATACCGGATTTCGTATAAACTTGGAAAATATTTTTCTAAGAGGATAGTGTTCGCTCTCGTCGTCCCGATACATATACGCGTTCTGTGACTCGGAAGTAAATGGCAGCGATGTCTATGACTATGAGCCGAGTCAATTCCCAACTTTCTGAGTTAAGGCTGATGTTACCCCTGATGGAACAAATTATTTAATGTCAGAATGTAAGAGATTTGCAATTACTAAAATCAATGGTTTTGGAAAGAAATCTTTTGCTTTCAATGGTTGTTGTCTTTGGAACAGTCTGCCGCAAGATGTGAGGGATGCCAATAGTATTTCTTCTTTCAAATGCAAAGTAAAACAACACATTTTAAGCTCGTCTTAAAATAATGTATTGTCTTTCCTTTTTAATCAGTTTTATCATTTGTAACCTAAAACCTTGTTAAATGTTATTTGTTTTGCTTTTTCATCCATTATTCCTGTCACATAATGTTGATTGATATGGCTTTATTGATTCATACATATTGATGTTAGTAATATATGTTTTAATTTTATATTGCCATGTAAATTGTACATTATATCAAAGACCTAAATATTTAGGTCTTTGATTATATGTTAAATAAATCTATCTGTCTATCTATATAATAAGAATATTTTGTATATGAATAAAAATCTATGAATGTATATATTTTGTTTGTGCTCTGTTAATATTCAAGATATCAATTTGAAATTTGCTGTGTTTGTAATTATAAACATCAATTGTTACAAATACACAATAAACTTAAATTATGATTTTGGACCCACTAGCACAAACATTGCAGTTGCAGCCACATATCAATTTAACCATGTAAATGAAATGTCAATAAATCGGTTGTTACATTGTTGTACTTTCTTATTCATTGGTTTCAAATAAATATAGGTGTTGGGCTAATTTTTCAGATTATGTTTTTTCAATATTAATAATTAACTGAAACAAATTTAATGAACTGTTGAATGTGATGTATTTTACAACATATCTAGATGATAAATTTTATTCTATACTTTTTGCGATTGTCTTGTACAACAGTTGCATATTGTAATATTTAAGGTTCTGTCATCATTAAGATACCTGGCTAAGGGCGCATTTTACTCGGAAATTGCTGATATTCATGGCATAAGCAAATCAAGCTTTTGCAGAATATTACACCAGTTCGTTGAAGCAGTCAATACAGAATTGACCAACATAAGGTAATATTTAATTCATTAATTTCTGTAACATAACATGATTGAGGGAATGAAACACAGGTTTAACATTGAAGATGTCAGCTGCTCACACAGTGTGTCAGTTCATGGGCTGTATTCCGATTCCATGGTTTAATTCAAGCTTGAATGTCTTAAAACGTATATGGAATATGATAAAGCACTATGCAAGTGGCTGTTGTAGGCATGAGTTTAATTTACACATACTATACATTGTACAATAAAGCACTATGCAAGTGGCTGTTGTAGGCATGAGTTTAATCTACACATACTATACATTGTACAATAAAGCACTATGCAAGTGGCTGTTGTAGGCATGAGTTTAATCTACACATACTATACATTGTACAATAAAGCACTATGCAAGTGGCTGTTGTAGGCATGAGTTTAATCTACACATACTATACATTGTACAATAAAGCACTATGCAAGTGGCTGTTGTAGGCATGAGTTTAATTTACACATACTATACATTGTACAATAAAGCACTATGCAAGTGGCTGTTGTAGGCATGAGTTTAATCTACACATACTATACATTGTACAATAAAGCACTATGCAAGTGGCTGTTGTAGGCATGAGTTTAATTTACACATACTATACATTGTACAATAAAGCACTATGCAAGTGGCTGTTGTAGGCATGAGTTTAATTTACACATACTATACATTGTACAATAAAGCACCAAACCATTAAAAGGGACTTCTACCGGAAATACCAAATGTTATTGGTGCAGTTGATGGCACACAAATACCGATTGTAGCACCTTTGCATGATGAGGCAGTATATGTTGTAGCACCTTCGCATGATGAGGCAGTATATGTTGTAGCACCTTCGCATGATGAGGCAGTATATGTTGTAGCACCTTCGCATGATGAGGCAGTATATGTTGTAGCACCTTCGCATGATGAGGCAGTATATGTTGTAGCACCTTCGCATGATGAGGCAGTATATGTTGTAGCACCTTCGCATGATGAGGCAGTATATGTTGTAGCACCTTCGCATGATGAGGCAGTATATGTTGTAGCACCTTCGCATGATGAGGCAGTCTATGTTGTAGCACCTTCGCATGATGAGGCAGTATATGTTGTAGCACCTTCGCATGATGAGGCAGTATATGTTGTAGCACCTTCGCATGATGAGGCAGTATATGTTGTAGCACCTTCGCATGATGAGGCAGTATATGTTGTAGCACCTTCGCATGATGAGGCAGTATATGTTGTAGCACCTTCGCATGATGAGGCAGTATATGTTGTAGCACCTTCGCATGATGAGGCAGTATATGTTGTAGCACCTTCGCATGATGAGGCAGTCTATGTTGTAGCACCTTCGCATGATGAGGCAGTATATGTTGTAGCACCTTCGCATGATGAGGCAGTATATGTTGTAGCACCTTCGCATGATGAGGCAGTATATGTTGTAGCACCTTCGCATGATGAGGCAGTATATGTTGTAGCACCTTCGCATGATGAGGCAGTATATGTTGTAGCACCTTCGCATGATGAGGCAGTATATGTTGTAGCACCTTCGCATGATGAGGCAGTGTATGTCTGCAGAAAAGACTATCACTCTTTGAATGTGCAAGCTGTGGTCGATATGAACATGAGGTAATGATAATCAATTGTTTTAAGGTGCAGTCTACAAATATAAGCCTTTTATATCTTCATAACACTAAAAACATGCCAACTGTTGCAAATATTACATTATGGATATAATTCATAAATTTGATTCTCTTTAACTATTAATTTATTATTGAATAGTCATCATAAGATTTTGCAATTTTATGACTTTATTACTATCATGTAATATTGATAATACTAATTCCTTTACAGATTTGTGAATGCTGTGACGAAGTGGCCTGGATCAATGCACGATTCTGCTGTTTTTGAGAACTGTGGCCTGAAGGTACTGAAATAATATGGAATTAGCATATACATGTATATAATGTTATTTTTTTGATAGTAATGTTTTTCATATTGACTCTACACTTGTTGTATGTATATTTACTGGTCACACTTTTCCTCTAAAATATGTGACAATCTAAGTTGAGTTAAATGCTTAAAATTACTGATGTAACACTGTTTTGTGTCTACTGCTACAAGCAGAACGGAGAATAGAATATATATATATAATGACGTCAAAATATATTGCAGGAATACATTCAGTCAAATGATGTTGGTCACCTTCTTGGTGTGCAGTTCGAAACTACATGATTACACCAATTTTAAGACTGTCCAATGAATCTGAATCTAAATATAATGATGCACACGCAAAAGGTCGTTGTGTGGTAGAGAGGACATTCGGACTTCTTAAGTCTCGATTTAGGTTGTACATTTCACCATTTTATAATTTCAATATTCAAGATGAATGTAGTAATTTATCATTGACTTATTATCTGACAGTCATTATCAATAGCAAATTGTGGTATCTAACACGGATATGAACATTTTTCTGCGGCCACTCTTATATGAGGGAAGGCATGCATGTAGCCATTGTTCGTCTAAATAAGAAACTTTAGTAACTCAAACATCCGAAAGAATATGAATCGGAGTTATAATATTTAACTGGAATGCTCAGCAGACCGAGTAGTTGTGCTCATGGGATTGCTTGTTTGGCTATACACAGTTAGTGCATGGTTAAAGTACAGCCTACATAATATGCAATCTTGTGTCACTCATATATAGTTTGTTAACAAATACAATTTATATTTTACAATTTAAGAACTATTGACGTTAATACTTATATTAATGCTATTACAACATAACCGGAATTTCAACTTGATGTTTGTTCACGTGTATTACAGATGTCTACATAAAAGCGGCGGACGTCTAATGTTTGAGCCATTCAAATGTGCTCAGATCATTTCCGCTTGTTTAAGATTGCACAACATGTGTATAAACAACAATGTACCATTGATGGTACCGTTTGTCAATGACATTGGTGAAGACCATCCAGAGGCTCAGCAATCCGCTCTTGCCAAAAGACAAGCGATTGTACGATGATTTATTTGAATGTATAATTTTGTACATAAACAAACAAACAAATTCAGATATATGTTCTAAATATATTTATTAATTTGCCTATCATTATCACAACTTCAAGTTTCAAACATCATTTCAGTGAGGCGTCTCAGAATCTGAATATCAAATTGTTTTTCCATTAAATTAATTTTTGTTTTTAATTGTATCATGGTGTCCATTTTTTTACCAATATCTCGTAGGAGACTGTTTCTGTTCTTTGATTCCTCCAGAATTTCGTTTTCAATATTTATTCGTCTACTGTTTCTGAAACTGTAATATAAGTATGTAATTAGTTTAAAACACTGAACTTATTTATAACAAAAGCACATTGAAAACGTCTATATTCAATTCTCACAATGTCAATCATAGAAAGTTGAATTAAGGTATAAAGAGCACACTAATAAGAATGTAAATTTTGATTCATTTGGAATACCTTGGTCAATATCAATCCTTAGCCTAAGTGTTAAGCCTCTTGCCTTACATGCGAAAGGTCCAGGGTTCAAATCCCCGCTTGGCCCAAACAAATTCTTTGCTTTTTTTCATGACATTTTTTGTTTTACTGACTTTTTTGACAAGGAAACTGATTAAATTGATAAAATATAAACAATATCGATTTGTTTCTAGAAAAATGCCATATTTCTCCAAAGTTTGATAATTCTGCATGGTAAAATTTGATACATACATATTACAAGATGTAATGAAAGCAAAACTGGACAGTAAAAGTTTTTCATTTTGTTAAAGAGGTGTTGAGGATAATTTTGATGTCCATTATGTTAGAGTACTCACGTTATTGTGTATGATTGTGCTACCTTAAAAATTGGTATTTCTTATTGTGACTTAAAAAATTACGTCATTTACAGGAGGGTGTATGCATATGAAGGACCATGTATATTTTTTACAAAGCAAACTATTTTTGATTTTTTATCCTTATGATATAACTAGCACTTTCTTTTTAAGAATAACACAAATCCATGATAAAATAGGCTCATTTTGAACTAAAAAAATATTTGTTATGCCTGAAGAACATGAGTGGAATTTGTGACCTCTCAAAGCAAGTCGGCTTAATCTTAAAACTTGAAAAGCATTAAAACGGCACAGTAAAACATTGTAATATTTTGCACTTAGTTGTCTTATGTGATCCAGAAACTAATGGAAACAGTTTAGTTAAGATTCTTGATGATGAGTATTAGAGTGCTCTTACCTTAAGTATTTGCATTAATGTTAATGGTTTAATGAAATTATTGTCATAGTCTTTGAAAACATAATCGTTCCTTTATTGAATTTAAGATCGTCTTTTTTCATGTTATATACTTAAAAAATCTAAAATGAATAACATTCTTATGGGAACCCATTGGCGACAATAAATAAAAACAAACATATATGTTGGGTGCTGATCAGTCAGTATTATACAAATCTTGATTTTGTATAGAATAACTTATTTATACCAACAATGCATATTTATTTGCCCTCTTTTAAACATAATTTACATTGAAATACACCACGAAATCACATTGTTAGATAGCAACTATTACTACTAGTATTAGAATAATCACAGCGATTTTAACAACATTGAACATCCTGTTCTGTCATTTCGAATGTCCGAAGTTTAGCTTCGCTACCCGCAGGTGAATAATACAAAACATAGTTGACACAAGCGTTAAAATGTGAACAAATTAAATATATGTATAAATTTGGCCAACGTTAAATACTAGCACGGACATATAAATCAGTTATATGTGGTTTAGATGTCCGTGACACTAGCGATAATTCGACAAAGTGAAACAGAATGTAAAGCAGATATCAACGAAGAGCGCCGAAAAAGACAATTGAACTTACATCTCACAAGTATTGGCCCAAAAATCTTTCT
Source organism: Mactromeris polynyma (assembly GCA_032209605.1). Classification (NCBI taxonomy): domain Eukaryota; kingdom Metazoa; phylum Mollusca; class Bivalvia; order Venerida; family Mactridae; genus Mactromeris; species Mactromeris polynyma. The sequence goes on along the minus strand of JASFXZ010000013.1, from coordinate 2,875,509 downwards.
TGCAGTGAGCAGACAGTTGTTTGGTAAATTTCCCAGTTACAGTGGCAGTGTTTTCAACGCATTTGTCGACGAGAACAACACACTCCTCAGAGCTCCAATTTGTTTTCCTCTTTCTGTCGGCCATGTTTGTTTACGTTCGTCTGCTTACAAATCAAGTGGGCGTGACGTCTTAAGAAAAACTTAAGAAAGCGAATTTAAGAAACGCTTTCTGAAACGGTTTAAGAAGTTCTTAAAAGTCTTCTTAAATCGGAAATTTAAGATAAGATAATAGTTAAGATAAGAAGCTTAATGAAACGGTACCCAGGGCTGCTGTTGAAAATAGCAGAACTATTCTGTGCCAGAGAGGATCCTCTGAGGTCCAAAGTTACATTGGGAGATCAGGACCCCAAGAGGATTAGAACTTATATAGCGCCAGTCTCACCAAAAGCAACAACCTTGCTCGCGGAAAATCTAGTTTCAAGAATTAAAAAGAAACAATGACATTTCAACACTAGTTAACAGAAATGTGTTTTGGTACATTGCTTAGCTACTTTTATCTACGTCAGACTGTCTGGCCATGTAACAGAATTTGTGTTGTTATATATCCTGAACCGTTGGACGACAGTCTTCAAACATTATAGGAATGTATATCAGAATATGAAGTTTTGCACCATGGGCTCCGACAAGGGAAAATGGAGTTATCAGTGGCCTTGAAATGGTGAAAATAAGCATGTTTGACTTTGTCGCTCATATATCAAAACATGTTTGACCTGGAGTAATGAAACTTCATAGGAATATTGATCATCACATGAAATTGCATACCTGTTTTTTTATGGCATTTATTTGAGTAAGAGCATTATAGGTTACACCCTTTGGTTGAGTAAAGTGGGTGCACCTGTGTCACAATTCCGTTATACCCCCAGATACAAAGTATATGGGTGCTATATTGGAGTCACATCCATCCGTCTGCGGACGAAATTTGTCTGCACTATTTCTGGGTTTCCATTTGTCAGATTTTCAATGGAGTTTCACAAGCTATAATAGTCCCAAGTCTAGTTGTGCAGATCATCTTCACGTTGTGCTCAGATAAATTTTCACTGAGTTATGGCCCTTTGATATTTTTCGTGATGATTTTTGTCCACACTATTTCTTGGCTACCCTTGGTCAGATTTAAGTGAAACTTCATTAAACCTACTAGAACCAAGCCTACTTGTGTATATCATGGGCACATCACATTTGATGAATTTTCTCTGAATTATGACCCGTTGCTAATTTTCGATGCTTCAACTATGTCAAGACTATCATTGACGTGCTTTCAGGTACTTTGTCAAGTCAGTATCTTGGGGTATTCATCATCTTCGGTGATAGCTTTTCTTTGAATATGTTTATTATTGCCCATTCTAAGAAGAGAGTGCATATTGGTTTGCACATGTCGGTCGGTAACCTTTTCGATGAATAACACAAGCACCCCTTGACCTATCATCCACACGTTCATCTTTGGCAGCAGAGGAACCCTAATGAATTTCGGGTCACGGGTAGGAAGGTCAAGGTCATAGGTCAATTGTAATTAAAATGACTCCCATTAATTTGAATGTTCAATAAGACAAAATTGTAGACTTCTATGGTACATGACTATATAGATTTAAGGTCAGTTCACCGCATACATTAGATGAGCTCTTTCATTACCTACAGTTAACAAACAACCTGTTGTTACTGTTTCCAATATGGCACTAATCAAACTATGCGTCCATGAAACGCTTTCCTACCATTTTTACCACAATACATTCTAGCATGTATATTTGTGCAGCATACTTTGAACTTGATTATGCAATTGTACAAAATATAACTCTGACAAAAATCCATGAGGGGGCATAATGTTTTACAAAGCTCTTGTTTGTATTAGTTTGAAATGGTGCGTGTTATTGTATGCAGCAACTTGAGTGCAGACTGACCTTGCCATTGAACTTCTCAGGTTATTAGAAGTTCAGACTTTGTTCTGTAAACCTCTGTTACATGTTTATGGCCCACATTGGACCATTTTATCACAGGGTAAGGTTATCCTGCACTATTTATTGAAATGTTTGCTATCCTTTAATGCAGTTTCTTTACATTAAATAAGACTTGTATTTGAATGTGTGTTTGATTGTCAAAGGATATGTTTTACTGATTATGTTCAATACAGTATATTTAATGATTAATGCTTTTCGTTATTTTTTATCTCATATTATGAACAGAAATTTTGACAGTGTCATTAATGGTTGTCTGATTTGTATGGTTGACACAGGGGTTGCTGTTGTGTTGAAATTTGGACCGGTTATCACTCATTATGTATAATATATACCTGGGCCAATTATTCCACTGAAAGTAGTTTAACCAGTTGTTGAATGTAGGGGTGTCACTATATACTGCTTTATTAGTATTCCGCAATATGAATTTAATTTTAGATTTTTACTATACAATTTTTTTGCTTTCTGCTGGAAAAATTACTGTACATGTTTTTTGCATACAACACATTTGAAGACTTTGAAATAGTTTGAAATAGTTAAAGTCAGAGAAATATAAAAACAGCCATTTTAGGAAAACTTGTCCTGCGAACTGTTACATGTTTAGCAGAGGTGAAACATTTTGAATAATAATAGTGAAAGGTCATCTAAGCATCAGCCTTGTGAGACTACATTAGAATCAGTAATGGTGTTCACATGAAGTTGTTTAACCAAGCAACCCATATGTGCAGCCTAAGCATCAGCATTGTGAGACTACATTAGAATCAGTAATGCTGTTCACATGAAGTTGTTTAACCAAGCAACCCATATGTGCAGCCTAAGCATCAGCATTGTGAGACTACATTAGAATCAGTAATGGTGTTCACATGAAGTTGTTTAACCAAGCAACCCATATGTGCAGCCTAAGCATCAGCATTGTGAGACTGCATAAGAATCAGTAATGGTGTTCACATGAAGTTGTTTAACCAAGCAACCCATATGTACAGTTGAGCAGAAACATTACAAACTTTCGAAAATGAAAATTGAAAAAGATCCATCAACATTTAACTATAGTTAAAGATATGTTACATGAAAATTGTAACAAACAGGTAGTGATCATCTCAGCTTGTCCTAAGCACAAGACCATGTGAGATAAATAGTAATGTGACATCAAAATAACATAAACCAGTTTAATGTGATATTTACGTATAAATATAAACAGGAAAACGACAGATGGAAAATATTTGCACAGGCAGTACAAATTTACATCTTATATACGCTTCAAATATACAAGTCACCAGCCTACACCTTGCCTAGACGGCATGAAACCGGTGTAATGCCCTGTTGGGCTCGGAAACTTATTCCTAATAATGTTCACACAACATGCTCGCACAGTTTGTCTGTAATCTCTCTGGAGACGGCCAAACACCCAGAGAACGTATTGGCGATATGCTGCGTGACGGAATGCCCTGTTGGTGTCCTCGACCGTTTCTGCCTGGTGCGCAAACACATCATTTCGAAACGTCTGCTGCAAATGCATATGTAAATTGTTGTTGAGAGACTCGGTTGTAAAAAGGTTACATTTACGGCAAATTCTAGGAAATTTAATATTCTTGTTGAAGATAGATTGCTGACCAAGCGAGGGCTAATAAGATAGATTGGAGTTTCACAATCGTACACTTTGCAGTTTATTATTAATCTAACATTTTGAATTGGAGTATACTTTGGACATGTAAATGAAAATTTCAAGCCCTCGGTGTCGCTCCTACGACCATAAAGCATAATTGCTATTTATCAATTCTATTATTTATTTCAAAAGTTACAGAACAAGTCGAAAAGTATCTGCTGTTCAAACACAAGATGTGTTCACGAATGAAACGAAGTTACGCAACAAGTGTTTTATTCTTTTGGACCAGTTTATTGCATTATCCCTGTAAAACCTGCTTAATCAACATTAAATCACAACACTGTAGTATGTCGGGTCTACAGCAGCATACGCAATAGTAAGTGTTCTAATAATAATCAACAACAAGCGCTTTGACGAAAACTCAACACACAGTCATTAAAAATATTGTTTTAAACTATAAGCAGCTAAGTCACTAATTGTTTACTCGCATGCAATGAAAATAAATAAACACTGAACGTTACCTCCTCGATGTTAGTAGATGATAACGCCATCATGTATGTTTATGTTGCAGATCGATCATGTGACTCGCCAGGTGCATGCTGGATGGAAATTCCGCTGTATTTTTAAACTGGAAAACCCCGATTGCGTGATATCGCAAAGACGATTTATCAGCTTATTTGCATTAAATTATTCAAATATTTACCACCTACGGTTTCAATTTACATATATATATATATATTGATAAGTCTACGCATATTTTGAGAAATTGCAGGATACAACGATTTGTGCCTCATCTGGAGTTCAGCACCTTTAACATATTGAATTATAAAAATACAAAAGTAATATTGTTTAATGACAGGATATGTCATATAAAAATCAATCTGATCACCTCGTGGTGCTTGGGTGTAAATTCAGACATTAAAGATGGAACCATTTTCCATTTTGGCAAGTTTTGTTGCTGCATTCCACCATTTTGGCAAGTTTTGTTGCTGCATTCCACCATTTTGGCAAGTTTTGTTGCTGCATTCCACCATTTTGGCAAGTTTTGTTGCTGCATTCCACCATTTTGGCAAGTTTTGTTGCTGCACTCCACCATTTTGGCAAGTTTTGTTGCTGCACTCCACCATTTTGGCAAGTTTTGTTGCTGCACTCCACCATTTTGGCAAGTTTTGTTGCTGCATTCCACCATTTTGGCAAGTTTTGTTGCTGCATTCCACCATTTTGGCAAGTTTTGTTGCTGCACTCCACCATTTTGGCAAGTTTTGTTGCTGCATTCCACCATTTTGGCAAGTTTTGTTGCTGCATTCCACCATTTTGAAACCTGTAAAGGAAGTTCAAAACAGTTAAAAATGTATTGTTGTTCTTTGTCCACATAAACTTAAAAGGCATAATAATATTCTTAATAGCATAACTGATGTTTACATAACTACTGCTGATCATCGGGTGTATAAGGCTATATCGTAAAGCCTGTCCTATTGCACATGGAAAGTAAATGGTTAGATCGGGCAAGTGAAATTTTAGTCGACTTTCTGTTCAACTGATGTCCAGGCAACTGAAATTCTGTTTGCACACAAGCATTCAGGTAACTGGACTGAAAAATATAGTTATGATGTAGTTTACAGTTTCCTTTCAAACTGATAAGTTTGGTTTTGTTTATGACATTTCACTCATTTATTAGTAAAACATGTTGGTATTCATGTTTGAAACTACTGACTAATACAGTTTTTAACGATTTAGTATCAAACCTGGTTTTCTTAATCGACATTTACAGAAAGCCAACCCCATTGAAGTTTGGCACTCTTGACTACAATACCAGTCTGCATCTTCTGTGAGCTCATCTGTACAACTTGCTCATCAACTTTCCAGTATTGTCTCTGGGGACGTATTGATGAAGGTTCTCAAGAATTCTCACTACACCAGCTGTAGACGAAGGGTTCTCCTCAATGACACCAAGGTTGACCTATTAACACCAAGATATGGTTATCTTCTTTCTTCATGACACGTGTTCATTTTATGGCTTCACAAGTTTGATTTTTGTAATTGTCGCCTTTGTCTGATGTGCTGTATGTTTCTTCTGCCAGCCATATTGAGTAAACGTAGCTTTATGAAGAATATCTCTTTTGTTTCTGCATTATTTTTTGCATAATTTATGATAAAGTGGATTTAGTTGCAAAAGTTGTCTGTTGTTTGGTCAAGCTTAACTTATCTTGACCAGCTCTCTGACGCCATTTACAGAAATGTTACAAATGTTCTATGAATTATTTTTATATTGTGTGGATTTAGATAGAACAGAAATGACCAACAACTGTTCATACCATTTCACTCTTTCGACTTGATTCTAATGAATATTCTATTTCTTTATTTGGAATGTGGTCGTTCAGTTGCTGTAGATGTGGGACATATTGAATCAGGATATCATGTATCACTTTCACCTTCAGTGGGTAGTACACAGTCGAAGGAAACAGTCTCCGCTGGAATTGTTCGAGTATCCTGCAAGAATGGTATGTAAAAACCTGCCAAGTACATTATGTTCTTGCCTTTGTTTTTCTTGCAACAACATGCTCAGGGTTTTTTCAATCAACTTTAGGAAAGGACTGATCAAAATTGAGAAAAAAGGCGTATTTGGAAAAATTGTGTAAATATGTAGAAAACCCTCTGATGCTGGTCTACAGTAACTTCATTAATAGTGTCTCCTTTAAAATTTAGGGAGACATGTTTTATGCATAGTTCTTTAAAATCTTCCCAATTATCAAACGTACATTTTTCTTTTAAATGTACGATAAGGCCATGCCAGATTGGAATTTTGTTAAGCGTCCGCGTGCGCCTAGGTTTTGCGCTCCTTGAGGCAAAAAAAAACATTTTTTCTAAGCTAAAATTCTCAAATAATTTCGATGTCCATGATTCGACAACCGCAATTTTAATTGAGATCCGACAACGATGTGACTATCTGACCCATTCCCAAAGCCAAATATATGTTTATTTTCCCAGTCTGAAAAAAAAATCCCAATCAGAAGCACCTACGAAAAATCGTCTACTGGAGCGACCTGGTATATCTTGAAGCTCTTTGAATAACAATCGCCATTATTGTTCCTTGTATCATAATCGACAGTTGCTACAAGACATGTATATTAGAATGCTTGTTTATATCAAATTAAGATATGAAAAGCCTGTTCTTTTAACTATGAACATTCCCAAAATTCAAGTTGAAGCGATTCAAGTTTTCTCAAATTGGCAAATTTTACGACGCAATTTTCCCAATTTATCTAGGGTCTTTTTTTTCCCAAAATGGACAGAAAAAAGCCTGAATTCTTAACATACTATTATTGTCTTGTAGAAATTTGTTTAACGTTAATTTGTGTGAAAACTAGTTAGATTAATTCATGTATAGATCTAGTTTTGAAACAAACCATTTTATTTTGTTTTTATGATGTTTCTTTCATTAAAATATCTAAAATTATGCATTGCTTATTATCTGAGGATATTTGTTTTTTCGTTAAGAGTTTTTTTAGCTAGGTAGCTAGGTTTCGCGAACTTAGGTTGACGCTTAACAAAATTCGAATTTGGCATGGCCTAACTCAAACCACAATCCCTGCTTTAATATTCAATTAGCTACCTGTTTTGCATGTTATACAAATTATATGTTGGATTAAATTATAGGTCAAATGTCAACAAGAGTAATTGGTTTATGCCTATACATATAGGAAATATCATTAGTGCTTACTATCTCTGTAGCAATTTTTTATTTTTTTGAGTACCATATTGTGTACCAATACAGCTGATAAAAAAATTGGGGAACACAACACAGTATTTTTGACACTAACCATCAAATGTGTGAAACTTATTCTGTTCTTTGCTGCATACGTCATTGCCCACATCAGAATCTTACTGCTGGTCTGAGTTGTATGGTGCCTAGCCTCTGTCTCAATCTGGACATTGTCCCAGCATATGGTGAATCCAGGCTTCTCTTTGCAGATACATATATTATTAGTTATACAGGTGTTAGCCGAGGGTTATATGAATCACAGACAGGTTATATTCCCCCATATACCCTGTCAACAACCAGTATAACAAATTTATTATACTGCAAATCCGTGTTTTCATAAGAATTTAGCTAAACAAGCAATGTTTCAGTGCCTAGCTCTAGATCTAAGAATTAGATCTGTGTATTTTTGCTGTTTTAGTCCTGTATAATATCAGTAATTAAAACGTTTTCCTTTTAAAATATATCGGAAATTACTTGCTGTAGATCAAATAGTTTTATTTCACTCACACGTTATATTGCCTGAAAATTAATTGCATTACCCTGTAAGGTACCGCAATACACATGGTTAAGCGCGCGCTTGCACTCTAATTTTTATTTTCAAGTGTCTGATCTCATGGACTTTATCAAACTGAATTTTGCTCAAACCTTAAAAAATCTATCGTTTTGAATATTAATACTAACACACATGTAATCTGTTCAATATTTATTGAATTATGTGTGAAGATCAATTGTCAATTTCTAGTAACTTGCAGACATCAAGAGATAAAAGTTTTTCGAGTCGAGCCGTCAGCGAAAATGGTCACGAGGGGCATGAAGGGGAAATGAGTTCGGACGTCATATACCCTGTCAGCGCCGTGTATATAGAATCCTGTATGCGAGCCTTTAACCAATGAAATTACTGGATTTTTCTTTGCAGTATTATAAATATATACGAGGGCTGTCCCACTAAATCGTAGACTTTGTTGATAAAAATTTAACACGACGTCACATTAGAAAAATACTTTGCATCTTATTTAATCAATATATAACAAATAAGAAAATGAAGACAAACTGAACTGGTATTGTTTTATTAAGTGTTCATACATTGTTTTCAATATACTAGTATACCTTACCGGCGCAGTCTAAAAACCAGACGTATGAAAATCCTTGTGTGTTGATTTAAGTGAACATAGCAGACGTGTGCGTCAATTTTCCCGGGAAAACGTCATATCATATGAAGACGACGTTATTTTGACGTCATCATGTTGAATTTCAAACAATTGACGTTATTCTTAACAACGATACGCACGATAATATTACATCATCACAACTTGTGTAAAGCAGAAAATGGCGACGTCAGACGAAGAAGCGGCGCGCAGAACAGCTATTCAATTCTGTGTACAATCAGGAATGACGCCTATCAACACGATTCGCCAGATGAAATCCACAGAACGTTACAAGAATGTTTCCAGAGCACTAGTGTATAAATGGCATGGTAAATTTAGCGACGGAAACACGGAGAATACACCTCGTGGGCAGCCGAAGTACAAGGATTGCAGAAATGTGAAATCCGTGCAGGACGTCGTCGACTGTTCGCATATTTTCCTAAGTTGAAGACGTATTTACGAGGAACACGATTTATGATAAAACTGAGATCAGCCATGCGATACAAAAATTCAACCTTACATTAGACCGTGACTGGTTCATGAACGATTACGAGAATTGGGTAAGACGACACCATAAGTGTATTGCACATCAGGGTGTATACTTTGAGAAGGAGTAGTATGTGAAATTATTATGACGTTTACCGCCGCATTTATGACGCTTAATTGCGCCGCTCCTGTGTACATGGTATTATTAAATGTTTCGTAGAATTTTTATTTTTTGTTATTTTATATTGTAATTTAAGTTTAATTAAACGTAGGAGAAATTTGTCAAAAACTTAGTTCATTAGTTTTTTAGAAATAACTAAAGTCTATGATTTAGAGGGACACCCCTCGTATATACGAGGTGCAGTCAAAAAGTTCCCGCTGTTGTCAGTGAGTCTTTGAAGTAGAAAAATGAAAGTTATATCAAAATAAAGCAAAAACAATATTCTACATGACAGTATATATTTTAAATAACAATCAAACATAATAAAACAGTCAAATTTTACATAGCAAAGAAACATCACTCATGCCGAGCGGATCACTTTTTTCTCCAGCACTGGAGAAATTTTTCAGATGCTTCTATCCTGGTTTTCATATTTTCATATTTTCTTCTGAAAAAAGGCGGGTCACCCATCTTGCTTATTCTTTTTTTCATTCCCAAGTCCTTTGTTAATATGTTATATATATTTCCATGATTAAAAACTGTTCATGTTTCTGTTTGTGTCATTCCCGCACTCACACAATATTTAATGACTATCTGTTGCTCCGTTCGCTCAGATAAATAAATCCATTAATTCTTACCCGATGACGCTTGTTGTGCACTAGTCTTTAGAAATGACGTTGATGTGACGTCATGTAAATTTTCACGATAAAAAGGCGCCAAATTATACCATAACTAGCATTAATAACAGTGGGGAAAATCAGGAAATCATTAATACAGTAGACATTGCTCGAGCGACCACCTGTAATAAGCGACTTTTTTATTAAACAACCACTTAAATTCCCGCCCGAGCGTTTTTACTATATAAATTGTATCTATTAAACGACTTTTCTCTAACGCGATCAGCGACCGCATTAAACCAGTCCCGACAGGTAAAAAAGATAGTTAAAAAACCATTAAACAAGCATGCACTTAATCCCATTGTTCATTTCACACCTATTCACAACTGCATTCGCGCATTGTCCTTTAAACAATTGAATAAACAATTAGGCGTGATAAATGCGACCAGGTAATTGCTCGGCGACAAAGTTATAAAACGCCATTTAAAAATCGTTACACATATGTGTCCGTTTGAGCGCGAGTCTCGAATGTAAATGGATTACACAGCATAACGATCATAATTTCTACAAGAACCAAGTTCATGTAGCAATGTTGCTAAGCGACTTAAGTTGCTAGATGTCACCGAGTTTTTACATTAAGATGTCCCCAGAAGAAATATGCGAGATGAAATTTGTGTGCCGCATCGTCCGCTTTTATCTTTACTTGAAAGATCGTCGTGCCGACAAACTTCTTTATACTCACTGAGAGAATGAAAATGACAGACAAAAACAAATCGCATAATTTAACTCTGGGTTCAAATGTGTAAACACATACGTTGTTTAGTATGTAATCTATTTTAAAGACCCCGTAAAATCATTGCCTTATGGAAAAAAACGTTTATTACTATCAGCCTGTTTTAATACGCACGTGGAATAAAGTCCAGTTAATAGCTGTCAAAACTTCGTCACTGAATTCATGACGTCATGCGCACCATGCGCAGATTTGTGTTACTGTTATGAGTACACTATACAGTTATTGGCGCCGCCCATGAGGGCGGGGCCTTTAATGGAATCACAAAATTTTTGAGACTATGGTAGGAGCATCTATTTATAACTGAATCTATTTTTTTATTAAGGGTCAAACTGCAGTAAATATTACACGTTACTTTTTGTATTTTTATGATTTAGAAATAAAATATTTTTAATGCATTTGTATTGTCGAATAAATGTCTTTTACAAAGTTAAAACGATATGTTTATGATAAGTACTTGCTGATCCCCGAAAAATAGGACGATTCTACATAAACAGCATGTGTGTTAGGTGTCGAAGATAAAATAATAAAAAAATAATTATACAAATCTTCATTTTCACTTTACTTAAATCAATATTAACACAGTGGTACTTGTAACATGGATATTCATGCAAGTTACTGTGTTAAAAAGGAAATACACACCAATGATAGTGTGAAAATGGACTATTCCAAAACGGACGATTCTACATAAACAGCATGTGTGTTAGGTGTCGAAGATAAAATAAAAAATAATTAATTATAAAAAACTTCATTTTCAATTTACTTATATCAATATTAACACAGTGGTACTTGTAACGTGGATATTTATGCAAGTTACGTTGTTTAAAAGGAAATACACGCCAATGATAGTATGAAAATGGACTATTCCAAAACATTTTCCCGCCATTATGCTACTCAAAAACATTGTGCACCAGTTTTGCGGCGCCCTTGGATGCTTTGCATCAATGCATTTCTTGTTTATTTATGGACTGAAAATTATTACGTACCCGTGTAAATGTGTGTGTCTGTGTTTCGCCTTTTACTTTCGCGTTAGTTAGAAAATTTCACGCGTGTGATTAGAAAAGTCTTGAATTTTAAGCACGAGGCAACTACACTATTCAAAGTACATGAACCTTGTCACATTGGATAGAGTGGTTTAAATTTACGAGCTTTGATTCACACTATAGATACATATAAATGAAAGGGAAGGTATTTATATGTTTTGATTGTTCAGTACGACATTCATTTGTACTTAACTTTCGTTAAATTTGTTGATATCTATTAAGAGACCACTTTATTAAGCGACAACTTTTTGGCCGTACATTGGGTGGTCTCTTAATACAATGTCTACTGTATTTCAAATTGCTCCGTAACGCACATAATATACTATAATAAATATAATTTTCAGTATTGTGAAATAATTGCCTAAATTATGTAATTAAAATATTGCATTTTTTTTACAAAATCACCATTTTGTCTGTGATTTGAGACGGGTTTAAACATTATGTATAGAGATGTTTTTACATTTAAGTTTTTGAATATTACAATGCGTCTTTGGATTGATGACAAATGTACACGTTTCGTGATACATTTTATAACAATTTCTGTGCAAGAAGAATATGCTAAAATACTGGTGGAAATTATGCAGCTTTTTGAAAAATTTCTCCACTGGCGCCTCGATATTGATTGTATTCACATTTATATATTCTTACAAAATATGGTTTCATAGGTATTGGTATATGTAATCAACAATACACTTGGAGCCACTTCTAACCCGACACTTTTCAAATTCGATTTTCTCGAATATGGTTGAAGATATTTATTTCAAATTAAATATTTTGTTGTTTGGCAACGATCGGTCACTTATGCACGTGAGACATGTTCGATTTCGCATGAGGAATTGTTTGTAAGAGAAAAATTTCGATTTTCATTTTTATTTTATTATTCTATAACACAATATAAACCGTAAAAACAGAATCTTGATTTTAAAATCAGTTGTAGTTCGAATGATTAATCAATATAGCGGTCGCGCAATTGGCGTGTTGCAGGTAAATGTATTGTATTTATACACTGAGCAAAAGTTCTAATTGGTCACCTACAACTTTTTAACTTTTCTCGGAAATGGATAAAGTAAATATAACAAAACAAAATGCATCGTTTACATCAATAATTTGCGCATATTGTGTGAAAAAATCATAACAATATAACAGAAATTGAAACCGCTACACTGTCTTAAAGACAGTAACCCTCTTATTGAAAAGTCACATAACTACTGGGAATTGTCAATATTTTGTATGACCTCCTCTCGCAGCTATAACAGCTTGGCAACGACTTCTCATAGATGTAATATACCGCTGGAGGTATCGTTGAGGGATTCCATTCCATGCTGGCTGGACAATTCCACCCAATCTCTGTAAATTGGGTTGCTGTGGAAGGGCTCTTATTCGACGTTTAAGCAGGTCCCAAACATTCTCAATTGGGTTCAAATCTGGAGATTTGGCTGGCCATTGCATAACTCTTATGTTATTAGCCTGAAGCATTTGTTGGGTTGTTCTTGCGGAATGACAAGGGGCATTGTCTTGCGCTAACGACATCCCTCGGTTAGCTCTGATATGCGGGATGAGAACCGGAGCAATGACTTGGTTTTGGTAGCGTAGTGCAGTAAGATTGCCATTAATGGATATAATAGGAGTCTTCGTGTGCATTGAAATACCCGCCCAAAACATCATTGATCCTCCATTAAACCGATCGCATTCCAGTACATAATTTTCAGCGTTACGTTCCCCCCTCCTTCTATAAACTCGAGTACGTCCGTCTGCACCACGAAGGCTGATACGAGTCTCGTCAACAAAAAGCACATGAGCCCAGTCTGCCCTTGTAAATCTCAAGTGTCTTCTTGCCCACTGCAAACGAACTTGACGATGTCGTGCATTTAGAGTGCCGCCTCTCCGTGGACGTCGACATTTGACTCCAACTTCACGCAGACGATTCCGTATTGTTTGAGCGGTAACAGGACGACCATGTACACCAAATGTTTGCCTAGCCGTATCAGTAGCAGTAGTGAACCTATTACGCAAGTGTGAAACTCTGACGTATCTGTACTGGACTGGAGTTGTAACACGGCGTCTAGGTCGTCTGCGGCGATCTGCTACACTTCCGGTCTGATTATATTTGGTCCACAGTGTCTGTATGATAAATAACCTCCGGTTTAACGCCTGTGCCACCTGAAATAAATAAACAATAGGTAAGGGATTTCATATGTTAAGAGCTGTTGTATTTTTTGAAATAAAAATCCAAAAAAATATTTTAGTGAATGTATCAATGTCACATTAACAGTCAAATTTATTGTGACTTCCGGTTTTCAATGTTACATATGCAATTTTAATATACGAATGGGCAACAGGGTAGAACCACTGACTTTCAGCAAACCAACCTGGACACTTTAAAATGATCGCTTACAAAGGCGATTTAGTATAAATAATCATTATTTGAAAATATGTCATAAGAAAACATAAATGTATTCAATAGTTTTAATAATTGAATCAATTTATTAGGAAAAAGTCATTACCTGGCGTAAAGAGGCTCCAGCGGTTAACATTCCAACAGCGCGACCACGCTCCTGTAATGACATTCTCGCTATTTGTTTTGTTTTTCAAATAAATTAATCGATACACATTCCATTTCTGTCCACATGTAACGACAAACAATATTTTCACGTGCCGCACGTGGTTGAAATGTGTTTTTGTCTTTTCACTACACATGGTCAGTTTTGATAATATAAACCGGTTTTGAAATCTGTGTTCGACAGCGATAACTCTTACAATATTACTTGTAAAATATTATTTTAATACAACTTATATAGGGTTTTCGAAATAATGCACTTTAAAAAGTGACCAACTTTTGTTAAGTGTATATATATAGCAATAAGTTGAATTGCAAACTATGCAGTATCAACCTGATTCGCTTTAAATCGCAACAAAAATGTAATTGTATCCAAGTCGCCAGATCTCGATGTTATTGAGCATGTGTGAGACGAACTAAATAGGCGAGTATGGCGGCGACCGGTATCCCCTCGCAATCTGCGTGAACTGGAACAGGCCCTTGCGCAAGAATGGATGAATATTCTCCAAGGTTTCATCCGAAACTACCTTCTGAATTTTAAGAGAACAGAAAATTATTTGACTAAACTAAAATAATTAATCTTTGCAATCATTTAATGAAGTATTTGTACATTTTAATTGCTTTACCAGATATTAAAAAAAAATGATACTAAAACATCTATAGCTATAAACAATTGCATAAACAAATTCTTTAAATGTTGGCAACATAAGAGAAATAATATAAATTGCAGAAGACACTTCTCAACTTTCCTGTATATAGATGTCAGATAGGGAATGCAAATTTTGATTGGTTGTATATTGGAGTCCCACTAGGCCAGACACTGTGAAATGCTAATTAGAGGTTTGGACAAGATTGACTTCTAGATAGTGCACACAGGGACCAATATTGTCAATATTGCGTAACATTATATAACGTGTCCAACCTGATATTGTCCTTGTTTCCTGTTGATTAATCCACACCATGGCAGTCCTAAAGGGGTCGTGTGTTTCGATAGCAATTTGACACTTCATATTGGTGAACTGTCGACAAGGCATTGTCTCCACTACATGTTAACATTACTAGCATCTTTCAGAGATAGCACAGTCATTTCAATCAAAGTTAGTAATAAAATAGTCAGATGCCTCACAATGAAGTCTTTGGATCACATCGTTTTTTAGAACAGTACAGTATTTTGTATCACAAAGGTCTCTGGACCAGTACTGTCAGAACAGCCAATCTACTTTTTGTACACCATTTTGTAGGTATTGTCCAATATAGTTATAGTCGATCAATACCTTATAAATCTCTTATGCTTATTTCTTCATGCTTTATAACATATTTTAGATTAAAACGGCGACTATTACTCAAATTTCTTGAAGATTGACCAACTAAGAAATTGAGCATTTAAGGTGTGACAAACGTTCAGGTTTTAGCATGATATAATTGAAATTAGGTTTGACAACAATACTCAGAAGTATTTCTGTTTGAGGAACATGAACCATCATATACTCTTTCTGAAAAATTGAATGTTAACAATATTTATGTGTAATTCATCGAAAGAACACTTGAAGCATTTAAAACAATTCATTATAAATTGACAGAACAAGTTGTTTTCTATACGTAAACTCCGTTTTACAGCGCGAACAGCGTTGTTTCACTATTTATCCGAGTTTTAATGTGTCGTGAAAATTTGAATTTCTAAGCTGATATAAAGTGAACTACCAAGATCAAGGGCAATTTTCTGTTTTTTTTATCGATGCATATTATATAAACATGACTTAAATACTGATGATATTATTGGTAGTTTTGCAAATGGACCGGGTTTAGTTTGGTATCGTTTTTGCATGACTCGAATCGCTAACTCGCCGTAAAACTTACAAAATAATTAAGAAATGCATAAATTTATAATATCACAAATGTCTATTGTCTTAGGTTTTTATGCATGTATATTTTGTGAAAATGACTGTAAAAAATGTTGACATTATTGATATTTTAGCAAACGTACCGGGTTTATGTTTTGCCAACTTTGCATTACCCGAATCACGTTAACTCGCCATAAAACTTGGCAAAACAATTAAGTTATGCACAATTTTATAATCAGAAAAAGGGCAATTTTATTAGCTTTCTGTCGATGCATACATTGTGAAAATTGATTAAATATTCATTACATTATTGGTATTTTAGTAAATACGCGTCGATTTTCACACGATACCGCGTCGCTTTAAATCATTAAGCGAGCGTTAATTATCGATTTTTATTCGACGACAAGTTTTTGGAGCAATTATTGCTTTATCACACCCGTTGCCAATCCCTGTATATATTGGTCCCAGATGTAAGGTTTATATTAATAGGACACAAATCCCATTGTGATCAGTCCAAATAGCTTTCAGCATAAACAGATAATGCAATTGATAAGTTTTTCACATATGTAGCTCATAACGGAAAGTAAGTCGGAAAGTAAGTCTCAATGACATTCCCTAGAAACAATTCAGTTAACAACTAAGTTACCATACTGGTTTCATCTCGTACTGTTATATTGCTCTTGCAGATACCCACTCTATATCTTCACCTCTTTTCTTCTTTCTGAAATGTGCGTTGCAATGCAATTGATGATTTCCTATAATTTGTGTTTTTTTGGTTTATAAATTTTTTATGTAGATTATGAATTTTATCATTTTATTGTTTAGTTCACAATAATCAATATTTTCAGTGATGGATGATGTACAACAGGTGAATTGATGTATGGTGGCCTGTTTGACACGTAATACCAGGTATGTGTAATATTTGAATAATGAGTTGTGTGAGATAATGCAAATACATGTAGTTTGCATGCAGTTGACTGATACATAGAGATACCGTATAAACTTGCCTCAGTTAATTCTTTATGTGAACAAGACAAACTACATGTAGAACAAAATGTAACAATGTATATAAATATAAACTACGGTTTGGCAATGCAATAAACAAAAGAATAGTTATACTGTCAATCTTGCTAATGCGACCATGTGTCTTATGCGGCCATTTGCAGTAAGCGACCACTTAAGTTCCCGCCCATGCGTTTTTACTATATAAGTACCGGTAGTATCTATTAAATGACTTTTCTATAACCGACCAGCGACCGCATTAAACCAGTCTGGACAGGTAAAAAAGATGTAATTACTCGGCGACACAGTTATAAAACGACGTAAATTTATTGCAATGTGTCTGTTTGAGTGCGAGTCTAAATGCAAGTGGATACACAGCATAACGATCATTATTTCAACAAGAACCAAATTCATGTAACATCGCAGCTAAGCGACTTTAGTTCCTTGATGTCACCAAGTTTTTACGTAACAATAACCTGGACAGTTTTTGTTAAGACCATTTTCTGTGTTGGTTGCTTATGAATATTCATGTTACACAAATTTGGTTAATTTCTTGCCTTATTATAAAAAACATTTCCTTGTTTCATTGAGATAAAATTTTATAGTTAATTCATGATTGTAGATAATTAAGGTATGAATAATTCATTGTATCTGTGTTCCTTCGTTAACCGTTGTGTAATAATACCAAATATTGTATAATAATCAATTAACATAAAGGTCAGAAATGAATATGAACATCATTTATAGATTATACATTGAAAAACATGACCACAGTCATACCTTGTACTAAAAGTCAGTGTACATTGTTACCAGTTATTTTGTCAGTTCTACAAAATTGTGAGGATATATTTTTCCTTGTATTGTCTTCAAATTCAATTATTTCATCGTATCTGAAAATCTGTTGTTGGTATATTTTGCTACATTACCTTCAAGTATTCACTATACAGTAGAACCCTGTTGGCTGGAACTCGGTTGCGTCGAACACCCTTGTTGACTCGAGCTGATTATGAAGTCCCAATTGAATTTCCTATGTATCTATATTGTTCTACTACTTTTGGTTCGAACAGCCCAGCCTCGAACTCTCGAACCAATTATTCGGTCTCTTGATCATAAAATGCACTATTATTCACACTTTCGGTCGAACAATACATTTTCTCATTTCATAATCAGATTTTCTGGCGAATGAGCTCAATTGTGACACATGGTGGGTTTTTCACACGTTTGTTAAAATTGTGTGCTAACAACAAACTGCATTTATAAATTTGTTTGCATCTGTTTGAAGATTGATTAATGCAATGATTGACAATTAAAGTGTCATATGTATGTATAATTTAATTGTCTATGCCGTGTAGCTTGATACTACAAGACCCAGAGACTGTATGGATGCTATTGATTCTGTTTGGTTATACATGTATGTATATTTATTAGTGTGTTTTCTGTTTATGCTTTAATATCGTTCATTATGATTATTCATACGAGAGGTATACATTACTTTGGACTTTAACACACTTAAACAACACATACCCACCATATTACACACACATGCTATTTATTTCACAACCACTGTTGACTAGAACCATCTTTTACTCGAACAAATTTTTGTCAGTCCCGACGAGTTCAAGCCAACGGGATTCCACTATATGTAATAATCTATGAGTTTGTAGCCTGACTAACATATTGTTAATACCTTTAGAAGTTATGAGGTGTAAAATTGAAGGCTTGTTTCTTGGCACGAGTTCTGACACATTTGTTTGTCTCGATGATTTTACACCTGGTTACTCAATAAAACCTTCTCTACATTGTTCGTGTACGTCATTGTGTATACCCGGGGTGCTCGCAAATCTCGTGCTGGAAAATATGGAATATGCTTTGTGCTCAAATGTTGTGTGAAATGCAGATTAAATTTTATAACATCTCTGCCAATAATGTAGGAATGTACTTGATGTTAAAAACGAGGGAACATTTTATTGGAATCGTTGACTTCAAATATTTGTGTGTGAGGTAAAAGTCAGTAAGGAAGCTGGAATATTTATTGCTATGAAAATACAATGTTGAGTTTGGAGTTACACACAAGCGACTGGATTTTATTGTTGGAAGGAAAATGATGACAGAAAGTCGCCATGGTAACTGATTGAACCAGGATTTAAATCCACTTAAATGTTTTGTTAAGATGGACACCAATGGATTTATTTTGTGATGAGAGACAGAACAACATGATATATACAATGTACATACATGTATAACACATTGATGGTTAACTCCAACCTTGTCTCTACTGTACAGTATTTATGTGACTTTCTAGATTTGGTGGAAAAGAAGAATACATGACATTTATGAACGACTTTGTAGAAGATGAATGGAGGAACATGAAGGATTTCCTTCACAAAATCTCCGTAAGTTCCGTTTGTCATTATTCTACTCGTTTAGTTTAAACTTATTTATTTTACATCGATTGTGAAACAATTTCTTTACTTATACTAGTCACTCTATTGACTACGTCCTGGCTACCAACCAGTACTCGCACCAAATTCAGTGATAGTGAAGTTTGTGATCAAACCCCGCTCAACACGGGGCTCAAACTCACGATCTTGGGATCAGGAATCAGGCGCTCTACCCCTCAAACACGGCACCTCCTATTCTACTGGTAAGGTAATCAATGGTATTTTATTATACATTATAATTTATATACATATATTGCGTCTGTATGATATTTGTAGTTTGATGTTTGTATTATTGCAGTCTGGTGAACAGAATGATAACTACACAGAGTTAGATATTGACTTAGGCAAGGAAATGTCTGTCCTGCATACTGTACTCGCCGAAACATTGGAGAAAGCTCCCGAGGTAAGCATCGTTTCTATGGTTACATTCTTTGTATACTGGTCACAAGTGCTAACCTGCAATGTATTTCTCACTCATCTATAAAATTCTAAACATAATATTGAACACCACTTTGATATTGTTTTTGTTCAAGTATTCCTTCCATTGTTGTCACAGATACTGTTGCTTATAGCTATCACATAGAGCATATAGTTATCACATATAACGACGAACTATCCAGAAACGCTTTACGGGTGTAATTATATGAAGTAGTGCAGACAGGTTTACTGTTTTTACCAGTATTATTGCTGTTGAATTACTTGGAACTTCTATTTATTGAAGAAAAAAGCCTTTGTGTGTACTTCATGCCTTGAATTCACCATTTTTGTATTGTTAATGAATTTAATGCATTCTAGACTAATAGGTGAAATGTATGTCTTTTTTCATACCCTTATTACTTGATGTATAATTGCCTGTAAGAATGTAATACCACATTTTCATCAAAGTTACATTTTCTATCTTTGATTCCAGGGTACACAAGAGAAACTTGGCACATTGTCGAAGATTATGTCCCAGGTTGACACGGACTTAAAAGATCCGAATATAAACCAGCGTAAACAAACCAATCGTAAAAGTCAGCATTACGATAATCTAGTGAATATACAAGCTCATATAGATCATACTACGTCGCAGACAGAATTGTTGAAGGACATGTTACGCCAGTGTGGAGAATCTCCGAGCGACTCGCCCGTGTTTGCTAATGGCAACAAAGAATCAGATTCTCCGAGAGGAAGTGTTGATATTATAACTTCAAGTGATTCTAATTTAACCGAGGATAGTGGTACGTCCAAACGCACGTACGCTCATTCTGAGGTTTCTAATGTGTCCATAAATTCAAGGTCGACCGTGAGTGAGTCTCATGTTAATAAATCTTGGAACCAGATGGTGAGTGCTGCAGAAATAGTGAATGGTGAATACATAGATCTGATTTCTTTCATGGACGAGGAGGGAAACCATTCCTCGGTTGAAATGGAACAAAATGGCAGCCAAATGTCAATCAGTGGTGTCTCAACGATTGCTTCGTCTGGTTATCAGTCATTTGGATACAGTCAGTCAAGTTCTCCGATAGACAATACACATGAGAACAGTGCTGATCCTTTGAAATCTCCAAATAATAACTTGTTTCCCCACTCTACGCCATTGTCTTTCGCTAACCCAATGTACCGATGTAAATATCGCGGAATCTCTAGTCATGCCAAAACATCTTCACCGATTATACAGGCGTCTAGTAACAGTTCAATTAGCAGTGAGGAGGCGCATACTGTGAAAAACTTCAGTCCTGTAAAATCAGATTGGGACAGAAAAACAGATCCTGTTCGAAAAATCGTGCCACCGATGTCGAGTTCCAGTAGCTTAGACTCGGCCTCGGACAGTGATCGGATACACCATAGCTTGTCCAGCACCAGTGTATGCTTGGCTACACAAATTGACAATCAGAAAGGACCGGTGCATAGCCAATCCAATAACAATGTGTATTCATTAAATGTGGAGGTTTCAAATAAACCTAGACATAGTCAGTCAAACAATAATGTCAGTGCTAGATCGAAGGATATAAACAGTGTAAATAGTGTACATAGTCGTAGATATCCCACAGAATTACGTACTTCTAGTCCATCGTTATCTCATAGCACTTGCTTCTTCTACGCCGACATCGGTACCAAAGAATATTTACTACAATACAATTGGCAGTACACCACGACGCGGCCATGAACTCTCACATAGTGTCGACTTCTCCTATATAACGCCACAGTACAGTGAACAAATCAAACGTACATCAACAGATACAAGTTTATCGTTGAGAAGTTCGTCACCGTACAGTGATGGTAGTGCGGCTTCGTCGCCCTTGTCGCCGAGGAGTCAGTTATCACCCGATGATAATTCATTACTACGGAGATAATCAGCTCAGAATGCTGTACATATGGGAATCAGATCCGTACAAAGGAGAATACACAAACAGGAGAAAACCAAACAAGAGGTATGAATGAATAAAACATTGAATGCATTTAAAGAAACAGTCTAGGATTGCACCTTGAGTTGAATATTGTACTGTCTGAATAGTCTAGGATTGCACCTTGAGTTGAATATTGTACTGTCTGAATAGTCTAGGATTGCACCTTGAGTTGAATATTGTACTGTCTGAATAGTCTAGGATTGCACCTTGAGTTGAATATTGTACTGTCTGAATAGTCTAGGACTGCACCTTGAGTTGAATATTGTACTGTCAGAATAGTCTAGGACTGCACCTTGAGTTGAATATTGTACTGTCTGAATAGTCTAGGACTGCACCTTGAGTTGAATATTGTACTGTCTGAATAGTCTAGGATTGCACCTTGAGTTGAATATTGTACTGTCTGAATAGTCTAGGATTGCACCTTGAGTTGAATATTGTACTGTCTGAATAGTCTAGGATTGCACCTTGAGTTGAATATTGTACTGTCTGAATAGTCTAGGACTGCACCTTGAGTTGAATATTGTACTGTCCGAATAGTCTAGGATTGCACCTTGAGTTGAATATTGTACTGTCTGAATAGTCTAGGACTGCACCTTGAGTTGAATATTGTACTGTCCGAATTAGGGCTGTAACGAGTATCCGTGTACCCGAGTACTCGCGAGTCAAAGCAAAATATTCGACACAAATACTCGCCAATGCCGAGATCGCTGGATCGCAATTCAAGTGCAAAATTTAATTAAAGAATGAAATAAAATGATTTAATTCAATGCAAGCAAGTATTGCGATGTTTTAAAATAAATAATAATGCATTGTTTATCCGAAATATCCGAAAAACGTTACACTGTTGCAACCGGAAGTCGATTCATGCAGAGCTAGCATTCAATTAGTTGTGCGGTGTTCGAATGAATAATGCTGTCTCTCAAGGTTTTGACGATTTATAATGTTTTAAAAAGTATACGCTTTGAGAAATTAGAAATAAAATGTCAGAGCACGTAATAAATTATAAAAAGAAGAACTATGATATTAAATGAAAATGCGAAATTTCATGTAAAGAAAGCTATCATAAATTATTGTCTGCAGAGTGCAGTAAATGTCAACATGGCATCTTCAAATCCACGGTACAGAAATGCACCAGCATCGTTTACTTCCAAAATTTATTCTGTAAATGAAGACTGTTTTTAAATGTTTTGTAGCATAAAACATTAAAAATGAGGTTTTAGTTATGTTTATTTTATTCATTTACTTTCATATGTGTATTACTATATACCTAGTGAATCGTGAATCGATTCGTGGATCGCAAGTCAAAGATCGCGATTCGAATCGGATCGCCCTTTGTCTGGCGATACACAGCCCTAGTCCGAATAGTCTAGGACTGCACCTTGAGTTGAATATTGCACTGTCCGAATAGTCTAGGACTGCACCTTGAGTTGAATATTGCACTGTCCGAATAGTCTAGGACTGCACCTTGAGTTGAATATTGCACTGTCCGAATAGTCTAGGACTGCACATTGAGTTGAATATTGCACTGTCCGAATAGTCTAGGACTGCACCTTGAGTTGAATATTGCACTGTCCGAATAGTCTAGGACTGCACCTTGAGTTAATATTGTACTGTCCGAATAGTCTAGGACAGCACCTTGAGTTGAATATTGCACTGTCCGAATAGTCTAGGACTGCACCTTGAGTTGAATATTGCACTGTCCGAATAGTCTAGGACTGCACCTTGAGTTGAATATTGCACTGTCCGAATAGTCTAGGACTGCACCTTGAGTTGAATATTGCACTGTCCGAATAGTCTAGGACTGCACCTTGAGTTGAATATTGTACTGTCTGAATAGTCTAGGACTGCACCTTGAGTTGAATATTGCACTGTCCGAATAGTCTAGGACTGCACCTTGAGTTGAATATTGCACTGTCCGAATAGTCTAGGACTGCACCTTGAGTTGAATATTGCACTGTCCGAATAGTCTAGGACTGCACCTTGAGTTGAATATTGCACTGTCCGAATAGTCTAGGACTGCACCTTGAGTTGAATATTGCACTGTCCGAATAGTCTAGGACTGCACCTTGAGTTGAATATTGTACTGTCCGAATAGTCTAGGACTGCACCTTGAGTTGAATATTGCACTGTCCGAATAGTCTAGGACTGCACCTTGAGTTGAATATTGCACTGTCCGAATAGTCTAGGACTGCACCTTGAGTTAATATTGTACTGTCCGAATAGTCTAGGACTGCACCTTGAGTTGAATATTGCACTGTCCGAATAGTCTAGGACTGCACCTTGAGTTGAATATTGCACTGTCCGAATAGTCTAGGACTGCACCTTGAGTTGAATATTGCACTGTCCGAATAGTCTAGGACTGCACCTTGAGTTGAATATTGTACTGTCTGAATAGTCTAGGACTGCACCTTGAGTTGAATATTGCACTGTCCGAATAGTCTAGGACTGCACCTTGAGTTGAATATTGCACTGTCCGAATAGTCTAGGACTGCACCTTGAGTTGAATATTGCACTGTCCGAATAGTCTAGGATTGCACCTTGAGTTGAATATTGTACTGTCTGAATAGTCTAGGATTGCACCTTGAGTTGAATATTGTACTGTCTGAATAGTCTAGGACTGCACCTTGAGTTGAATATTGTACTGTCCGAATAGTCTAGGATTGCACCTTGAGTTGAATATTGTACTGTCTGAATAGTCTAGGACTGCACCTTGAGTTGAATATTGTACTGTCCGAATTAGGGCTGTAACGAGTATCCGTGTACCCGAGTACTCGCGAGTCAAAGCAAAATATTCGACACAAATACTCGCCAATGCCGAGATCGCTGGATCGCAATTCAAGTGCAAAATTTAATTAAAGAATGAAATAAAATGATTTAATTCAATGCAAGCAAGTATTGCGATGTTTTAAAATAAATAATAATGCATTGTTTATCCGAAATATCCGAAAAACGTTACACTGTTGCAACCGGAAGTCGATTCATGCAGAGCTAGCATTCAATTAGTTGTGCGGTGTTCGAATGAATAATGCTGTCTCTCAAGGTTTTGACGATTTATAATGTTTTAAAAAGTATACGCTTTGAGAAATTAGAAATAAAATGTCAGAGCACGTAATAAATTATAAAAAGAAGAACTATGATATTAAATGAAAATGCGAAATTTCATGTAAAGAAAGCTATCATAAATTATTGTCTGCAGAGTGCAGTAAATGTCAACATGGCATCTTCAAATCCACGGTACAGAAATGCACCAGCATCGTTTACTTCCAAAATTTATTCTGTAAATGAAGACTGTTTTTAAATGTTTTGTAGCATAAAACATTAAAAATGAGGTTTTAGTTATGTTTATTTTATTCATTTACTTTCATATGTGTATTACTATATACCTAGTGAATCGTGAATCGATTCGTGGATCGCAAGTCAAAGATCGCGATTCGAATCGGATCGCCCTTTGTCTGGCGATACACAGCCCTAGTCCGAATAGTCTAGGACTGCACCTTGAGTTGAATATTGCACTGTCCGAATAGTCTAGGACTGCACCTTGAGTTGAATATTGCACTGTCCGAATAGTCTAGGACTGCACCTTGAGTTGAATATTGCACTGTCCGAATAGTCTAGGACTGCACCTTGAGTTGAATATTGCACTGTCCGAATAGTCTAGGACTGCACCTTGAGTTGAATATTGCACTGTCCGAATAGTCTAGGACTGCACCTTGAGTTGAATATTGCACTGTCCGAATAGTCTAGGACTGCACCTTGAGTTAATATTGTACTGTCCGAATAGTCTAGGACAGCACCTTGAGTTGAATATTGCACTGTCCGAATAGTCTAGGACTGCACCTTGAGTTGAATATTGCACTGTCCGAATAGTCTAGGACTGCACCTTGAGTTGAATATTGCACTGTCCGAATAGTCTAGGACTGCACCTTGAGTTGAATATTGCACTGTCCGAATAGTCTAGGACTGCACCTTGAGTTGAATATTGTACTGTCTGAATAGTCTAGGACTGCACCTTGAGTTGAATATTGCACTGTCCGAATAGTCTAGGACTGCACCTTGAGTTGAATATTGCACTGTCCGAATAGTCTAGGACTGCACCTTGAGTTGAATATTGCACTGTCCGAATAGTCTAGGACTGCACCTTGAGTTGAATATTGCACTGTCCGAATAGTCTAGGACTGCACCTTGAGTTGAATATTGCACTGTCCGAATAGTCTAGGACTGCACCTTGAGTTGAATATTGTACTGTCCGAATAGTCTAGGACTGCACCTTGAGTTGAATATTGCACTGTCCGAATAGTCTAGGACTGCACCTTGAGTTGAATATTGCACTGTCCGAATAGTCTAGGACTGCACCTTGAGTTAATATTGTACTGTCCGAATAGTCTAGGACTGCACCTTGAGTTGAATATTGCACTGTCCGAATAGTCTAGGACTGCACCTTGAGTTGAATATTGCACTGTCCGAATAGTCTAGGACTGCACCTTGAGTTGAATATTGCACTGTCCGAATAGTCTAGGACTGCACCTTGAGTTGAATATTGTACTGTCTGAATAGTCTAGGACTGCACCTTGAGTTGAATATTGCACTGTCCGAATAGTCTAGGACTGCACCTTGAGTTGAATATTGCACTGTCCGAATAGTCTAGGACTGCACCTTGAGTTGAATATTGCACTGTCCGAATAGTCTAGGACTGCACCTTGAGTTGAATATTGTACTGTCTGAATAGTCTAGGACTGCACCTTGAGTTGAATATTGCACTGTCCGAATAGTCTAGGACTGCACCTTGAGTTGAATATTGTACTGTCTGAATAGTCTAGGACTGCACCTTGAGTTGAATATTGCACTGTCCGAATAGTAAAGCATTATTGTTGAGCTTTTACAACATCCGTTACAAGATAAATTTGCATGAAAACTGTAAAAGCTGCAGTGACTTGTCTGTACATGTAGTTTTGAAATACTTTCTTCTTAAAATGTGTATACATTTTGTATTATTCGGTGATATGACAAAAGATATTTCCTTTTTGACTTGTAGACATGAATTTAAGGGTATTTACTTGATATTGTTGTAGATTTTCTGGACATTGTTGTAGATTTACTGGACACTGTTGTAGATTTACTGGACATTATTGTAGATTTACTGGACATTATTGTAGATTTACTGGACATTGTTGTAGATTTACTGGATATTGTTGTAGATTTACTGGACATTGTTGTAGATTTACTGGATATTGTTGTAGATTTACTGGATATTGTTGTAGATTTACTGGACATTGTTGTAGATTTACTGGATATTGTTGTAGAATTACTGGATATTGTTGTAGATATTGTTGTAGATTTACTGGATATTGTTGTAGATTTACTGGATATTGTTGTAGATTTACTGGATATTGTTTTAGATTTACTGAATATTGTTGTAGATTATTGTATAGTTGCACCTATATTTTGAAGTATGAACCATAAACAAGATGGCTGCTGATTACTTTCAGTACGAGACAGAAGTTAACGTATTAAAACAACAACTCGAGGAAGCACAGAAGAGATTAAAACTTGCTGAGGATCGTTTACATGACCACGAATCTGAGACAGGTCTGATAGTGTCGGAATGGCAGACAAGACTTGAAGAAAGTGAAGAAAGAATGAGAAAACAACAAGCTGAGAAGGATGACCAGATGAAGAATATTATACAAAGGTAAATGCATCTCGTGTTCGTATCAGTAATGTCTTCTTGTTCGGATTATAAGAAACTTTCAAAAAATAAGAAGAGTTATAAAAGTAGATTGAGGAGTTAGCTGTGTCGTTGCTACTTGATATCTTACATTCTGTTAGATCTTTACCTGAATTTATCATTGAAATCTCGTGTGTGGTTTAGAGAAAAAACAACATCTAATAGATAAAGTAGACTTGAAACAATTTCACTCTTTGCCGTCTGAAAATGTTCGCATGTATGAAGTAGGTGTGGGAATGGTTTGTGAAGAGTTCTCATCAATCTAGCAATATCTCTCATACATCAGTCTCAATATTTCTATTGATGCATTAAGGATTTATCACCTGATGTAATTGAAGAGTTAGGAGCAGTGTCATAACTTATCTGTACTTGGAATGCATTCATTTTATGCTCTGTTTGTTTGGCTTCATTTAACAGAGGCTTTTTAATGATGAGTTTGTGTTGAAAAAAGTCATTACTTTTTAAAAGTAAGAAACTTATCGTTACATACTATCGGTCTGACCTGCATGTCTATACCTGCTGTGTTGAATACTTCAGTTACTTCATTGTGTCGGGAACATTTAACGCTGGCATGTCTTAGTTCTCATTAGATTTTTAAAACTTTCATTCCAATGTAACGATTCCTCATGTTTGAGACTTGTCTTGTACATCTTTCTGATTATATCAAGTTTGAAATGGATAAAGGTCGTCTTATTGGTATGATTTTACTTGATCTCCAGAAGGCGTTTGATACTGTTGATCATTCTATCCTTCTGATGAAACATGAAGGGCTCGGTCTTGCGGAAGATATTGTTCGATGGTTCAGGTGATATTTATATGAGAGACAACAGCTTGTTGATGTTTCTGGTACGTGTTCCAAGCATTGTAAAATTACATGTGATGTTCCACAAGGGTCAATTCTAGGACCTCTTTTATTTTTAATTTACGTAAATGATGTCTGCAGTGGTCAAAAATAAATTGTTGCTTTATGCGGATGACTCTGCTATTTTGGTTTCTGATAAGAATAGGTCAGCCATTGAGAAAGAGTTAACAGAGGATTTTGAATCGGTTAGTCAGTGGTTAATTGATAACAAGCTGTCCCTGCATTTAGGAAAAACAGAGTCAATTTTATTTGGCTCTAAGCCGAGGTTAAAGTCAAATAATAACCTTCATATAAGTTGCAATGGTCAAATGATAAATTCCACTTCATCTGTCAAGTACCTGGGTGCAACTTTAGATCAGAGTCTAACTGGTGAATACATGGCTAGCTCTATTATAAATAAGGCAAATGCCAGGTTGACATTTCTGTATAGGAAACAAAAAATTCTTACTGATCATACTAAAAGACTTTTGGTTTTAGCTTTGATTCAGTGTCATTTTGACTATGCTTGTTCAATCTGGTTTCATGACTTATCTCAGTTTTGGAAAAACAAGCTACAGGTTACCCAAAATAAATTAATTAGGTTTGTACTCAATTTGGAAAATAGGTCCCACATTGACAATGAACATTTTATTTCATTGAACTGGTTACCGGTCTGTAAAAGAGTGGAACAAATAACATTATGTCATGTTTTTAAAATTAAGAATGGCCAATC
This sequence comes from Mactromeris polynyma, assembly GCA_032209605.1. Lineage (NCBI taxonomy): Eukaryota > Metazoa > Mollusca > Bivalvia > Venerida > Mactridae > Mactromeris > Mactromeris polynyma. The sequence goes on along the minus strand of JASFXZ010000013.1, from coordinate 2,846,387 downwards.
TCCTGACTCTGAATCAATATTTTGTTACCCAAAATTCTGTTCATTCATATAAAACAAGGTCTAGTGACAGCGGGTCTTTTATGCTGCCTATAGGGTCAAAGGCTTTGGTCTGAAGTCATTTTCCTTTTTAGGTTGCAAGCTATGGAATATAATACCATCTCAAATAAGGAATCTGCACAGCCTTAGTGTTTTTAAAAGTGCTGTGAAGGATCTTTTTTTAAAACATTAATTTGCACATGTTGAAATCTACCTTTAGTGTCAAACCTTTGACTGTAGTCTTTCATTTCAGTGCAATGTTTTCATTTTCTTATGTCTTTCATGATTACATGGTAAATAACAAGCTTTGTATAATGACTAGTATCTTAATTTAAATATATATTTTTTACTAAAATCATGTTTCATGCCTCTCTATGTCAGAACATCACTACCGGGGACCACAATGGAAATAAGGGATTTCTTCCCTTTTTTGTGTTATCCCTGATATTGATGTGACTGACATGCTTCATTACTTATGCATACTTCATGACATTTTATTATCTTTTTACCTTGCTGTTAAATTTTGATACTGTATTGTTATGTTGTTATTGTTACCATGCTATCAATATCGAAATAAACAATCAATCAATCAATAATAAACTTAGTTGAGTGACTAAATTCAACACCATTGAGTTTGAGGTTATAAAGCTGAGTTTGGAGACCAGTTTCAAATCTCGAGCCTCTGATTGGTTGGATTTGAACACAGTCTTATAATAGACCAATGGCAAGGCTGCATTTTGAGACTGGTCTCCACACTTGTTTGAATAATATTGTTTGGAATGATGTGGTATGTTTGGGCATTATGTTTAGTTTACTATGCATATTATTTCATCATATATTTCTGTATTTTGCTTCAAAAAGAATACTAACACTTTCTGGTCAACTTAATCAGGAATTATTCCCATGTAAAAGTCTTGAATTAATTCATCTTCTAGAGTAGATTACATTTAATTTTGCCAAGAGCATGAGTCACTCAGTTACTTCGGTAAAATCTATAGAACTTTCATGAAGCTTATAGGTTGAGAATTGTAAGTCCCGATAATTTGTTCAATTTGTAAATTCACATTTGATGTTTCTTACTACTTATGAAATGTTTCTAGATTTCTGATGTAAAATGGTTGACGAGAAATACATGAAATGTATTTTAATATAATTTTCCTTCTTGTGTGAAAAATGTCACTTAAAATTTCCATTTAGTGCGAGTAACCAGTCAGAACCAAGCTTACCATTGATGGAGACTAACATATGAAAATCTGGGTCGACTGGTTCACCGTGTGTCATGGTTTGTTACTTGTGCATTTGGAACCCTTTTGCTTTTTGTGTGATGCATTTTCAGCTTTTCCGCAATGTCTCTGACTTTTTTGTTTGCTTTATTAAACTCACAACAAGTTTTCCAAACATTGAGAAAAAATGAGTAATTGTTAGTGAAGCGTATCTATGGGAACGGGATTGAGAAAATATTTGTTTGGTATGACATATTCTGTGTAAAGCAATTAACAGCAACAAAATTATTAATCTGTTTCTTAAATATGAATAATCAATTTGTTTTTCACCTTTTTTCTTCTTTGGAAAACTTGACTGCCTTTAGTTTTTCCTTATATAGCCGGAATATTTACGATGATAGGCATAATGTCGTACAGGTATGATGTGATGCAGAATGTCGTACAGGTATGATGTGACGCAGAATGTCGTACAAGTATGATGTGATGCAGAATGTCGTTCAGGTATGATGTGATGCAGAATGTCGTTCAGGTATGATGTGACGCAGAATGTCGTACAAGTACGATGTGATGCAGAATGTTGTACAGGTACGATGTGATACATAATGTCGTACAGGTATGATGTGATGCAGAATGTCGTTCAGGTATGATGTGACGCAGAATGTCGTACAAGTATGATGTGATGCAGAATGTCGTACAAGTACGATGTGATGCAGAATGTTGTACAGGTACGATGTGATGCAGAATGTCGTACAGGTATGATGTGATGCAGAATGTCGTACAGGTATGATGTGATGCAGAATGTCGTACAAGTACGATGTGATGCAGAATGTTGTTCAGGTACGATGTGATGCAGAATGTCGTACAGGTATGATGTGATGCAGAATGTCGTACAAGTATGATGTGACGCAGAATGTTGTACAGGTATGATGTGACGCAGAATGTTGTACAGGTATGATGTGTCAAATGTCGTACAGGTATGATGTGTGTCAAACGTCGTACAGGTATGATGTGTGTCAAATGTTGGACAGGTATGATGTGTGTCAAATGTCGTACAGGTATGATGTGATGCAGAATGTCGTACAGGTACGATGTGTGTCAATTGTCATACAGGTATGATGTGTGTCAAATGTCGTACAGGTACGATCTTACCAGATCTTTTTGCTTCTCTGATTTTCTTACATCATATATATCTTGTATTGTGTCACTTACATCATATATATCTTGTATCGTGTCACATACATCATATATATCTTGTATCGTGTCACATACATCATATATATCTTGTATCGTGTCACTTACATCATATATATCTTTTATCGTGTCACTTACATCATATATATCCTGTATTGTGTCACTTACATCATATATATCTTGTATCGTGTCACATACATCATATATATCTTGTATCGTGTCACTTACATCATATATATCTTTTATCGTGTCACTTACATCATATATATCTTGTATCATGTCACATACATCATATATATCTTGTATCGTGTCACTTACATCATATATATCTTGTATTGTGTCTCATACATCATATATATCTTGTATCGTGTCACTTACATCATATATATCTTGTATCGTGTCATCATCTGACAGATTCTGTATACTCATCGCATATAACATATTTATGTACTAACTAATCTCACCACCACCTTGAACTTCACGTATTATCAGCTTTACCTACAAATCAGTTGAACGCAAACTTACACTGATACGTTCTTCCTGTCCAGTTAATACAAAACTTCTCATTCAAATGTCTGCTTTATCAGAAAATAACAATTGGGGAATTCAATTAGAATGAAGCATGCACATTTTAGTATGTCTGCATTTTTGTTTGGCCGAGTTGTTTTGTTGGTTAACAAATTGAGATAAACTAGCTACATGTAGATGTTGTCTGTCATAGCTATAGCAAGTAACATTGTAATTATATTACTGTAATTAACTTCATTATAAATGTTGTTCGTCTTTTTAACAATTTAATGAAAGCTTGGATGAATTAACAGTGTTATACATTGTCCTGTAGTCAGATTTATTATTGAACATTGAGGTTATAAAACATGGCCTAGATACCTATCTTTGAATGCAGCCTTTCCATTGGTCAGTTTTAGGACAAGCTTAGTTATCTTGAAATTGTATACAATGGAAAATGTGATAAATATACTTGGAGCCGCAATTATATAATTGAGAGCATTTTGATGGAACGTAAAGTAGAAAGTTTTCTGTACAACAAATCTATTGATGTCTGATTCTGTAAATCATAATTCATTTTGTTTTCTCTTTCAAGGTGATTTAGATTTTTACAGAATTCACTTGTCTTTCTGGTTTGTGAACCACAATTTGTTGTCAGTTCTGATTGGGAAGTTTTATCCCAAATTAAAAAAATGAATATTTTTATAAATTACAAAATAATACAACCACTACATGTATTGTTCTGGTTGCAAATATTTTGTAATCAAACTCTCATAGCAAAACACGTCCATTGAAATCTGGAGTTGAAAACTTGCTGTAACTTTTGTGTACTGACAACAACTTTATGGTCATCTGTGTGTCTTGTGCCTGCAAACTTTCTTGTACACATCTTGAAACCAGTCTGAGAATGCAGTCTTCCCATTGGTTAATTTTAAGACTGTGTATTGTACCAACCAATCAGAGGCTTGATTTTTAGACTGGTCTTCAAACTCGGATTTATAAGCTTTGACCCAGAACATGTATATACAAACCATGATTCAAGGTGTTACAACTTGCAGTATATGATATTTGCAAGTTTATTTTAGTTTGATTTATCTTAAGTAGTAGTACATGTAGCAGATGTTGCTTTTATTTTGCTTTTTAGGCGTTAAAACTGTAGAACTATAGATGCCCTTGTTTTAAAGCTGAGATAGCTTAGTAATATGATAACAACATGCAACACTTCTATAGATGAAACAAACACTTTAACTGTTTGATAAAGTCATATTTTTTAATCATAAAAACTTCGCCTTAGAACTAATTATGTACATTTTGTTTCTTGATCAAAACTGACTATACAAATCTAGAATATTATGTAAGAGAATGTTGCTGGACTGGTTCAGTGTTTTAGTATCTTTGATTGTCTTACAATAAAGCAGTCTGTTTTTGTATATAGATGACTGTATTTGTTACTCTTTAAAAATGCTTCAATAGAGAAAGCTGTACGATTTATGAAGATTGTTGGAATAGTCGTCAATGATTGAATGTTGATTTATTTTTGTATATTTTCAGACTGATACACGATGAGGACGAGTTACGTACCGAACAGGAAGACATGCAGAAGACAGTCGCACATAAACAGAAAGTTAAAGAAGCACAGACTGATACACGTTGAGGACGAGTTACGTACCGAACAGGAAGACATGCAGAAGACAGTCGCACATAAACAGAAAGTTATAGAAGCACAGACTGATACACGTTGAGGACGAGTTACGTACCGAACAGGAAGACATGCAGAAGACAGTCGCACATAAACAGAAAGTTATAGAAGCACAGACTGATACACGTTGAGGACGAGTTACGTACCGAACAGGAAGACATGCAGAAGACAGTCGCACATAAACAGAAAGTTATAGAAGCACAGGAACAATGTATACAATCACCCGACGTCGCCAACAACAAACTGGTGGTAGCGTTGAATCAGTTAAAGGAACATTATAACGCTACAACAAAGAATGGCATGAATCCTCCACTCAGAACAAAACTCTCCACCGACAGACTTCATTGAAAAAATAATGGGTATGGAAATGATGCATATCAAATGCCCCAAGAATCCACAGGAGTATAGGAGAGGTAAACAAATTCAGACCAAATGAACAAATGAAATTTGAATGTTTCCCATTTCAGCTATTCATATCTGAGACAGATTTGACTGATAAATGGAATGAATTAAGTCAGGTAAATATCAGATTGAATTATGTACATTGGCCTTAACCACATAGATGCAGTGATTTCTGATTGTGTTCACATAATTATATAATCACTGACTGCTTGAATTCTTTTTGTTTTGTTATGTCCTGTTTGTCCTCAGGACAGAATGTCATATGCAAGATTCACTAACACCAAGATAAGTCCCACTTGCTACTTTGATTATTTGCTTCGTTGTTCAGGAATTTTTAAATGACTGAGCATAGAGCATCTCATTCAGTTTAACTAGAAGCCACACCTAACATCAACATCCCTATGAGAGTGCTAGGCTTTCCCCCAGATGTCCAATGTCCAGACTGGGAAGGTCATGTCCTTCCATAACATTTTGCTACAGTCATTTGTCCTCCATCTCTGAATCTCGCCGGGATGTCGTCAGCCGTACTAACATGGTTTTGCTATTTGCATATCAGAGTTGTGTAAACCAATCATTGATCTTACATTTAACCACCAAGGCAATTTCTCTTCAACCGAACAATGTTTGTTATCTTGATGCAGATTGGTTAACATTTCGTTAACTTTACATAAGTACATGTTTATACATGTATTATACTAAGACTCTAAGATATCCAGTTTTAATGTATTCAAATGAAAATACATGTGTATAGACAAGCTATTTAATGTACCAAGTTTTCTAATATTCTGATTCATTAAAGTTTCACTGTTTTTATTTCAGCAGTTTTGTCACACCAAACGAAAGCATGGAGTTGACTGTCAGACAGTCTTTAGACCTTCTTCATGGCAATGAATCACCTGAGAGAAGTAATCGCTCAAATGAAAAAAGTATGAATATGATATACAATTATAATATACCTTTGAAATGATCTGTTTGTTAACAAATATAAGGGCTCGATGTATCAACTGGTTCAGAGATTTAGTTTAACTCTTTTATTTAGGAACACATCCATTTATTGGTATGCTTTTGATCGCTGTTTAAAGCACTAAATAGAATTTTATTAGCAGGGCTATGTTAGATAATAAATAAGACTTAGTACACCATGTAAAATCTTTTGCATTTCATTAGTACCTAGGTATCAATATCCTGCCCCGAGTCAGCCTGTTCATGTTCCAGCAGTGAATGGCTTTGTAGAACAGCAGTTGACATTGTTGAGACATGAACTTTACCAGGCAAACAGCAGGATTGCCCACTTAGAGTGCAGTTATACTTGGCTGTGGAATGTTGTGCAACAGGTAAATAAAGAGTACACATTTTTATCATACCTGAAGAGAGTATGAATTTGCTAAATGAGTGTCCTTCAGAATTTGTTCACAGGAAACTATAAATGTACTTAACAGATTTTAATGAAATTTAGGACATTATGAGACAGATATCAATCATACTTAGTGCAGTGATCAAAAACCATAACTCGACCTTGCTCTATCTTTTAATTAACCACCTTTATCTCATATGAAACCATAACTATAGCTTGCTCTATATTTAATTAACTCCCTTTATATCATATGAAATAACACTTGTGCGAAACATAGCTCGAAAACAATTGAAGGGGCTGTGTTAATATTTCTAACAGTGATAGAGAGGATTGGTGCAGTGACCATTTGTTTTCTAGTATTGGGACAAGAACAGTAAATATATTCTAAAACAAATATTAATAATAATATATGTGATAAAGCACATAGAATGTGTATAAAATAATAAGATTTTGTTCAAAGATCTATACATGTAGTGTTTTATTTCGTTCAAATTTCAGATGCAGTGTAATGTTCCTGGACAACAAATCCAGACATCAGAACCGGCACAGACTATTTGCAACACCCAAGATGTACAAGTAAGCAGACTGTTTGTTTTCAAGATAAAGATTATGCAAAATATCAGATAAGATATCTGTGACGAAAGTAAACTGCACAACAATATCTATGAACATAGACTTATAATTGGAGGCTTTTCATGCCTTTTTCATTCAAAGAAATGACTTCTTCTTCCACTAATTTCATTCAATGCCAACATTAATTAATAGCTGGAACACTAAATTGACATGATTTTATTAAAGGTGCTCATTCTAATTCATATAATTTAATTGCCTAAAACCTTTTATGAATAATATGTCAATCCAATTGTGTATTTGAATTTTTATATTAAGTGAAATTACCTGGTTGTGCAATAAAATTCTTCTTGGCAAAAACTGAAAACTTATTTATCTTTACATCTCCAGTTAAGAATGAAATATTGCAATGACTGACTTGGTATGTACTGAACTTAGTTATATAGCAATGTATGAGTTTATGTCAAAAGCAACCAAGTTGGTGGACAATTTTGATATTTTCAGAAATCTGGACAGTGCCAAGACCAGCTGTTAGATGCAACAACTTCATCTGGTGTTGAGGAATTGATTGGTGGTTTTACTTTTGTAAATTAACAATTCCATCATTTATTGTATACAATTAATGATAGTGAAAAATTACTTTGTCCAAGTATTACCCGGGTAGAAGAATAACATGATTGTCAATACTCTTTCAACACTTGCTCTGCCAGAAGTGACCCATATCTTACTGTATGATGTACAGTCCAACCTGTTTTAAGAGACCTTCATTGGGAATCAGCCGATAAGGTCACATATGACAGGGAATCTCTTAATACAGGTTAATACAGTCAGTGACTTACAACCTCTTCCAAATACAATCTCATTGTAATATATAGCTTGTAGGATGATTCACTGTAGCACTGATATTTTATTTCTTGTTTATTTTATTCTTGCTATTAAAGTTTAAACCAAAACGTGAATAGTCGTAGCACTATAAGACATAAATCATCAGAATATACAGGCAAAAACAATACTTATCTGAATTTACTATAATAATTTTTATTCCTCGTAAAATACGGAGCGGGCTGCAATACGGACCGTACAGTACGGACTTTTATCGCATACTATACCCGAAAACGAAAGTTTTTAATTTTCCTAGTTGATGTCTTGCGATGCTGGAGTAAATAGTTAAAGAATTAAACGTGGGTTGCTGAATAAATACACGTTTTCTACGATGTCGTCGGCAATTTTAATTTTTACGAGATGGCATTTTCAGCAACATTAGATTCTGTTAAATTCCTGTAGAAAAGCCGCCATTGGCTCAATAATTTACGTTTATTAATGAACCGTAAACTTATTTCAATCGTAAGTCACCTTTCAAAGTGTAAAGAACAGTTTGCAACTTTTTCTACTGTCAATCGTTATTTCGGCATATCAAACACTGCAAACATCGAACCAATTTAGTTCTCTGGAATGTTATTATTATGCGTTTCACATGTCTACCACAAGTGTCGGGTACGCGGGACGTGATCTGATTGGGTAGAAGTGGTTTTAATGACAAGCGACAAGCTCCGCCTCCGATTGTTTTTGGCAAGTGTGTGAATAATCATGTCATTATACACGCGAGTTATACAGACATTGAGAACCGGTCTCAGCCGCTTTTAACCGCATTTGGCACATGATCTAAATACGACACGATTTGTTTGTTTATTAAAGTTTCACACATTTCTATTGTCTTCAGACATGACAATTGGCAATAAAATTGACCGTTTAAAAGTCGCTAAAAACAGTCTACGGGTGCGTTTGGGCGACACTTTTCATGGTCGCTAGTCGCGTCAGACAGGAAGTCGTTTAATTCAGTGTTATTATAGAGGAAAACTCGTCGGGGCAACATTTATAGTCGCATATGACAGGGAGTCGCTTAATTCAGTGAGTCGCAAGTGCAGGTTGGACTGTAGTTTAGTTTAAGTTTTTCTCTCTAACTTTTTATAATAAAAACAAATGTAAAAAGTATGATATTGAACTATTGCAGCATTCACCAAAGTAGTCCACTCTCTATCTAGAATAGCTTATATTCAATTACCAAATCTGGTCACAATGCTGGTGGGAATAAATCTCGGCAAAATTTGAAAACCAGCTAGCTCTCCCTAAACACGGCCCTTGAATTGTTTGCGGAAATATTGTCAAATTAGCACTGTCGGCTCTCCATCCTGTAAATGCTTTGAACAATCATCTCTAAACCTTGTTGCAATGTTTATGGGCTTTATATCTTCAGCGAGTTAGATAACAAGCCATATTGCCCCAGGCACTCTGGAGTAATGGCACTTGAATTAGCACTGATTATGAAGCCTTTGTCCATTATCTTGGTCACAATCTTTATAGGCATAATATTTTTTGTGATCAGCCACATTCAGCTCCAGTCACTGTGAAGTTTTAAAAAAGCCACTATCCACACTATTACCTGGTTGATTAAGACTTGGTGATTTGATTACCATTGCATTTATTACCTCCATGACAGGCGTATTCTGTGACTGACTGTTTGCCACCCTTGTTTGAATTATATTGATAAATACAATATTTCAGAATCAACGGAAAGCAAAGTAACTGGAGTCAGCAGCTTCAGCAAAATGGCTAACATTTTGTTCAGGCTACTCTTCAAAGAAGAAGAGTATGCCAGGAAATCTTTGACTGTGGCTCCGTCAAAATCAGGAGAGAGGAAGCCAGTGTTGATCCACAGCGATTAAATGGAATTTATAGTAAGTTTCTGTTGTATGTTTTAATTCATGACTGCTGAAGCATATTCATCAAACAAGTTGAAATAAGTAATATGGTTTTGTTATTCAATATAAAAACGTAGAAAGTCAGGCTTCTAGTAGTTATTATGTCCTACAAGTCTTCAGACCAATAATACAAGAGTTATTATGTCCTACAAGTCTTCAGACCAATAATACAAGAGTTATTATGTCCTACAAGTCTTCAGACCAATAATACAAGAGTTATAACCCTTTTAGTAAGCATTTTAATGTTGTATTTACTTAAGCAAGTATATTATAGGGACAGTCATCAACCTTCTTTTATCAACTTTTTACCTGAACAACATACAGACTTGGTTGCTTATGAGCATAGGATTTTGGTCAGTTTGAACACAGACCATGTTACTCAATAGGACTGAAGTTTTGTGCTCCTGGATAATGAAAATGAGACCGAATGCACTATTATAAGTCAAGGTATAAATGAACAGATATGTTTAGGACTATTATGTAGCCATTATATTGGTGGTTATTTCCGTTTTCAACTTATTTCAGGTGGCAAGAACCTTCAATCTGCGGCTACAAACAAATAATGTCAATATTCTTATGAAATTTCAAAAAATAAAACCCACCTGTCGTAAATGAGTTCCGGCCTGTATCATTCCGACGGCTCAGGCGCGTTCTTCTTCAGTCATTCTCACCATGTTTTGTGTTTTTCAAAAAGGATTTTCATCAGCAATGACAAAAGTGTACATAAAAACGTGCAAATATGTGTCCATGCTCCGCACGTGCAAATATGTGTCCATGCTCCGCACGTGCAAATATGTGTCCATGCTCCGCACGTGCAAATATGTGTCCATGCGCCGCACGTGCAAAACGTGCTATAAACGTCAATACGCCCAATACGATTAATTTCATAGCGAGCCGGCTAAAAAAATCAATAATTCGCTGCATTACCTGTTCAAATATCGGTATGTGAAATTTTGTGTGAATACATGCATTATTAGAAAAATAATAATACAATATAAACTGACCGATTAGGAATTTTGTTGAGTGTATGTACACGATGCCACTGTATTTTAGTACTAACTAAAATCTATTTCAGTTGAGGAAGGAGCTCTTACAACGGAAGATACCATTTGTAGATGAGGGAATATGTGATAACTTCAATGACCCAACAGCATAGAGGGAGAGAAAGAATGTGTGTGTGTGTTTGTGTTTAACTGTTATGTGATAGAAGGAACTGACTTGTAGCTTGTATTTTATCTATTGGGAAATATTATGAGAATTGAGTCATGAGTCATGATTGTGTATTTGGGTCATCAAAATACTAGTTGCATTTCAGTCTGGATAGAGTGTTTGCTTTTTCAGTAGTCATGCAATTAAGTTCGATTCAGTACTAGGATATCCAAAGACTATTATTAATATTCCCCTTTGTGCTATGCCTCTTTGTCTGTTACAATGGCGCTATGTGATTTTTAACCAGCGCGCCTAAGCGCGCCTGGTTTTAGTACTCATACAGTTTTCCAACACTGCCATGCTAAATAGTCCGTTTTCAGCCAGACCGAATAACTGTAGAAAAAAAGTCAAATAGTCCGACTATTTCGCTGATACTACACGCGCTATAAGATAACACAATGGCTTTTTGCTTTGTTTTCTTTCGAAAATAGTTTATTCAAAATATACTTTTATAATTATATTATTGTATTGTATGTTCGGGAATGTTCATGTATTTTTTTGTGTATGTGTACATACGCGTTTTGGCGGCGACCCCATAACTCAGAAAAAAACCAACGCAACAAGAAATAGTCCGACGATTCCAATGATGAAACATAACACATCGGTAGTTTTTTTTGTTTTTTATAAAGAATATCATTTTTTCAATATATTTTTTAAAAATGTATTGTCTCGGTAATGTTGACATAATTGTAAACTTGTGTACAACTACACGTATGAATATAGCGTCGGTCCGTCGGTCGTGTTCTCATGGCAGCCATTGAAGTAGTCGTTATTTAGTGTCTCGCTACTGATTCTTGAAAGATCAACGGTAAGTGTATTTTCGATTTGTATCTGTTGTATTACATGTTCGCCTCCTATTATATTTGTGAACTACTGTATTATTATTGTTTATGTGTTAGTGTCTACTGTTGATATTAAATTGCGTCGGTTGAGGCCTATATATCTTGTATCGGATGATGTACATGCGCTTCTTGCGTAGTAAGTATCCGCCATTTTGTTTCATTTTATAAACATCCTGTATTATGTCTGGAATTTTCATTATAAACTTGGGTGATTATAGGCTTATATAGCGTACGGTTATGATAATTTATTTATATAATTTTGTTGTAAAGCGAAGGCAGGAAATATCATTGCATCGTCGGTATTACCCGATACGGGGTTATTATTAAATTGTGTCGTTTGAAACTTTGACTTCCAGGCTTTTTATTATGCAACTTGGTTATATTTATTGCATGTGCTCTGTATAAATAAGAATATTAATATTTTTTTGCCGATACATGGTTATTACAATACTTCGGAGCGATTTTGTATGTTTATAATTGTAGTTGCAACGATATAATTACTGACCTATTTATTTTGTTGATTCGGCCCCGTGTCATTTCGCACACAGGTGGGGTGGCCGGTGCGTAGCCATGACATTTAAAACCCGCATTGAAAAAAACGACTTTAGATTTCAATAAGAAACATTAAAAACAGTATATTGCAATATCAAACAACTTTCAAATCGACATACAGACGCGGAGATCGCTATTTTTCACTCATAGTTTTCCTTTTACGCGAATGCTGCCTTTTTGACAGATGGTACCCGGCTCTGCGTAAGAACACATTCTGTAAGCCGAAAACCAAAAAACTTGGTTTTCGGCTTACGAAATGTGTTCTTACGCAGAGCCGGGTACCACCTTTCAAAATGGCTGCGTTCGCGTAAAACGAAAGTTGAGAGCGAAAAAATAGCGATCTCCGCGTCTGTATGACGATTTGTAAGTTGTTTGATATTGAAATATACTTTTTTAAATGTTTCTTATTGAAATCTAAAGTCGTTCGTCAGGTGAATAGCGATTTATAGTAGTTTTGTTCTGAAAATACCGACTCGGTCTAACGGTAGGAAGTTGTCCGACCTAGCCATTCTTGATGTTTGACGTTAAAAACAACAGTCTATTCTGTTTGTGAATATTTTTTGAGTATATACACTGTCGACATAAATCCCTTGTGTGTATTTTAAGACATCAGTGATAAAAATCGGTTGAGAAATGGCTTTGAAAAGTACGTCAAAGCAAATGTGTGTATATATTTTCATTGTAAATGCGTATGAAGTTGGACACCTTTATCTTACTATAAGAACAGAGTGAAAACATTTTTTTTTCAATGCGGGTTTAAAATGTCATGGCTACGCACCGGCCACCTGTGATTTCGCACTTTACTATCTTCTATAAATACAATACCGGTGTACACAAAACGTTTTTATCAAGATTTTTATTTGTCTGGGAACCTGATCTTTAAATATGTGCTGTTAATTGGTTGAACATCTGACCTATTGTTGATTTGGTTGTTCCCAGTGCACTGCGCACACATTAGGTATTTTCATTCTCTGTTATTCATTGGTACACACCCATAAATATCTGTATTATACCGCTTATACAATTGTATTTACAACTAAATAATTATTGACTTACTTATTTGTTGATTCTGTCATATATTCTTCGGTACTATTTACAAACACTACATATTGGGGATTTGGACATCATTACATGTATTACGAAAAATTGCACTGGTGCAGCGAGTGATTCTATACAACTCCCTTGATTACCCACTCAGTATGCTAACCATTATACCACTACAACTTACCTTCTAATGTTCTGATAAAGAAGCATGCTTTAAAACTCTTATATTAATATGTTGTTTTGTTATTTTATTTTCAGATGTCAATAGAACAACTTTTTACCAATAGAGGGACTGGACCCTACTCGAAGCCTTTGAAGGTGATAGTGGTCATTACAGGCGAGATCGTCTCATACCGTGATGGGAGAAACAATGACTGAATCACTGAACGTGGCCATTGCGGACTCAGAAAGATGTATACGGGGTGTTGTGTATGATCCCCTGAAATTTGCAAAATTCAGGGAAGGGAACTCCCTAGTTCTGAGAGATATAATTCGTAAGACGGACGACAATAATCATGCCATTGTCATCACGAAAAATACAAAAGTCTTTATAACTACGGATATTGACGTGCCGGACTACCTGGTGGAAGCGGGGAGGAAGATCATATACCCACCACCAGCAGATGTGGTACCAATTGCAGAGGCTGTGAGATCCCCACCCAGGGCAAGAGTGTCCGTTACCGAGAAAATTGTACAGGTTAGTTTTCATTCTTGTTCTGTTAATTACAAACAACAGGTGAAGGTAAATACACATTCACTAAAAATGTTAGTTAAGTTCCATTCAACCGCTCTCCACACTTTAGCAGCAACATTCACACACATAAAGCTCCATCATGTAAAGTCCAAAAAAAACCATCCCTATGAAGTTAAGACTTGCAAATGTATACTGTTTTTGGTTATCCGTTAATATGGACACCTTGGTTTTTATGTCTCCTGTTTTCATGTATTCAGTAATTTAAAGAAAAATAAGTTCAGTCAGTTAACAGACTGTCCATTGATTTTTTGAGAGATATATGTCTATCCTACTGATAAAGGAATGTTGCTTGTTTTGCTTATTTCGCTTCTTTGTTTGATGTTTACATTATTTGTGTGTGTGTTAATGGATAATGTCCTATTATTTTCACTGCTATACCAACATAAACATTGTTGCTACCTGACTATGGACAGGTGATAATTTTTGATATTTATGCACCTCTTATTATTGGTTGTATATAGCAAAATTTAAACAGATTATTGTCACACAGCAGGTTATACATGTTATGGTTATTACTGATAGCTTTATCATGATTTTATATTAAAATTAGCATATTTTAATTGCTGTTAGGATTGACAACTGCCAACTGTTATTGTAATATCATTGTCTTACACATTTTACCAAATAGTATCACAACGCACACTTGTTGTTTGTTTTTTATTGTACTTTAGCATACAGTTTTGAACACAATGGCCACCAATCTAGACATGTGATTACACGGTAGTGTTCACCAATATTAGACTTAATACAATCGCTTTGTGTTTAATTACAGGAGGAGGAGACAAAAACCCTCAGTGTCCGGGGGGAGAGTGTGAACCACAAATCAATCCATTTGGAAGATGGTAGTTTAAAGGTCCGGGTGGCCCTATGGAGGGAGGCCTCATCTGTTGAATGTAGGCCAGGGGATCATGTAACAATAACAGATGTTACTACCAACATTTACCAGGGCGAGACAAGCCTACAGACTACAGTACGCTCTGAGATCAAGGTAATACAGTTATGAATTTAAAACTTATTAGACTAACTCTGTGTGCATTTACATCACATATCATATGAAAAATCCCTTAGTATTTATATATTCACTTGAATACAGAAGGCAGTATTCACACTGTTTATGCCACTAAGGGACTATTGTACTGCTTGCAATACTTCAGACACTTTTTGTTTCTGGTGTTGTTGTTTCTTGTTTTTCTTCGACTCTAGAACAAATTTTACAAGTAATACTTTAATGGAATATCCACTATCAATTGAAAATGTGTAGCCCACAAAATGCCTTGACTCACATTTTTTTCTAGTTTGAATGCAAACTAACATGTGTAGGATGTTAGCCATGATGGTATTTTGTAAAATATATTAGAATTAGTACCTTGGGAACATTTAGAAATTGAATATTACAAATCAGCATAAACCAGGAAATAGAAATATTTTGCCAGCAAAACACATTTTGCTAGATGCAGCCAACCTAATATATGTAACCAAACACTGTATGGAACTTGGTATTACAGCGTATGTTTCTTATTCAGTAATATTTTTGGTTTGTTCTAATCCTTTACATTTTTATAATTGTAGAAGACTGATACACCAACAGTTGTGTCCAGGGTGTTGGTTGTTGGTGTTTCTGTTGAAGAGAGTGAAACAGAGTTGCTAATAGATGATGACAGCATCATCCCTGTGTCAAGTGAGCTGCTGGCTGCTGCTGTAAGCAGTGATGGGCCGGTCGACATTGAGATGCTTTCAGCTGCTGGACCACTCACCCTGGTGATAACTTGCAAGGGTAGCGAAGTTTTGTACATTGGTTTGGATGAGTGAAAATATTGTAAATATTAGATTGTTTTACATTTGTTGCAGTATTATTTGGGAATAGGGTATTATGCACAAATTTGGAGATTTTTATTGCTTATTTTATAAATATACTAATGTACTATTTCCATATACAATTTTTCTATGCCATTCTCATTGGTTTCTTTTGTTATAAATGTTCATGTACTGTTAACAACTTAATATAAATAATATTCTTGTGTAAGCTTTTCTATTTGTTATACAAATCAAAATTTTGCTATCTTGATACCTTTTTCAGTTTATACCAAGTCTATTATTTCTACCCATTACTATTGATCTGGAATTTATAATCTGTACTATTTGCACAAATAATGTTTACCATGCCATTGATCTTGGTACTCCAAGTGCAAAAACATTAGATACAAGAGCAAATGTTGTATCTAGTCTCATTATGTAATGTGCCCTATAACTAAATACGCTTTTTGTAAATAAACATTGTTGTTTTCATTTTTTTATGATGATTATGTCCTATTTTACTTAGTTTTACATGTTTTTTATGTCCGTATATATCTCTCATTGGAACATTACAATGATTTGCTAGATGCATAGTCAACCCTATTTACATTATTATACATGCATTATTTATTTTACCTAAACAAAAACTAAGCACCCTGTTACACTTACATCTACTGCCATAATGTAATGTGTCCTACAACCGTATATTCTCTTTGTAAATAATTAATGTTGTGTACAATTCTTCCTATCCGTTATGTCTTACTTTACATATAAAGGATGTTTATACAACGTTTTACATGTTTTTTTATGTTCTATGTATATATTTCTCATATGAACATTTCAATGATTTGCTATATGCATAGTATCATTAACATTATGTTACATGTATTATTTAAAGCATACAATATTTAATGCTCTATTTTCATAGAATGGCTTCATAATTGTTACTGAAACACACAAATATTTGGTATTTGTTTTTAAATATAATTAAACAAGCACACTTCACTTGTAATAATTTTCTAGTGCAGATATCAGTATTTACTGATGTCAGAAACGTCACATTTTGCAGTCAGTAATAATATTGTCTATATGCCTTATGGTTATTCCCCTGACGTATGTCATGCCAAGATAAATACGAAATATACTTCTTATATAGGGAAAGTAAACTAGAACAGGCTAACAAGATTTTTTTATAAATGATGGAACCAAAATTATAAAAAACAAGATTATCCATGCACATACAATGTTTTTCAGAATGTATCTATGCATAATGCTTTTTATAAAACCTTGTTGGCATGTGGTAGATTTGTTCATTATCTATATATCCAAGTGTTTCTATATCAAAATTAGGCAAAGCTAATACAGCTGTTTTCTACAGCATATATTGCCTTAACATTGGTGTGCATAATATTGTTGACTAGAGTTTTCCAATGTTTTGTATATTTCCATTTATATGTGTCTCAGTGTTTGTTTATATGGGTAACGTTAGTAGTTTATGAACAAAACTAGTGTTCCTGCTAATCACGCTACACATCATGACATAACAAATCCCGCCAAATGCTATGTATGTATACACTTACATTTTTATAATGTACTAAATTTAGAACTTTTTAAAAGCTATAACATTACGAAATGTAAAAAGTTAAAAATGTATGATAACTCTGTAAGCCGGTTTTCTTGTGGTGCTTCTCATATGTAAACCCTAGATGTGTCATGCTAACATGGTTATATGCTTTCATTTATATACATTAGATACTTATGTTTATTGATTGTGGGTAAACAAATATTAGGTACAGCCAGGACTTTGTAACCATCAGTGTCGTATTGCTATGAATTTGCAAGCATATACCATTTTTTATCATTTTTATTAGACCAATTTATGAAGCAATCCTAATAGTTAGTTCCCACAATTACAATATTTACCTCTCTTGTTTTGGATTGTTGGCCAAATTGATAGGCAAATTATCATAAAGTTTATAGGGAGTATAAAGTAAATGATGCTAAACTAACCAGATATTAAAAAAAACGTTGTACAAAATGTGTTTGTCACATGCATACTCTCTCTATATTTTCCCAATTATTCTATACATGGAAATTAACCATATATGAGCTCAACAGTTTGACCTATAAAAATGGCTATGAACAAGACGTGTATTTTGTACAAGTGGGAACAATCTATTGTTGTTGTTTAGTGTACATTATTATGTTTTACTTTTTATTGATGATCTCAGTTATTTTTAATAAAAGTTTAGAAATTTTACACACTGTTGTTGCCTATCTTGTGTTGAATATACAATTGTTACTGTTTATAAGCCATCAGTGGGATCATAGCTAACGTGACGAATGTATATGTCACGTCTCACAAACTCCACTACTACTGATATGCAGTAAAAATAGCACTAATAGATTTGTGTTTGAATTTTGTTCAGTTAATGCCTTTCCGACAGGTATGATCATTTATTAGTCTATACATGATCTACCTAGGTTCAATAAGAAGTGTTTCGTCAGTTTTACTGCAAGCAACAGACAGCTTCCACACTTAAAAGTAAGCAGTGTGGCGCTTGTCATCTTGGAAAGATGAAAATTTACAACTGGGTAGGCCTGAACATGTCACAAACCCATGACCTACAGATGGGTATTCTAGCATGCTACCAACTGCGCTAGCCATGCCTGTTTAAGTCCAAGTGGATGTTACATGTTATGATTTCCAAGGAATACTACAATGATATGGTAACAATATGGACGCATTTAATGCAATATTGTCTTAATCTGAATACTGTACGTCTCAGGTGAGAGTATGGATATGACAAATGCAATCCGAACTAGTAAGGCAAGGTACTACACCTATGGTTATAATTAGTTGACTTAGTACAAGGTTCTATAAGGTTGGGTTAACACCCAATCAACAGCTTGTATCATCTACACAGGATCTCAATAACCAGTACATTCCTTGGTTTCACTGCAAGCGATTGTAGGCTTCCCACTTATGTCAGCAGTGGGAGGTAAATGATTCAAAAAGGTTCCTTGACCAGATCACCACCATGACTAGCTATATACATGCAAAAAAGAAGAGTGGTGTGCATTGTGCATCTGTCTGTTAACATATGTTTGGTTTATTGGATGCAATTAGATCCAAATTATGATGTATCTAATATACAAGTAACATATTGTTTTTTTTCGAAAATCAGCAAGATACCTCCCTACAACACTAGGAAATAACATATTTGTCCATTGGGCCTATAATTAAGTTTCTGAACACAGTTGTGCTCACAATTTCCTACCTTTGTAATTACACCTTAGCAAACAAGGAATGCTTGGAAATGCACACTATCCATGCCTCACATTCCGTATACATTACACTACACCTATATATAGACATATATTATGTTACAACGCGCTGGTTTTCAGGACTCTCAGTCCTTTGATTCTGATAATGGCATTCAGAATTATGTGGTGAGTGGTGCTGATGCAAAGCAACTGTCCAATTTTTATTGGCTAATTTGCAATCATCAAAATTGAATGAATGTGCATTGTATAAAAACACTTGTACTGACACTTAGTATGCATTTTAGTTAGCATTTTAGATGAATATGTTGATTGTTCAGAAGTGCAAGGACAAGAACAGACTGATACCTACCAGTTTAGTTATTTTTTAAAGAGAAATTAGAGAAATGTGCTTAATGATCTCCATTTAAAGTGATTGCATCCTACTTTGACAATGGCATTATGTAATCTTTGACAGTGCTGGCCACGTTTATTGATGATTTTGGTGCTAACATGTAAATATCACCATCTTGTAATTTTAATAATAGGTATGATGTTTTAATTGTTTTTGTATTGTTTTAAGTGAACATCGTATGGAACGAATACACTTTGTATGATATGCAACAAAGGTAAATAACCAGTATAAAACTATTATGTACACCACAACCTGGATATATAGAGTGAGCAAACTGCGTAACCAGTCTTGTTTTTGTGACGTATGGCATTTCCTGGAATCGATGAATACTAAGTTGTTTTATCTGTTTGTAGATTCTACATTGCTTACTCGAGATATCATATATCCAATTAAAAGGAAAGCATATGTATGATATCGACACTGATTATATTATGTTGGATTGTGAATTATTGGATAAAATTGTTAATTTATCACTTTAATTTTGCTATTAGTTGCAGTGTTGCATCTAGGAGTGGGGATCGTGCAAATTAGCACATTGCTTTGAAAATTCACCCCATAATTTATCTGGAGTGAGGGAATTTTTTACATAGGGAAAGGGAGTCAGGGACTCGAGATTTCTGCAATAGGGAAATCCCTGGAATATTGTTTTATTCAATCAATTAACTAATGTTTTTTTTATAATTCTACTTAGTATGTGTTTTTAGATATTTCCCATTCTGTGTACAGACAACTTCAGAGAAATTTGATTAACTTGGAATAGTCTTGTGAAGAATGTAGTAACCGGGCTATGTATATAACACAACCATAACCGACATTAGCATCAACGTATCTGTAACATAGATGCTACAATTACCAATTCCCATGAATGTTGACGCTAACCAAATTATTAGATGATGTCTGCAATAAAGTTGAATTGTACATGTTCAGTATCAGACAATTTTATATATTTTTTGTGTGACAGATATGAAGATGATGATACATACACAACGTCAAAATTGTTGAGGGAAGGCCAACACTTTGGTTGGGATGGGACCTGCAACTGTTGAGGACCATGGTGATGATGATTTATAATTGTATGTGCTTTGTCCAAAAGTGTACTGAGTAAATATTGAATGTTTAGGTGATATAGGTATGAAATTCGGTTGATGTAAAGATGAACAATTAAATATGGAAAATATGTATTGTAAATGTTGTTTAGATCATGTAATATATTGATATACTCAAATGAGTTTATTGAAAATGTACTTTATACCAGATGTGCTATATTCTATGTTCATGGTTACAATCATTACAATACAAAAGCTGAATCATGTTTGTGTTATATTCCATTGTTTACAAATACACATTTTAACATGTCTATGATGTTATATATACTTGGCACGGTTAACATGTCTATGATGTTATATATACTTGGCACGGTTAACATGTCTATGATGTTATATATACTTGGCACGGTTAACATGTCTATGATGTTATATATACTTGGCACTGTTAAACTGTCTATGATGTTATATATACTTGGCATGGTTAACATGTCTATGATGTTATATATACTTGGCACGGTTAACATGTCTATGATGTTATATATACTTGGCACGGTTAACATGTCTATGATGTTATATATACTTGGCACGGTTAACATGTCTATGATGTTATATATACTTGGCACGGTTAACATGTCTATGATGTTATATATACTTGGCACGGTGAACCTGTCTATGATGTTATATATACTTGGCACGGTTAACATGTCTATGATGTTATATATACTTGGCACGGTTAACATGTCTATGATGTTATATATACTTGGCACGGTTAACATGTCTATGATGTTATATATACTTGGCACGGTTAACATGTCTATGATGTTATATATACTTGGCACATTTAATAACGCACTGTATGGAATTTCTTAATTTTCATAAAATGAATTTTAGTTCACAAGAAAAGAACTTTACACAATTATTGCATGTGTACGCAACATGTATGCTAAATTTCATGACAATCGACAAGTATTTTGATAAAAATGAGTTTTAAAATTAATAAAATGAAATTTAAAAAAGTGAGGTTGGTAAAAAATGTGCTTTTTTAAATGTACTGAATATATATTGTATGTTTTTATTGCCGTCTGCATGCATAGAAACTTAAAGACAAAATCTACCTCACTTTAAACCATGGCTTACCAGACCCTTGTGCGACCCCAGCTGGAATATGGTTCAGAAATCTGGTCTCCCTTTTCCCAGTCTCTCATCAGCTAGAGTCAGTCCAAAGAAAGGCAACCCACTGGGCGATGTCTGTCTTTGGACGCACATCTAGTGTTACGGAAATGCTAGATAGTGGCGCAGGTTAGACTTCAGACGCATTGACTCTAGATTGTTCCTTATGTACAAAATGATTTGATTGCAATTCCCATCCATGGTTATCTCATCCCTCTAACCAGAGCATCCCGTCACTTCTATACTCTGTCGTACAGACTAATTCCTGCAACCAAAGATTACTACAAATACTCATTCTTTCCCCGAACTGTTCAACAGTGGAACAGTTTACCCCTCATATTCCATGTCTCCCCACCCTAGTACAGTTTAATGTTGCAATTAGCAACATTGAACATACCATGACTCCATTCCCACCTGTTTTTTCCGATATGTAGTGGCAAGGGCAGGTAATCCAGACTACTTGATTCACTACTTTTTGCCGATACAAGTATCTAAGAAACTCTAGTGTTGAAAAGACAAATAAATCAACGAAAAGCTACAATTTTCTGTCGTCATGTTTTTTATTGCATGCAAAGCATAAATATGTTCACGAAAATAAAAATAAATGCAATGGAAAGACCGACGGTGACCAACGTCTATATACTTTTGTGAATGGTTTAGCAGGACGTTGTACAGCGACAGTATAGAGATGTGACGTCCGTGGCTGGACTAATGCGAATATTGCTTACAAGCAACCTATTTTATACAACGTTAGATGATGTACAGCGACAGTATAGAGATGTGACGTCCCTGGCTGGACTAATGCGAATATTGCTTACAACCAACCTATTTTATACAACGTTAGATGTTGTACAGCGACAGTATAGAGATGTGACGTCCGTGGCTGGACTAATGCGAATATTGCTTACAAGCAACCTATTTTATACAACGTTAGATGATGTACAGCGACAGTATAGAGATGTGACGTCCCTGGCTGGACTAATGCGAATATTGCTTACAACCAACCTATTTTATACAACGTTAGATGATGTACAGTCGTAACAAGAGAGTTTATACTGTATATATGATATTTATATTGCAGGTCCAGGTTGACTTATTTATTTGAACATGTTGACTGTACAATATAATTGATGCAGACAAAATTGTGTTCCCCTTGCTTTTATTCTAACGCTATATAAAGTACAATGTATATTTTTATTGAAATGTTTCGTTGAATTCCATATAACAGCACCATAATCAATCAGTGCTTATTTCAAGATTAAAAAGATGTTTAATTCTACGAATTGCATATCGAACTTACAGAACCATCACCAAACACGGGAGACAACTCAAACAAACAATACAACACTGTATCCTGACGAGTTATTCACCTTGTTTATAATCTATAACGGGTGGACATATGATTCACATGTACGCCCACGTACAACATATGTACCGTTACATGTTGCAGAGTTTCATACCATTTATTACTTACGAAATTTGCACAGAAGGAAATGCAATCACGAGTTACAATATCCTGCACTAGCGGATTCAGGGGGGGGGGGGGCGCACCCGACGCGCGCCCCCCTAAAATTCCCCAACCTTACATGTACTCGTATGTGATGCTGGCTGGCAACGGCAACGGGGCCGCGGACATTTTATGACTCTCAACTTCTCATCTGTATCTTAAACTAGTCAAAACGAGTCACACATTGTATTGGCATTCAGCCAAGATATTTAATACGCATGACAAAGTGTTATCATCGCTACCAGACAGGGACCGTCGCTAGTACCCTGACTGTCGCTAGTACCCTGACTGTCGCTAGTACCCTGACTGTCGCTAGTGCCCTGACCGTCGCTAGTACCCTGACCGTCGCTAGTGCCCTGACCGTCGCTAGTACACTGACCGTCGCTAGTACCCTGACCGTCGCTAGTACCCTGACCGTCGCTAGTACCCTGACTGTCGCTAGTACCCTGACTGCTATCTAGGGTGTGAAAACAGTCGGCGGATTAATAAAGGTATGAAAGGAAGCATATTAACCAAGTGACAAGTATATTTATATTGGCATTGTTGCGAATCTTAAAATTTTGATAATTACATTTACTTGACGATCAATTAAATGGCGATAATCTCATTTACTCACAAAAAGTATTTTAACAGTGCACACAGACACAACTTAAATACATATTCTGAATCTGCATTATGAAAGTAGCGGATCAGTGGTCCAGCGGTAAAACGATGGACTTGTAATCCAGGGATCGCTGGTTCGATTCCCCGCTCCATCACTGACCGTACTAACAGTCTTTCGGACGAGACTTTAAAAACCGAGGTCCCGTGTATGATGCTTTACATCGAGCACGTAAAAGAACCAGGGGTGCTTCTGGAACTGGGGCATCTTCTGT
This sequence comes from Mactromeris polynyma, assembly GCA_032209605.1. Classification (NCBI taxonomy): domain Eukaryota; kingdom Metazoa; phylum Mollusca; class Bivalvia; order Venerida; family Mactridae; genus Mactromeris; species Mactromeris polynyma. Next base: position 2,822,174 of record JASFXZ010000013.1, on the reverse strand, counting down.
ATCATGCACTATCCTCCAAATCTAATATGACTAACATTCTTCTGGAGGCGTCGCCCATGTGGGAAACCGGTGGCGACGATAAATAAAAGCATATACAACAACAAGTAGACTTTGAAATGGATGTTCCAAAATATATCCCTAAAAGTCCCGAGTTTTTTTTACAAAATTACACATATCACGGACATATAAACCATGTCCGTGAAAATATACATGTATGAATGAATGTAATAATTTTTAAACAGAACAGAACAGAACAGAATATATCTTTATTACACCCAGGTACACATGTTACAACATGGGGTTATGACGTTTATCGTTGTTATTGTATAAATATAATTTGGTTAGTTCTGGTCAAGTTAACATTAACTATTTTGTTAGGGTGAGTTTGCATTATTAAAGTAGATAACAAAACAATGAAGGGATGGATTGATGAGAGGGGGGACAGTATAAAGTATAAAGAATAGAATTTACACACACAAAAAAGAGATAACAATAGATATCAGCATTTTACAACATGAGTGAGGAAAGGTAAATAATAGTTTTAAGTCTTGTAAGTCTTCGTCGATATCGAAGTATTCATTAAAATAAGTGTCTGCCGGTATGAAATCTCTCAAGTTGCCGGTTCTACCATTCGTATCTCCGGCTAAATATACATATTTATACATAGAACATTTTTCAGTAATTTCATTCTCAAAATTTGAAAGATAATCTTTATTGAGAAAACGGGAACTTTCCGGGGGCAGGTATATAGCTCCGAGAATAACATCTTCGTCCAAGCGAATACAATTTTTCTTAATTGAGATGCACAGAATATACTCTGAGCTGTTATCAATAACATGAATATATGGCGCAATTATTTCTCTAATATAAATACCAATACCTCCAGACTTCCGTTTGTATGATTGCAATCTATGTTTTGGAATAAATATATATCCTGGGATATCAACAATATCAGTATTATCAGTATGTGTTTCGGAGACAACAAATATATCAAAATTGTTCACGAACTCCGTAAAGTCCGGATATTCAATACGTCTTTTCAAACCGTTAACATTTAAAGAGCATATATTAAGAACATGCGTCTTCGTTTCAGATGGGATAAAATCCCACCTAATGTCCTAATGAGACACGGGTCGTTGTGATGGTCCATTTCGCAAAATATCATTTTAAAAGTGATGGATTTTGCGCCTGTCAAAGGTGATTTCCTTAAAATGTTCTCACTGGCAGGGGTTACCCCTCCCACACCACCCCATCCGCGGCCCCAATGCTCAATTTTCCTGCGCGCCTGATGTCTGAGTATGAATACGGAAATATACAGATATCCTTAATTATAAGATTTTCAAATAAGCGATTATGATTTATTGTAGCAGTATATACTATCATGATGTATAAACAGTCATTGCCGTTTTATAAGGCTTGTGCAAAACTAAAAAAAGTTACGCCCCCCCTAAAACCAAAGCCTGGATCCGCCCCTGTCCTGTACACAGACTCGGATTAAACTCGGGATACAGAATTTATAAGGTCAACAGCGAATCTGAATAAAAATAAATAAATCTTAATGAAGAAATGAAACACTTTTAATAATAAGCATTAAATGAAGCTGCTGATACGAGATTACATAATGATGTATATAAACGCTCTGGTCAATAAAAAAAGTAAAAACACCCAAAATAATTGATCGTTGATGAGACTCGAACCATACCATGACTTGTCTGTACCATTCATGCCTGCTACTATACCGACTGCGCTACAATGCCACATATGATTCAATACAGTATTTACTTTATTATTTGCACCGGTCTTGTAAAAACACTCCAAAACCGGTTGTCAAATGTATTGACGCGATTCACGTGATTTTCGTTCATTGGATTCAATCTTCAACACATCTACTCACAATTTTGCCGAAGATATAGGCATGACAAGATGGACAGAAAGGAGAAGATTGCAGCGACGAATTAATAAACAACTTCAAGGTGTGAATCTGATGGAGATTAATTCAAGTGAGTTTTCTTCTAAAAATGTTCCTTATATATTGCATGTATATTGTTTTATTTTCAGACTAAGACTTTTTCTAGCGTCACGTGTTGATGTCATTTCACTATTTGTTCTATTCTCTCAGTTGAAAATGTTTATTAGTGAATTTCATAATTATAAACACAATATATCTACATGTATATACGAACGGAATTTTGAAATGAATTATTTATACAGTTTCTTTTTGGAAAACAAATTTTGAATTGGCGGGTTTTTATTCAATGTTCTTCCGTTTCACCGCATCAAGGGCATACTTGTTAAAGTTCATGTCAAGCGGATTGCTATTGCAATTGCTACAACTAACGCAACACAAATTTCTGGGAATTCAATACATTCTAACTCAAATCAGTTGCATGATATAAATGATAAGAGTAACAAGAATAAATTGGGTGTTTAATATATGCCTTTGGACCCTTGGGACCTTAGAAAACTGGTCTTAATATTGAGGTTGATTAAATACCAAAACAGTAAAATTGGATTTCGTGTTCGTAGTATTGAGGTGGTCTTAATATTGAGGTGGTCTTAATATTGAGGTGGTCTCTAAGTAAGGTTGTACTGTACTAGCATTATTATCCATTATGATAGTAAGACGGTACAACAACTTATTTATTCTAGATTTTATCAACCAAGTAGAAATTTGATGTTGTTATTTTTTACATATTTTCTAAGAAGTCTGAACAGTTTAAGTATTTTTGTTTTTAAATTACATAATTTGTCAATAACAAATAATCTATCTGTATCTGCTCATTTAGACGAACATTTAGATATATAATAATCCATATTGCATAGTTATTCTACTTAAACAATCGGTGAATTGTAATATGCAAAACCTGCTTAACATGAACCTTAATGTTCTTACTTCGCTAATGATAAAACGAACTTTCATGAGTTTGATATCGACGCATTTCCTAACCGGAAATGGCGTAGTTTTAGACATCAAAACGAAAACATCATTTTTCTGTGGCATGAATTGGAAATTCCTTCAAATTAGAGAGGATTTTGTACGAACAAGGAATGACATTATGAGTCAATAATCATGTGGGGAAAAAGCAATAATGTTCATAAAAACGTTCCCAGTCGAGTTGAATGTCTGATTTCGCACAAAATATGGTATAAATTTTGATGAAATATCGCTCAAAGTAGACAGTAGCAATAGCTCAATTGGTAGCGATGCCGTCTAGTAACTTCTACCAATAGATAGGGTGTGAGTTCGAGACACATTCCAGTCTCCTATTTTTATGGACAATATGAATTTTTATCCCTTACTCAGTGCTTGTCAATTATACTTGTAGTTTGTCGTTTCTGTCTGTTTTTTTGTGTGTGTTTTTTTGTTATCGTCTAATTGTTTTGTCGTTAAATCAAACTTGTTTAATGATGGCTATAGTGTCGTCGCTAAAATGTTCATTTGAACCCTCAACGTTCAAGTAGCCATATCAACTTTGTTCCATATACTGTGTAGCGATAAATGTACATGTAAATCTACTGCACGATGGTATCGTGCGCTTAGTGAATCACTTATAAATACACTTGTTACACAGTGTTTTTAATTAATGATATTCGAGCGAACATAAATTAGTGTAAGACGTGCAAGTACAACTGTAGTTGACCAACGAAATATATAATATTGTAATGAAAAGAAAACAACTACCTCCCGATTGTCTCGAACTCTGACCCAAAAAATTGCATTGTAAGGCGCTGACCCGCTACAATCTGAGCTATCACGGCTGTTAGTTTAATGAAATCAATATCACAAACATGGTAATGCCGCATATAGCGGTTTTATGTCTTGTCCTAATGAAAGTCATCATCATCATCATCATCTGTTCTAATTTAAAGAATACATGTTCCTTAAACTGCCATATACACATTAAAAAAGAAAATAACTATGTGTCACCTGAAATATATTCCCCACATCAGACAGTGGACAAATCTTTAGGACCAGTTTGGGGTATGTTTAATAAAATAACAGAATAAAATATGCTAAAATGTTTAATGTTGCTTGATTAAAATTCTACTAACAGTTTCGAGCAGATAAAAGTGAGCAATCATTAACATATTATTTCATCGCATCGCCACAGCCGTAGACGGTCGGACCCGGGATCAAACTCGCGATCTTCGCACTGGAATTTTAGTGCGATACCGGCTGCGCTAGACGGGGATTCGTGATAAATCATCATTATTATCTTAACAGATAACACCAATGTGCATTAGCAATTTACATGCTTTTGTCGCAACTGATAGAAATGTTTACAAATGTGTTTAAACTTATTATTTCTGTGAGGTTTCTTTAAAATCCACAAGTTGGTCATATATGCAGAGGCGAAGCGCTGACAAAGCATCGTATATGCCCACTATAATGCATTTGTACATAAATGGGTCATAACTATTTCGACTGACGGGGGTTCAGAAACATTGATACATAAGTCAGTTTATTTCCTTTTCAAAATTAACTTTTTTGATATTGTTTCCTTATTCAAATACACATTTCAAAAACACCTTTAAGAGAAGTGTGCTTAATGCGGCGACGAGGCACATGTCCGCCGCATAAAGCTAACGTGAACTCAATGCGGCGCTCTTCGCCGCATATAATTCACGCATGAACTTAATGCGGCGTTCTTCGCCGCATGTAGTTCGTGCGCGAACTATATGCGGCACGGACTATATGTGGCACTACAGAGCTTATCGTGTAAAAAACATGTGATGCTAGTAATACGTGAACTGTACAATTTAGCGATACTTACCTTCGTCATAGCTGAGATAGGATGGCTCCTATCTGTACGAGGCTTAATATCATTAACAATCAAATCATAAACTACGCCAATCAGATATCATGATAATCTGCAATTTTCTATAAGTTTCTTCGAGCGTTCATACGGTCGACCATTTTTACGCAAAACGTAGAGATTTACGGTCGGTAATTTCTAACGTAACTTTACGCTCTAACTTACGCAAATACCTACGTACGCAAATATGAGTGAAACGCATTTACGTAGAAATTTTGTACGTACGCAAAAACTTACGAAAATCTTTGATTTACGCAAGCATAAGTATGTTAGTAAAACAGTACCCAGCTGTACATGTAAGGTTATCGTACACGAATGATTTGAAACCCATATTTCATCAATACAAGCTGCACGTGAATCTTGGGGATTTCACCAAACCGACGTTACGTAATAACAATTGAATCACCAGCGACAAACAGTATGGAATTAAATCGATATCTTCTTTTAAAGTCAATGGTAATTTGCTATATACAATTCCTATGCCTTACGCCTTCAAACATAAGAAATTCCACCTATGCGTTTCTTTTTTCTTTCAGTATATATCGTACAAATCGAGTGTTAATCAATCCATTTTTCAAAGGGAAAATCTTTAGTGAACCATGTTCAATTTTCTAGGTCTATTAAGTTATTTGTCAGACATTATATAAATGAGATAACAGTTTCTTTTAGTGAATTAAGAATTGTGTTTAATGGAATTTGGTGGGGTTTTCATTTCTTTGTCGTTTGAAAATATGATTGGTAATATTGTGATAGACTGTATTTTTGCGTATGTCAAGGTGGATGCTTGGTCATTGCAAATGTTGAGTTAATGCTTTCCTTGTTATTGTTAAGCTGATGGTGGTGTTGTGATGCATTAATTGTAGTAAATGTTGTTAATGGTGTTGTGATACTTTCTTTGTTTTTTTAAATGTTGTTGGTGATATTGTGATGCTTCCTTTGTTGTTGTAAATACTGTAGGTGGTGTTGTGATGCTTTCTTTGTTGTTGTAAATGTGGAAGGTGGTGTTGTGATGCATTCGTTGTTGCTGTAAATGAGTAGATGGTGTTGTGATGCTTTCTTTGTTGTTGTAATTATTATTGGTAGTGTTGATATGCATTCTTAGTTATTGTAAATGTTGTTGGTGGTGTTGTTATGATGTTTGGTGTTGTAAATATTGTCAGTGCTTTTGTGATGATTTCTTTGTTGTTGTAAATGAGTAGATGGTGTTGTGATGCTTTCTTTGTTGTTTGTTGATATAATTATTGTCAGTGCTGTTGGATGCGTTGCTTGTTTGTCGTTGTAAATATTGTTGGTGGTGTTTTGACAAATTCTTTGTTACTGTAAATATTGCTGGTGGTGTTGTGATGCATTCGTTGTTGTTGTAAATGTTGTAGATGGTGTTGTGATGCTTTCTTTGTTGTTGTAAATAATGTAGGTGGTGTTGTGATGCTTTCTTTGTTGTTGTAAATATTGCTGGTGGTGTTTTGATGCATTCGTTGTTGCTGTAAATGTTGTAGATGGTGTTGTGATGCTTTCTTTGTTATTGTAAATATTGTCAGTGCTGTTGTGATGCGTTGTTTGTTGTTGTAATTAATGTCAGTGCTGTTGTGATGCGTTGTTTGTTGTTGTAATTAATGTCAGTGCTGTTGTGATGCGTTGTTTGTTGTTGTAATTAATGTCAGTGCTGTTGTGATGCGTTGTTTGTTGTTGTAATTAATGTCAGTGCTGTTGTTATGCTTTATTTGTTGTTGTAAATAATGTTAGTGTTGTTGTGATGCTTTCGTTGTTGTTGTAAATATTGTCAGTGCTGTTGTGATGCTTTCTATGTTGTTGTAAATATTGTTGGTGGTGTTGTGATGCTTTCTTTGTTATTGTAAATGGGTAGATGGTGTTGTGATGCGATCCTTGTTGTTGTAAATTATGTAGATGGTGTTGTGATGCTTTCTTTGTTATTGTAAATATTGTCAGTGCTGTTGTGATGCGTTGTTTGCTGTAGAGTTGTCTATGTCGTAGGTAGTGTTGTGAAGATTTCTTTGTTGTTTTAAATAGTGTTGGTGGTGTTGTGATGCTTTCTTTGTTGTTGTAGATATTGTTGGCGGTGTTGTGATGCTTTCTTTGTTGTTGTAAATATTGTTGGTGGTGTTGTGATGCTTTCTTTGTTGTTGTAAATATTGTTGATGGTGTTGTGATGCTTTCTTCGTTGTTGTAAATACTGTTGGTGGTGTTGTGATGCTTTCTTTGCTGTTGTAGATATTGTTGATGGTGTTGTGATGCTTTCTATGTTGTTGTAAATATTATTGATTGGGTTGTGATGCTTTCTTCGTTGTTGTAAATATTGTTGGTGGTATTGTGATGCTTTCTTTGTTGTTGTAAATATTGTTGATGGTGTTGTTATGCTTTCTTTGTTGTTGTAAATATTGTTGGTGGTGTTGTGATGCTTTCTTTGTTGTTGTAAATATTGTTGATGGTGTTGTGATGCTTTCTTCGTTATTGTAAATACTGTTGGTGGTGTTGTGATGCTTTCTTTGCTGTTGTAGATATTGTTGATGGTGTTGTGATGCTTTCTATGTTGTTGTAAATATTATTGATTGGGTTGTGATGCTTTCTTCGTTGTTGTAAATATTGTTGGTGGTATTGTGATGCTTTCTTTGTTGTTGTAAATATTGTTGGTGGTGTTGTTATGCTTTCTTCGTTGTTGTAAATATTGTTGGTGGTGTTGTGATGCTTTCTTCGTTGTTGTAAATATTGTTAGTGGTGTTGTGATGCTTTCTTTGTTGTTGTAAATAATGTAGGTTGTGCTGTAATGCTTTCTTCGTTGTTGTAAATATTGTTGGTGGTGTTGTGATGCTTTCTTCGTTGTTGTAGATGTTGTTGATGGTGTTGTGATGCTTTCTTTGTTGTTGTAAATATTGTTGGCGGTGTGGTGATGCTTTCTTCGTTGTTGTAAATAATGTAGGTTGTGCTGTAATGCTTTCTTCGTTGTTGTAAATATTGCTGGTGGTGTTGTGATGCTTTCTTCGTTGTTGTAAATATTGTTGGTGGTGTTGTGATGCTTCCTTCGTTGTTGTAAATATTGTTGGTAGTGTTGTGAAGCTTTCTTCGTTGTTGTAAATATTGTTGATGGTGTTGTGATGCTTTCTTCGTTGTTGTAAATACTGTTGATGGTGTTGTGATGCTTTCTGCGTTGTTGTAAATATTGTTGGTGGTGTTGTGATGCTTTCTTTGTTGTTGTAAATACTGTTGGTGGTGTTGAGATGCTTTCTTTGTTGTTGTAAATACTGTTGGTGGTGTTGTGATGCGTTCTTCGTTGTTGTAAATACTGTTGGTGGTGTTGTGATGCTTTCTTTGTTGTTGTAAATATTGTTGGTGGTGTCGTGATGCTTTCTTCGTCGTTGTAGATGTTGTTGATGGTGTTGTGATGCTTTCTTTGTTGTTGTAAATATTGTTGGTGGTATTGTGATGCTTTCTTTGACATTGTGAAAGTTGTAGGTGGTGTTGTAACGCTTTCTTTGTTGTTGTAAATGGTGTTTGTGGTGTTTTGATGCATTCTTCGTTATTGTAAATATTGCTGGTGGTGTTGTGATACATTCGTTGTTATTTTAAATGCTGAAGGTGCTGTTGTGATGCTTTTGTAGTGGAACATGTTGTTTGTGATGCTTTATTTGTTGATGTAAATGTTCTAAGTGACGTTGTGAGCGTTCAATGTTGTTGTAAGTGTGGAAGGTGGTGATGTGATGGTCGTTGTTGTTGTAAACTATCTATTATCTGCAAAACAAGTATCGTAAACGATGCATATAGACTGTGCAATAATGTATAAATATGGAGTATGTCAATTTAAAGTGGCTATTTCGATTTGTGTTTATCAAGATTATTAGCAAGGCAGCTTAATTTTGTTGAACGAATAATTTTAGCATTTTGTATTCATTTCAGAGAATTTGAAATAAAAGGCAGAATGGTCTTTTGAAAACAATGGTGCACGTTGACGAGACTGTGTACATGCACTATAAAGGAAGGAATTGAAGATCTGTCTTGGTGAGTCTGCAGTAAATTTTATCGACAGCTTTTAAATGGAAACAAATCCAGCCAATATTTGATCTCTGCTTGTGGGCTTTCATCCGGGACATGGTAAGATTTGGTCGCCGTAATTTGTCATTTTTTATACATTTCAGAGAATTGGAAATTAAAGTCGGAACGGAGGTTTGAAAACAATGGTGGCACGTTGACGAGATTGTGTACAAGCACAAATAAAGGAAGAAATGGAAGATCTATCTTAGTGAGTGTGCAGTATATTTTATTGATTGCGTTTGTATGGAAACAAATACAGCCAGAATTTGATCATTGTTTGTCGGCTTTGATCCGGGATATGATAAGATTTGGTCACCGTTATTGGTAATTTTGTATACATTTCAGAGAATTGGAAACTAAAGTCGGAATGGATGCTTGAAAACAATGGTAGCACGTTGAAGAGACTGTGTAATTATACAGATAAAGAAAGCAGTAGAAGATCTACATGTATGTTGGTTAGTCGGAAATATATTTCATTTTTAGCTTATTGTATGCAAAACGAACCTGCTGATAGTTGAACTCTCTTTTCGTTTTTGAATGGCCACATGCTTAGAATTTGTAGAAGTTAGAGACAAGAAAAGACAGAAACGAGAGACTGCAGCTACGCATTTCACCTAACGAAGAACCTCAAACGTTGGGAACAAGACGAATATAAATTTAAGTAAGTATCGCATGTATATTCCATGTTATTTATTTTTATCAGATCAATGATTTTCTACAAGCCTGATGATGAATACATTGCATTTGCTTGTCATGGTGCTTTGTTTGTTGTTCCGAATTTTGAAGGATGAGTTACGATTTTGCATTGCGATAAGTGAATGTTTTGGGTGGTATTACGATGCTCTTGTCGTTTAGTGGATGCTGTTGGTTGTGTTATGGTGGTTTGCTTGTTGTTTGCGATTATCATAAACGGATTTGTGGCGTGTTTTGTTCGTTGTGGCCAATGTTCTGATTGGTGGATCGATGTTTTGTTTGGTATTGCGGATTTCGATGGCGATGATATTAATGTTGCTTTTGTGTTGTTGATTGTGTGGCAAGTGTTGTTATGGTTTCTGTGTTGTTTTTGAGTGGGACAGTGTTATGTGGTGTGTTTGATTTTGTTGATTTTGGTGTCATTGTCGTGTTTGAGCTGTTGATTTTCAGTTATTTACATTGATTATGATGGAATGATTGCGGTTTTGTCTAATGATTGATTAATATGTTATTGTTTCATGCAACTTCTTATTTGGATTTCATATTCATCAAGATGAACACCGATGATGACTCTGTCAGCGGTCAACTGGATCCATCCAGGGAACGGTAAGACCGAAACGTGTTTTAATGAAACCGCTAACTGTCTTGGAACGTTTCTAAAAAATCTACATATACATTTGTAATCAAATATCAATGGGTATTTCTTGTTTGTATTTTTGTTAAATATTATACATATATTTCAATTATCTCTCTTAATGGGTTAACTTTTTATTGTTTTTTGTGAGTTTTAAGATCGCATATTAATATACCTGTATCTGGGTACATCTACATTGTCGACCCGAAAGGGTCCAAGGTGAATTGTGTCTATAAAATGTTTTACAAGTCTACTGCAATCTAAAATTCACGTTGGGAATCGAAACCATTATTTGCTTCTCTGGATAGTATACTTGCATTAATATTACAGGTTTGGCATAGCACTTGTGTCAGTAGACAGATTAATACGCGGGTCACGTGAGTATGGTTTATATTGCTGGCACGTTTTATTTCGTTTCTGTAAAGCCCGATAAATGCAACTCATAACGCCTGATTATTGCGTTCGTCTGTGCGACCGTCACTTTATATAGATATTAATTTGAGTCTTCTCATTACATTTATTAATGCCTGACATCTAATCACTGCAAAACAAGTATCGTAAACGATTCATATAGACTGTGCAATAATGTATAAATATGGAGTATGTCAATTTAAAGTGGTTATTTCGATTTATGTTTATCACTGTTATTAGCAAGGCAGCTTAATGCTTGTTGAAATAATGTATTTGGCATTTTGTATTCATTGCAGAGAATTGGAAATAAAAGTCAGAATGGTCTTTTGAAAACAATGGTGCACGTTGACGAGACTGTGTACATGCACACATATAGGAATAAATTGAAGATTTGTCTTGGTGAGTCTGCAGTAAATGTTATCGATAGCTTTTGTATGGCAAACAAATTCAGCCTATATTTGATCTCTGCTTGTGGGCTTTCATCCGGGATTTGGTTAGATTTGGTCGCCGTTATTGATCATTTTGTATACATTTCAGAGAAATAGAAATAAAAGCAAGAACGGACGTTTGAAAACAATGGTGGCACGTGGACGAGACTGTGTACATACACACATATAGGTAGAAATGGAAGATCTATCTTGGTGAGTCTGCAGTAGACTTTATCGATAGCATTTGTATTGTAAAAAATCCAGCCAATATGTGATATCTGTTTATCGGCTTTCATCCGGGACATGGTTAGATTTGGTCGCCGTAATTTGTCATTTTTTATACATTTCAGAGAATTGGAAATTAAAGTCGGAACGGAGGTTTGAAAACAATGGTGGCACGTTGACGAGATTGTGTACAAGCACAAATAAAGGAAGAAATGGAAGATCTATCTTAGTGAGTGTGCAGTATATTTTATTGATTGCGTTTGTATGGAAACAAATACAGCCAGAATTTGATCATTGTTTGTCGGCTTCGATCCGGGATATGATAAGATTTGGTCACCGTTATTGGTAATTTTGTATACATTTCAGAGAATTGGAAACTAAAGTCGGAATGGATGCTTGAAAACAATGGTAGCACGTTGAAGAGACTGTGTAATTATACAGATAAAGAAAGCAGTAGAAGATCTACATGTATGTTGGTTAGTCGGAAATATATTTTATTTTTAGCTTATTGTATGCCAAACGAACCTGCTGATAGTTGAACTCTCTTTTCGTTTTTGAATGCCCACATGCTTAGAATTTGTAGAAGTTAGAGACAAGAAAAGACAGAAACGAGAGACTGCAGCTACGCATTTCACCTAACGAAGAACCTCAAACGTTGGGAACAAGACGAATATAAATTTAAGTAAGTATCGCATGTATATTCCATGTTATTTATTTTTATCAGATCAATGATTTTCTACAAGCCTGATGATGAATACATTGCATTTGCTTGTCATGGTGCTTTGTTTGTTGTTCCGAATTTTGAAGGATGAGTTACGATTTTGCATTGCGATAAGTGAATGTTTTGGGTGGTATTACGATGCTCTTGTCGTTTAGTGGATGCTGTTGGTTGTGTTATGGTGGTTTGCTTGTTGTTTGCGATTATCATAAACGGATTTGTGGCGTGTTTTGTTCGTTGTGGCCAATGTTCTGATTGGTGGATCGATGTTTTGTTTGGTATTGCGGATTTCGATGGCGATGATATTAATGTTGCTTTTGTGTTGTTGATTGTGTGGCAAGTGTTGTTATGGTTTCTGTGTTGTTTTTGAGTGGGACAGTGTTATGTGGTGTGTTTGATTTTGTTGATTTTGGTGTCATTGTCGTGTTTGAGCTGTTGATTTTCAGTTATTTACATTGATTATGATGGAATGATTGCGGTTTTGTCTAATGATTGATTAATATGTTATTGTTTCATGCAACTTCTTATTTGGATTTCATATTCATCAAGATGAACACCGATGATGACTCTGTCAGCGGTCAACTGGATCCATCCAGGGAACGGTAAGACCGAAACGTGTTTTAATGAAACCGCTAACTATCTTGGAACGTTTCTAAAAAATCTACATATACATTTGTAATCAAATATCAATGGGTATTTCTTGTTTGTATTTTTGTTAAATATTATACATATATTTCAATTATCTCTCTTAATGGGTTAACTTTTTATTGTTTTTGTGAGTTTTAAGATCGCATATTAATATACCTGTATCTGGGTACATCTACATTGTCGACCCGAAAGGGTCCAAGGTGAATTGTGTCTATAAAATGTTTTACAAGTCTACTGCAATCTAAAATTCACGTTGGGAATCGAAACCATTATTTGCTTCTCTGGATAGTATACTTGCATTAATATTACAGGTTTGGCATAGCACTTGTGTCAGTAGACAGATTAATACGCGGGTCACGTGAGTATGGTTTATATTGCTGGCACGTTTTATTTCGTTTCTGTAAAGCCCGATAAATGCAACTCATAACGCCTGATTATTGCGTTCGTCTGTGCGACCGTCAGTTTATATAGATATTAATTTGAGTCTTCTCATTACATTTATTAATGCCTGACATCTAATCACTGCAAAACAAGTATCGTAAACGATTCATATAGACTGTGCAATAATGTATAAATATGGAGTATGTCAATTTAAAGTGGTTATTTCGATTTATGTTTATCACTGTTATTAGCAAGGCAGCTTAATGCTTGTTGAAATAATGTATTTGGCATTTTGTATTCATTGCAGAGAATTGGAAATAAAAGTCAGAATGGTCTTTTGAAAACAATGGTGCACGTTGACGAGACTGTGTACATGCACACATATAGGAATAAATTGAAGATTTGTCTTGGTGAGTCTGCAGTAAATGTTATCGATAGCTTTTGTATGGCAAACAAATTCAGCCTATATTTGATCTCTGCTTGTGGGCTTTCATCCGGGATTTGGTTAGATTTGGTCGCCGTTATTGGTCATTTTGTATACATTTCAGAGAAATAGAAATAAAAGCAAGAACGGACGTTTGAAAACAATGGTGGCACGTGGACGAGACTGTGTACATACACACATATAGGAAGAAATGGAAGATCTATTTTGGTGAGTCTGCAGTAGACTTTATCGATAGCATTTGTATTGTAAAAAATCCAGCCAATATGTGATATCTGTTTATCGGCTTTCATCCGGGACATGGTTAGATTTGGTCGCCGTAATTTGTCATTTTTTATACATTTCAGAGAATTGGAAATTAAAGTCGGAACGGAGGTTTGAAAACAATGGTGGCACGTTGACGAGATTGTGTACAAGCACAAATAAAGGAAGAAATGGAAGATCTATCTTAGTGAGTGTGCAGTATATTTTATTGATTGCGTTTGTATGGAAACAAATACAGCCAGAATTTGATCATTGTTTGTCGGCTTTGATCCGGGATATGATAAGATTTGGTCACCGTTATTGGTAATTTTGTATACATTTCAGAGAATTGGAAACTAAAGTCGGAATGGATGCTTGAAAACAATGGTAGCACGTTGAAGAGACTGTGTAATTATACAGATAAAGAAAGCAGTAGAAGATCTACATGTATGTTGGTTAGTCGGAAATATATTTTATTTTTAGCTTATTGTATGCAAAACGAACCTGCTGATAGTTGAACTCTCTTTTCGTTTTTGAATGGCCACATGCTTAGAATTTGTAGAAGTTAGAGACAAGAAAAGACAGAAACGAGAGACTGCAGCTACGCATTTCACCTAACGAAGAACCTCAAACGTTGGGAACAAGACGAATATAAATTTAAGTAAGTATCGCATGTATATTCCATGTTATTTATTTTTATCAGATCAATGATTTTCTACAAGCCTGGGGGGCGTTTTATCAACGTGTCTTACGACGTTTTTTGTCGTAAGTCTGTCGTAAGACGCCGAATCTACGACAAGGGCGTTTTATCAACGTTTGTCGTAGCTAAGATGTCGTAACTTTGCCTATTTTTGTCGTAACTTTTAAGACAGGTCCGAGGCTGTCTTAGCGTGTCGTAACTCAAACAAAAATGGCCGCCCTGTGAGTCCGCTTCAAAGACATTTTAAGCATTTTCAACAAATAAAGCATAATTCGAATACTTTTGGGACGAAGTGTTAATGACGGGTACGAAAATTAACGAGAGGGAATCGCTTAAATGTGCTAAATGTAAACACAATTTAAGAAAAACAACTGAAATGCCTTCGCTGGATCCATGCCAGGTAATCGCTTTTTTTCTTCTCTCTTTTCATAGATAGATCAATATCACGCCCCACACTTTGTCATGACATATTGAATTTATGCATTTTACATTCAATAGCTGTCATTATTTCAAGGGAGAATACTCCTTCATTGACTTCATTGACATGCCGAGAAAGCGCCAAATTTACGTATTATTTCATTAACTTGTTCGTTTATAAAGCACTTACGTCAGTCATAAAATAAATGCATCTATTGATTTCATTTTATGAGTTGTGTGAGGAATATCTGTAACGTGTTACTTATAGTTAGTAAAAAGTAAACATTACCCCACCCACTTGTATCTGACTTATCCGTTACTGTTGCTGAAAAGAAGGCTTATTTTCAATTATTTATTAATAGTATGCAGTCACTGAATGGCATATTTGTTATATTGCTATATTCCCTTGACGGTCCCATACCCATAATATGTTACCAATATATACAGGGATATTGGTCCCAGCAAAGACTTATATAAAATACTTATATTTAGGTATTTGGTCCCAGCCCTAATGTTTAGAACTTTGTGTTTTAGATCCTCCTCTTACCATTATTCTCTTATGCACTCAAGTGATCTGTGTTGGAGGCTCTAATTTAGACATGCCTACTATTACTCATTTTATGTTACAACAACACCTACTATCATGATACTCAGATATACTGGAATTAATGCACAATATATAAACAAGTTGTATTTTGGTTTTAGATTTCAATCATCAATGAGGTGCACCAGCACTCACATGATGTTTATCTGTGTATTACATTATTGCAATGTTCATTGTGTCATTAAAATGATGAAATTAATTTACTACACACTTCTTCATTGCAGATTTACATCCAGACAGAGCATACTTGTATGCATAATATATAATGGTGCAATGTCATACCATGAAATAGGATCAAACACTCAATTAGATGTTTGTCTAAACAGGATATATGGTAAATATTATGCTTGAATGCAATAGTTCTTATAAATAAAATTTAGCATTGATTATATGAAATAAAATTCTTGGATGACAGTTCACTTTATAACTAAACATGGATAAATTACTTAAAATATATTCATTTAGCCAGATTATGGTAAAAGTTGATATTTCTATTGAATAATGTACTGCTTGATATGAATTAATGAATTTAAGTAATTGAATGTAAGTAATAAAAATAAATATTAAATTTGTGTATATTAATTATTTTCAGGTATGTACATATATGACCTGTTGGTTAATTGCAATGGACACATGAACACATATGATATAAAATAAAGGAGCTTATACCACACAAGGAAAATAGAGACAAATCAATAGGAAATAATCAGCAAATCTGTCATCATACCAACACATGAGTAAATATGACTATAGTGTCAGTTATTGAATTTGTGACATTCAAATTTAAATTGCTGTTTAAGGTGATTCAACTTACATTAACATTTAATGGAAACTTTACATTTTGTGTGATTAGTGATTATTGGATGGTTTAGCATTTCTATTGTCTTTATATTCCATATGATAAGCTGTACAAATATTCTAGTGTTTATTGCTCAGTACAGATAATGGTTATAAATGTGTCCTCTTGTACACAAATATACATGTAGCAAGGTGGTACTTTCTACAGCCATCTCACAGGGATTTATTTGTGATTCTTCCCATATCTACTCGGTGGTCTGAACAAATTTTTATCTCGACTTATTTGATAACACACTTATATGGCCTAGAATGTTTTGAAATTGTACTGAAAATAAATGGATTTGCATTTCTTGGATATATGCATATTAACGCTCTATTACAATTACATGTAATGTTAAGTTTAAACAGTATCATTAAATATTATAGAGATTATTTATGCTAGTTTTGTGCTTGTAAATGGAATCATTTAGATAAAATCAGGGACTATGTGTTATTGTGAGTTCTAGATAAAAAAGAAAATATGAAATCATGTAGTAAAATGACAATCACATTTTTTAAAATAAACATTCAACCCCTACAATTATCTTTTTATTAGTTTAAACATATTTATTTGTCTAAATTGTCATGTAATATGCAACAAATACAGGATAATAAAGTGCATGTAATAGACAAGTGGATAGAATTGGAAGCTAAAGCTTATTGAAATTCTCTCCACTATCTTTTTATTGAAGGTATTAACTGATAACAAAGTGTACATGATATATAATTTAGTGATGAAATGAAGACCTGTGAATATTTAATAAAAAAAGGATGAACCAGCATTTGTGTTTCTTGTATCATTTCTATGTATATTCTCAAACATTGTCCAAACATCTTACATATTGTCCTCAACATTTGCACCTAGTAACATTTAATTGTCATGGACTGGGTTTAGATCAGAATTAAAGTCTCTATCAACAAATAAAACAGACAATTAGCTACTTGGAACACATCAACATTGAATTTTATCTCTAGACCAGCAGACAACTTTTGGATCAATTTTCAGATTTTTTAAATAAGTTGGAAGAATATGAAAATGAATACACATACTGCTATGGTCATACATATATTGTAGAAAAGGAAATGAGTTCAGGAATTGTCATATAATACATAATTACACAAGCCAATTACTGTTTTATGGAAAGTATTGTACACAAAGTTCCAACTGCCAACCAAACAATTGAGATTTGAAGCTTATTATGTATATAAAGCATGGTTTTTGCTTAATGCAGAGACACAGACATGCAAGCTGAACTTCTGTACATCCATACCATGTAGTAAACACTGTAGAATCAGGTCTGAATTTACTTCCTACACATATGAAAGCTACTTTATTTTGTTGGAAATCTTCCTATTTCACGGAAATATAAACCATATATATATATATGTCCGTGCTATTCTAAATAACCATATTTGTGGCTTTGATACTGTGCAATACAATTGGTTGAACTAAATGCAAGTAAATACTACCAAGCTGAAAGCTGGGTACTCTATTGAATACACAGTGTAGTGTAGTCATATACATAAAACAAAGATTTAATCATTTAGATGTAGGCCTATATATATATTTAATTGCAGAAATTAATATTGTACACATATATTTTAATTAAGGTGGAGTTAAGTTGTGACCATTACTATATATGACCCATATGAGGCTCATCAGGATAAAGTAACATAATCACAAGGGCTGAAATACATTGTTAATGTCAACAACACATGTGTGCATCTGTATAATATTCACAGAATGAACTCTAGTGACAGGAATATACCTTTATCTACTTGTACCTTAAGTACCTTGATGCATATATACACCTTCTAGACACAATTATGCTCCTCTTATTTACATTGATAAATGATTACAACCACCAGTATTCTTAGTCATGTTAATTACAGTTTTATTTTCATGAGATAAATATCGTGAACAGCTTAAGTACATTCACATATCCGTGCTATTCAGATCGGATCCACACAAAAATTATACATTTTTGAAGTGCTTATGTTAAAGTGAATCGGCAGTGGTTTTCATGTTTTATTCGTCTATCTGTCGTCATTAACATATTTTTGTTCCATGTTGTATGTATTCTGATAACTTTATAAATTTATCTACCTAAGTTTCTCCGATAATCGCAGATATAAGCGTTTAAAAAGTCCGTTTCATGTTAACTATTTACATTGACGACGCGAATTTGACAGGTGCGTGGGAGAATGACGCACCGGAAGTTACGTATTCTAGACCGCGTCCCGATTTTTACCGTCTTACGACAACATTTTGTCGCAGCTACGACACTCGAGTTACGACACCGTTGATAAAACGGTCTGACGATGTCTTATTTATTTGTCGTAAGTTCTGGAGTTAAGATAAGACATGTCGTAGCTACGACATCTTGATAAAACGCCCCCCTGATGATGAATACATTGCATTTGCTTGTCATGGTGCTTTGTTTGTTGTTCCGAATTTTGAAGGATGAGTTACGATTTTGCATTGCGATAAGTGAATGTTTTGGGTGGTATTACGATGCTCTTGTCGTTTAGTGGATGCTGTTGGTTGTGTTATGGTGGTTTGCTTGTTGTTTGCGATTATCATAAACGGATTTGTGGCGTGTTTTGTTCGTTGTGGCCAATGTTCTGATTGGTGGATCGATGTTTTGTTTGGTATTGCGGATTTCGATGGCGATGATATTAATGTTGCTTTTGTGTTGATGATTGTGTGGCAAGTGTTGTTATGGTTTCTGTGTTGTTTTTGAGTGGGACAGTGTTATGTGGTGTGTTTGATTTTGTTGATTTTGGTGTCATTGTCGTGTTTGAGCTGTTGATTTTCAGTTATTTACATTGATTATGATGGAATGATTGCGGTTTTGTCTAATGATTGATTAATATGTTATTGTTTCATGCAACTTCTTATTTGGATTTCATATTCATCAAGATGAACACCGATGATGACTCTGTCAGCGGTCAACTGGATCCATCCAGGGAACGGTAAGACCGAAACGTGTTTTAATGAAACCGCTAACTGTCTTGGAACGTTTCTAAAAAATCTACATATACATTTGTAATCAAATATCAATGGGTATTTCTTGTTTGTATTTTTGTTAAATATTATACATATATTTCAATTATCTCTCTTAATGGGTTAACTTTTTATTGTTTTTGTGAGTTTTAAGATCGCATATTAATATACCTGTATCTGGGTACATCTACATTGTCGACCCGAAAGGGTCCAAGGTGAATTGTGTCTATAAAATGTTTTACAAGTCTACTGCAATCTAAAATTCACGTTGGGAATCGAAACCATTATTTGCTTCTCTGGATAGTATACTTGCATTAATATTACAGGTTTGGCATAGCACTTGTGTCAGTAGACAGATTAATACGCGGGTCACGTGAGTATGGTTTATATTGCTGGCACGTTTTATTTCGTTTCTGTAAAGCCCGATAAATGCAACTTATAACGCCTGATTATTGCGTTCGTCTGTGCGACCGTCAGTTTATATAGATATTAATTTGAGACTTCTCATTACATTTATTAATGCCTGACATCTAATCACTGCAAAACAAGTATCGTAAACGATTCATATAGACTGTGCAATAATGTATAAATATGGAGTATGTCAATTTAAAGTGGTTATTTCGATTTATGTTTATCACTGTTATTAGCAAGGCAGCTTAATGCTTGTTGAAATAATGTATTTGGCATTTTGTATTCATTGCAGAGAATTGGAAATAAAAGAAGTCAGAATGGTCTTTTGAAAACAATGGTGCACGTTGACGAGACTGTGTACATGCACACATATAGGAATAAATTGAAGATTTGTCTTGGTGAGTCTGCAGTAAATGTTATCGATAGCTTTTGTATGGCAAACAAATTCAGCCTATATTTGATCTCTGCTTGTGGGCTTTCATCCGGGATTTGGTTAGATTTGGTCGCCGTTATTGGTCATTTTGTATACATTTCAGAGAAATAGAAATAAAAGCAAGAACGGACGTTTGAAAACAATGGTGGCACGTGGACGAGACTGTGTACATACACACATATAGGAAGAAATGGAAGATCTATCTTGGTGAGTCTGCAGTAGACTTTATCGATAGCATTTGTATTGTAAAAAATCCAGCCAATATGTGATATCTGTTTATCGGCTTTCATCCGGGACATGGTTAGATTTGGTCGCCGTAATTTGTCATTTTTTATACATTTCAGAGAATTGGAAATTAAAGTCGGAACGGAGGTTTGAAAACAATGGTGGCACGTTGACGAGATTGTGTACAAGCACAAATAAAGGAAGAAATGGAAGATCTATCTTAGTGAGTGTGCAGTATATTTTATTGATTGCGTTTGTATGGAAACAAATACAGCCAGAATTTGATCATTGTTTGTCGGCTTTGATCCGGGATATGATAAGATTTGGTCACCGTTATTGGTAATTTTGTATACATTTCAGAGAATTGGAAACTAAAGTCGGAATGGATGCTTGAAAACAATGGTAGCACGTTGAAGAGACTGTGTAATTATACAGATAAAGAAAGCAGTAGAAGATCTACATGTATGTTGGTTAGTCGGAAATATATTTTATTTTTAGCTTATTGTATGCAAAACGAACCTGCTGATAGTTGAACTCTCTTTTCGTTTTTGAATGGCCACATGCTTAGAATTTGTAGAAGTTAGAGACAAGAAAAGACAGAAACGAGAGACTGCAGCTACGCATTTCACCTAACGAAGAACCTCAAACGTTGGGAACAAGACGAATATAAATTTAAGTAAGTATCGCATGTATATTCCATGTTATTTATTTTTATCAGATCAATGATTTTCTACAAGCCTGATGATGAATACATTGCATTTGCTTGTCATGGTGCTTTGTTTGTTGTTCCGAATTTTGAAGGATGAGTTACGATTTTGCATTGCGATAAGTGAATGTTTTGGGTGGTATTACGATGCTCTTGTCGTTTAGTGGATGCTGTTGGTTGTGTTATGGTGGTTTGCTTGTTGTTTGCGATTATCATAAACGGATTTGTGGCGTGTTTTGTTCGTTGTGGCCAATGTTCTGATTGGTGGATCGATGTTTTGTTTGGTATTGCGGATTTCGATGGCGATGATA
This sequence comes from Mactromeris polynyma, assembly GCA_032209605.1. Classification (NCBI taxonomy): domain Eukaryota; kingdom Metazoa; phylum Mollusca; class Bivalvia; order Venerida; family Mactridae; genus Mactromeris; species Mactromeris polynyma. The sequence goes on along the minus strand of JASFXZ010000013.1, from coordinate 2,800,839 downwards.
TTAATGTTGCTTTTGTGTTGTTGATTGTGTGGCAAGTGTTGTTATGGTTTCTGTGTTGTTTTTGAGTGGGACAGTGTTATGTGGTGTGTTTGATTTTGTTGATTTTGGTGTCATTGTCGTGTTTGAGCTGTTGATTTTCAGTTATTTACATTGATTATGATGGAATGATTGCGGTTTTGTCTAATGATTGATTAATATGTTATTGTTTCATGCAACTTCTTATTTGGATTTCATATTCATCAAGATGAACACCGATGATGACTCTGTCAGCGGTCAACTGGATCCATCCAGGGAACGGTAAGACCGAAACGTGTTTTAATGAAACCGCTAACTGTCTTGGAACGTTTCTAAAAAATCTACATATACATTTGTAATCAAATATCAATGGGTATTTCTTGTTTGTATTTTTGTTAAATATTATACATATATTTCAATTATCTCTCTTAATGGGTTAACTTTTTATTGTTTTTGTGAGTTTTAAGATCGCATATTAATATACCTGTATCTGGGTACATCTACATTGTCGACCCGAAAGGGTCCAAGGTGAATTGTGTCTATAAAATGTTTTACAAGTCTACTGCAATCTAAAATTCACGTTGGGAATCGAAACCATTATTTGCTTCTCTGGATAGTATACTTGCATTAATATTACAGGTTTGGCATAGCACTTGTGTCAGTAGACAGATTAATACGCGGGTCACGTGAGTATGGTTTATATTGCTGGCACGTTTTATTTCGTTTCTGTAAAGCCCGATAAATGCAACTTATAACGCCTGATTATTGCGTTCGTCTGTGCGACCGTCAGTTTATATAGATATTAATTTGAGACTTCTCATTACATTTATTAATGCCTGACATCTAATCACTGCAAAACAAGTATCGTAAACGATTCATATAGACTGTGCAATAATGTATAAATATGGAGTATGTCAATTTAAAGTGGTTATTTCGATTTATGTTTATCACTGTTATTAGCAAGGCAGCTTAATGCTTGTTGAAATAATGTATTTGGCATTTTGTATTCATTGCAGAGAATTGGAAATAAAAGTCAGAATGGTCTTTTGAAAACAATGGTGCACGTTGACGAGACTGTGTACATGCACACATATAGGAATAAATTGAAGATTTGTCTTGGTGAGTCTGCAGTAAATGTTATCGATAGCTTTTGTATGGCAAACAAATTCAGCCTATATTTGATCTCTGCTTGTGGGCTTTCATCCGGGATTTGGTTAGATTTGGTCGCCGTTATTGGTCATTTTGTATACATTTCAGAGAAATAGAAATAAAAGCAAGAACGGACGTTTGAAAACAATGGTGGCACGTGGACGAGACTGTGTACATACACACATATAGGAAGAAATGGAAGATCTATTTTGGTGAGTCTGCAGTAGACTTTATCGATAGCATTTGTATTGTAAAAAATCCAGCCAATATGTGATATCTGTTTATCGGCTTTCATCCGGGACATGGTTAGATTTGGTCGCCGTAATTTGTCATTTTTTATACATTTCAGAGAATTGGAAATTAAAGTCGGAACGGAGGTTTGAAAACAATGGTGGCACGTTGACGAGATTGTGTACAAGCACAAATAAAGGAAGAAATGGAAGATCTATCTTAGTGAGTGTGCAGTATATTTTATTGATTGCGTTTGTATGGAAACAAATACAGCCAGAATTTGATCATTGTTTGTCGGCTTTGATCCGGGATATGATAAGATTTGGTCACCGTTATTGGTAATTTTGTATACATTTCAGAGAATTGGAAACTAAAGTCGGAATGGATGCTTGAAAACAATGGTAGCACGTTGAAGAGACTGTGTAATTATACAGATAAAGAAAGCAGTAGAAGATCTACATGTATGTTGGTTAGTCGGAAATATATTTTATTTTTAGCTTATTGTATGCAAAACGAACCTGCTGATAGTTGAACTCTCTTTTCGTTTTTGAATGGCCACATGCTTAGAATTTGTAGAAGTTAGAGACAAGAAAAGACAGAAACGAGAGACTGCAGCTACGCATTTCACCTAACGAAGAACCTCAAACGTTGGGAACAAGACGAATATAAATTTAAGTAAGTATCGCATGTATATTCCATGTTATTTATTTTTATCAGATCAATGATTTTCTACAAGCCTGATGATGAATACATTGCATTTGCTTGTCATGGTGCTTTGTTTGTTGTTCCGAATTTTGAAGGATGAGTTACGATTTTGCATTGCGATAAGTGAATGTTTTGGGTGGTATTACGATGCTCTTGTCGTTTAGTGGATGCTGTTGGTTGTGTTATGGTGGTTTGCTTGTTGTTTGCGATTATCATAAACGGATTTGTGGCGTGTTTTGTTCGTTGTGGCCAATGTTCTGATTGGTGGATCGATGTTTTGTTTGGTATTGCGGATTTCGATGGCGATGATATTAATGTTGCTTTTGTGTTGTTGATTGTGTGGCAAGTGTTGTTATGGTTTCTGTGTTGTTTTTGAGTGGGACAGTGTTATGTGGTGTGTTTGATTTTGTTGATTTTGGTGTCATTGTCGTGTTTGAGCTGTTGATTTTCAGTTATTTACATTGATTATGATGGAATGATTGCGGTTTTGTCTAATGATTGATTAATATGTTATTGTTTCATGCAACTTCTTATTTGGATTTCATATTCATCAAGATGAACACCGATGATGACTCTGTCAGCGGTCAACTGGATCCATCCAGGGAACGGTAAGACCGAAACGTGTTTTAATGAAACCGCTAACTATCTTGGAACGTTTCTAAAAAATCTACATATACATTTGTAATCAAATATCAATGGGTATTTCTTGTCTGTATTTTTGTTAAATATTATACATATATTTCAATTATCTCTCTTAATGGGTTAACTTTTTATTGTTTTTGTGAGTTTTAAGATCGCATATTAATATACCTGTATCTGGGTACATCTACATTGTCGACCCGAAAGGGTCCAAGGTGAATTGTGTCTATAAAATGTTTTACAAGTCTACTGCAATCTAAAATTCACGTTGGGAATCGAAACCATTATTTGCTTCTCTGGATAGTATACTTGCATTAATATTACAGGTTTGGCATAGCACTTGTGTCAGTAGACAGATTAATACGCGGGTCACGTGAGTATGGTTTATATTGCTGGCACGTTTTATTTCGTTTCTGTAAAGCCCGATAAATGCAACTCATAACGCCTGATTATTGCGTTCGTCTGTGCGACCGTCAGTTTATATAGATATTAATTTGAGTCTTCTCATTACATTTATTAATGCCTGACATCTAATCACTGCAAAACAAGTATCGTAAACGATTCATATAGACTGTGCAATAATGTATAAATATGGAGTATGTCAATTTAAAGTGGTTATTTCGATTTATGTTTATCACTGTTATTAGCAAGGCAGCTTAATGCTTGTTGAAATAATGTATTTGGCATTTTGTATTCATTGCAGAGAATTGGAAATAAAAGTCAGAATGGTCTTTTGAAAACAATGGTGCACGTTGACGAGACTGTGTACATGCACACATATAGGAATAAATTGAAGATTTGTCTTGGTGAGTCTGCAGTAAATGTTATCGATAGCTTTTGTATGGCAAACAAATTCAGCCTATATTTGATCTCTGCTTGTGGGCTTTCATCCGGGATTTGGTTAGTTTTGGTCGCCGTTATTGATCATTTTGTATACATTTCAGAGAAATAGAAATAAAAGCAAGAACGGACGTTTGAAAACAATGGTGGCACGTGGACGAGACTGTGTACATACACACATATAGGAAGAAATGGAAGATCTATCTTGGTGAGTCTGCAGTAGACTTTATCGATAGCATTTGTATTGTAAAAAATCCAGCCAATATGTGATATCTGTTTATCGGCTTTCATCCGGGACATGGTTAGATTTGGTCGCCGTAATTTGTCATTTTTTATACATTTCAGAGAATTGGAAATTAAAGTCGGAACGGAGGTTTGAAAACAATGGTGGCACGTTGACGAGATTGTGTACAAGCACAAATAAAGGAAGAAATGGAAGATCTATCTTAGTGAGTGTGCAGTATATTTTATTGATTGCGTTTGTATGGAAACAAATACAGCCAGAATTTGATCATTGTTTGTCGGCTTTGATCCGGGATATGATAAGATTTGGTCACCGTTATTGGTAATTTTGTATACATTTCAGAGAATTGGAAACTAAAGTCGGAATGGATGCTTGAAAACAATGGTAGCACGTTGAAGAGACTGTGTAATTATACAGATAAAGAAAGCAGTAGAAGATCTACATGTATGTTGGTTAGTCGGAAATATATTTTATTTTTAGCTTATTGTATGCAAAACGAACCTGCTGATAGTTGAACTCTCTTTTCGTTTTTGAATGGCCACATGCTTAGAATTTGTAGAAGTTAGAGACAAGAAAAGACAGAAACGAGAGACTGCAGCTACGCATTTCACCTAACGAAGAACCTCAAACGTTGGGAACAAGACGAATATAAATTTAAGTAAGTATCGCATGTATATTCCATGTTATTTATTTTTATCAGATCAATGATTTTCTACAAGCCTGATGATGAATACATTGCATTTGCTTGTCATGGTGCTTTGTTTGTTGTTCCGAATTTTGAAGGATGAGTTACGATTTTGCATTGCGATAAGTGAATGTTTTGGGTGGTATTACGATGCTCTTGTCGTTTAGTGGATGCTGTTGGTTGTGTTATGGTGGTTTGCTTGTTGTTTGCGATTATCATAAACGGATTTGTGGCGTGTTTTGTTCGTTGTGGCCAATGTTCTGATTGGTGGATCGATGTTTTGTTTGGTATTGCGGATTTCGATGGCGATGATATTAATGTTGCTTTTGTGTTGTTGATTGTGTGGCAAGTGTTGTTATGGTTTCTGTGTTGTTTTTGAGTGGGACAGTGTTATGTGGTGTGTTTGATTTTGTTGATTTTGGTGTCATTGTCGTGTTTGAGCTGTTGATTTTCAGTTATTTACATTGATTATGATGGAATGATTGCGGTTTTGTCTAATGATTGATTAATATGTTATTGTTTCATGCAACTTCTTATTTGGATTTCATATTCATCAAGATGAACACCGATGATGACTCTGTCAGCGGTCAACTGGATCCATCCAGGGAACGGTAAGACCGAAACGTGTTTTAATGAAACCGCTAACTATCTTGGAACGTTTCTAAAAAATCTACATATACATTTGTAATCAAATATCAATGGGTATTTCTTGTTTGTATTTTTGTTAAATATTATACATATATTTCAATTATCTCTCTTAATGGGTTAACTTTTTATTGTTTTTGTGAGTTTTAAGATCGCATATTAATATACCTGTATCTGGGTACATCTACATTGTCGACCCGAAAGGGTCCAAGGTGAATTGTGTCTATAAAATGTTTTACAAGTCTACTGCAATCTAAAATTCACGTTGGGAATCGAAACCATTATTTGCTTCTCTGGATAGTATACTTGCATTAATATTACAGGTTTGGCATAGCACTTGTGTCAGTAGACAGATTAATACGCGGGTCACGTGAGTATGGTTTATATTGCTGGCACGTTTTATTTCGTTTCTGTAAAGCCCGATAAATGCAACTCATAACGCCTGATTATTGCGTTCGTCTGTGCGACCGTCAGTTTATATAGATATTAATTTGAGTCTTCTCATTACATTTATTAATGCCTGACATCTAATCACTGCAAAACAAGTATCGTAAACGATTCATATAGACTGTGCAATAATGTATAAATATGGAGTATGTCAATTTAAAGTGGTTATTTCGATTTATGTTTATCACTGTTATTAGCAAGGCAGCTTAATGCTTGTTGAAATAATGTATTTGGCATTTTGTATTCATTGCAGAGAATTGGAAATAAAAGTCAGAATGGTCTTTTGAAAACAATGGTGCACGTTGACGAGACTGTGTACATGCACACATATAGGAATAAATTGAAGATTTGTCTTGGTGAGTCTGCAGTAAATGTTATCGATAGCTTTTGTATGGCAAACAAATTCAGCCTATATTTGATCTCTGCTTGTGGGCTTTCATCCGGGATTTGGTTAGATTTGGTCGCCGTTATTGGTCATTTTGTATACATTTCAGAGAAATAGAAATAAAAGCAAGAACGGACGTTTGAAAACAATGGTGGCACGTGGACGAGACTGTGTACATACACACATATAGGAAGAAATGGAAGATCTATCTTGGTGAGTCTGCAGTAGACTTTATCGATAGCATTTGTATTGTAAAAAATCCAGCCAATATGTGATATCTGTTTATCGGCTTTCATCCGGGACATGGTTAGATTTGGTCGCCGTAATTTGTCATTTTTTATACATTTCAGAGAATTGGAAATTAAAGTCGGAACGGAGGTTTGAAAACAATGGTGGCACGTTGACGAGATTGTGTACAAGCACAAATAAAGGAAGAAATGGAAGATCTATCTTAGTGAGTGTGCAGTATATTTTATTGATTGCGTTTGTATGGAAACAAATACAGCCAGAATTTGATCATTGTTTGTCGGCTTCGATCCGGGATATGATAAGATTTGGTCACCGTTATTGGTAATTTTGTATACATTTCAGAGAATTGGAAACTAAAGTCGGAATGGATGCTTGAAAACAATGGTAGCACGTTGAAGAGACTGTGTAATTATACAGATAAAGAAAGCAGTAGAAGATCTACATGTATGTTGGTTAGTCGGAAATATATTTTATTTTTAGCTTATTGTATGCAAAACGAACCTGCTGATAGTCGAACTCTCTTTTCGTTTTTGAATGGCCACATGCTTAGAATTTGTAGAAGTTAGAGACAAGAAAAGACAGAAACGAGAGACTGCAGCTACGCATTTCACCTAACGAAGAACCTCAAACGTTGGGAACAAGACGAATATAAATTTAAGTAAGTATCGCATGTATATTCCATGTTATTTATTTTTATCAGATCAATGATTTTCTACAAGCCTGATGATGAATACATTGCATTTGCTTGTCATGGTGCTTTGTTTGTTGTTCCGAATTTTGAAGGATGAGTTACGATTTTGCATTGCGATAAGTGAATGTTTTGGGTGGTATTACGATGCTCTTGTCGTTTAGTGGATGCTGTTGGTTGTGTTATGGTGGTTTGCTTGTTGTTTGCGATTATCATAAACGGATTTGTGGCGTGTTTTGTTCGTTGTGGCCAATGTTCTGATTGGTGGATCGATGTTTTGTTTGGTATTGCGGATTTCGATGGCGATGATATTAATGTTGCTTTTGTGTTGTTGATTGTGTGGCAAGTGTTGTTATGGTTTCTGTGTTGTTTTTGAGTGGGACAGTGTTATGTAGTGTGTTTGATTTTGTTGATTTTGGTGTCATTGTCGTGTTTGAGCTGTTGATTTTCAGTTATTTACATTGATTATGATGGAATGATTGCGGTTTTGTCTAATGATTGATTAATATGTTATTGTTTCATGCAACTTCTTATTTGGATTTCATATTCATCAAGATGAACACCGATGATGACTCTGTCAGCGGTCAACTGGATCCATCCAGGGAACGGTAAGACCGAAACGTGTTTTAATGAAACCGCTAACTGTCTTGGAACGTTTCTAAAAAATCTACATATACATTTGTAATCAAATATCAATGGGTATTTCTTGTTTGTATTTTTGTTAAATATTATACATATATTTCAATTATCTCTCTTAATGGGTTAACTTTTTATTGTTTTTGTGAGTTTTAAGATCGCATATTAATATACCTGTATCTGGGTACATCTACATTGTCGACCCGAAAGGGTCCAAGGTGAATTGTGTCTATAAAATGTTTTACAAGTCTACTGCAATCTAAAATTCACGTTGGGAATCGAAACCATTATTTGCTTCTCTGGATAGTATACTTGCATTAATATTACAGGTTTGGCATAGCACTTGTGTCAGTAGACAGATTAATACGCGGGTCACGTGAGTATGGTTTATATTGCTGGCACGTTTTATTTCGTTTCTGTAAAGCCCGATAAATGCAACTTATAACGCCTGATTATTGCGTTCGTCTGTGCGACCGTCAGTTTATATAGATATTAATTTGAGTCTTCTCATTACATTTATTAATGCCTGACATCTAATCACTGCAAAACAAGTATCGTAAACGATTCATATAGACTGTGCAATAATGTATAAATATGGAGTATGTCAATTTAAAGTGGTTATTTCGATTTATGTTTATCACTGTTATTAGCAAGGCAGCTTAATGCTTGTTGAAATAATGTATTTGGCATTTTGTATTCATTGCAGAGAATTGGAAATAAAAGTCAGAATGGTCTTTTGAAAACAATGGTGCACGTTGACGAGACTGTGTACATGCACACATATAGGAATAAATTGAAGATTTGTCTTGGTGAGTCTGCAGTAAATGTTATCGATAGCTTTTGTATGGCAAACAAATTCAGCCTATATTTGATCTCTGCTTGTGGGCTTTCATCCGGGATTTGGTTAGATTTGGTCGCCGTTATTGGTCATTTTGTATACATTTCAGAGAAATAGAAATAAAAGCAAGAACGGACGTTTGAAAACAATGGTGGCAGGTGGACGAGACTGTGTACATACACACATATAGGAAGAAATGGAAGATCTATCTTGGTGAGTCTGCAGTAGACTTTATCGATAGCATTTGTATTGTAAAAAATCCAGCCAATATGTGATATCTGTTTATCGGCTTTCATCCGGGACATGGTTAGATTTGGTCGCCGTAATTTGTCATTTTTTATACATTTCAGAGAATTGGAAATTAAAGTCGGAACGGAGGTTTGAAAACAATGGTGGCACGTTGACGAGATTGTGTACAAGCACAAATAAAGGAAGAAATGGAAGATCTATCTTAGTGAGTGTGCAGTATATTTTATTGATTGCGTTTGTATGGAAACAAATACAGCCAGAATTTGATCATTGTTTGTCGGCTTTGATCCGGGATATGATAAGATTTGGTCACCGTTATTGGTAATTTTGTATACATTTCAGAGAATTGGAAACTAAAGTCGGAATGGATGCTTGAAAACAATGGTAGCACGTTGAAGAGACTGTGTAATTATACAGATAAAGAAAGCAGTAGAAGATCTACATGTATGTTGGTTAGTCGGAAATATATTTTATTTTTAGCTTATTGTATGCAAAACGAACCTGCTGATAGTTGAACTCTCTTTTCGTTTTTGAATGGCCACATGCTTAGAATTTGTAGAAGTTAGAGACAAGAAAAGACAGAAACGAGAGACTGCAGCTACGCATTTCACCTAACGAAGAACCTCAAATGTTGGGAACAAGACGAATATAAATTTAAGTAAGTATCGCATGTATATTCCATGTTATTTATTTTTATCAGATCAATATTTTTCTACAAGCCTGATGATGAATACATTGCATTTGCTTGTCATGGTGCTTTGTTTGTTGTTCCGAATTTTGAAGGATGAGTTACGATTTTGCATTGCGATAAGTGAATGTTTTGGGTGGTATTACGATGCTCTTATCGTTTAGTGGATGCTGTTGGTTGTGTTATGGTGGTTTGCTTGTTGTTTGCGATTATCATAAACGGATTTGTGGCGTGTTTTGTTCGTTGTGGCCAATGTTCTTATTGGTGGATCGATGTTTTGTTTGGTATTGCGGATTTCGATGGCGATGATATTAATGTTGCTTTTGTGTTGTTGATTGTGTGGCAAGTGTTGTTATGGTTTCTGTGTTGTTTTTGAGTGGGACAGTGTTATGTGGTGTGTTTGATTTTGTTGATTTTGGTGTCATTGTCGTGTTTGAGCTGTTGATTTTCTGTTATTTACATTGATTATGATGGAATGATTGCGGTTTTGTCTAATGATTGATTAATATGTTATTGTTTCATGCAACTTCTTATTTGGATTTCATATTCATCAAGATGAACACCGATGATGACTCTGTCAGCGGTCAACTGGATCCATCCAGGGAACGGTAAGACCGAAACGTGTTTTAATGAAACCGCTAACTGTCTTGGAACGTTTCTAAAAAATCTACATATACATTTGTAATCAAATATCAATGGGTATTTCTTGTTTGTATTTTTGTTAAATATTATACATATATTTCAATTATCTCTCTTAATGGGTTAACTTTTTATTGTTTTTGTGAGTTTTAAGATCGCATATTAATATACCTGTATCTGGGTACATCTACATTGTCGACCCGAAAGGGTCCAAGGTGAATTGTGTCTATAAAATGTTTTACAAGTCTACTGCAATCTAAAATTCACGTTGGGAATCGAAACCATTATTTGCTTCTCTGGATAGTATACTTGCATTAATATTACAGGTTTGGCATAGCACTTGTGTCAGTAGACAGATTAATACGCGGGTCACGTGAGTATGGTTTATATTGCTGGCACGTTTTATTTCTTTTCTGTAAAGCCCGATAAATGCAACTTATAACGCCTGATTATTGCGTTCGTCTGTGCGACCGTCAGTTTATATAGATATTAATTTGAGTCTTCTCATTACATTTATTAATGCCTGACATCTAATCACTGCAAAACAAGTATCGTAAACGATTCATATAGACTGTGCAATAATGTATAAATATGGAGTATGTCAATTTAAAGTGGTTATTTCGATTTATGTTTATCACTGTTATTAGCAAGGCAGCTTAATGCTTGTTGAAATAATGTATTTGGCATTTTGTATTCATTGCAGAGAATTGGAAATAAAAGTCAGAATGGTCTTTTGAAAACAATGGTGCACGTTGACGAGACTGTGTACATGCACACATATAGGAATAAATTGAAGATTTGTCTTGGTGAGTCTGCAGTAAATGTTATCGATAGCTTTTGTATGGCAAACAAATTCAGCCTATATTTGATCTCTGCTTGTGGGCTTTCATCCGGGATTTGGTTAGATTTGGTCGCCGTTATTGGTCATTTTGTATACATTTCAGAGAAATAGAAATAAAAGCAAGAACGGACGTTTGAAAACAATGGTGGCAGGTGGACGAGACTGTGTACATACACACATATAGGAAGAAATGGAAGATCTATTTTGGTGAGTCTGCAGTAGACTTTATCGATAGCATTTGTATTGTAAAAAATCCAGCCAATATGTGATATCTGTTTATCGGCTTTCATCCGGGACATGGTTAGATTTGGTCGCCGTAATTTGTCATTTTTTATACATTTCAGAGAATTGGAAATTAAAGTCGGAACGGAGGTTTGAAAACAATGGTGGCACGTTGACGAGATTGTGTACAAGCACAAATAAAGGAAGAAATGGAAGATCTATCTTAGTGAGTGTGCAGTATATTTTATTGATTGCGTTTGTATGGAAACAAATACAGCCAGAATTTGATCATTGTTTGTCGGCTTTGATCCGGGATATGATAAGATTTGGTCACCGTTATTGGTAATTTTGTATACATTTCAGAGAATTGGAAACTAAAGTCGGAATGGATGCTTGAAAACAATGGTAGCACGTTGAAGAGACTGTGTAATTATACAGATAAAGAAAGCAGTAGAAGATCTACATGTATGTTGGTTAGTCGGAAATATATTTTATTTTTAGCTTATTGTATGCAAAACGAACCTGCTGATAGTTGAACTCTCTTTTCGTTTTTGAATGGCCACATGCTTAGAATTTGTAGAAGTTAGAGACAAGAAAAGACAGAAACGAGAGACTGCAGCTACGCATTTCACCTAACGAAGAACCTCAAACGTTGGGAACAAGACGAATATAAATTTAAGTAAGTATCGCATGTATATTCCATGTTATTTATTTTTATCAGATCAATGATTTTCTACAAGCCTGATGATGAATACATTGCATTTGCTTGTCATGGTGCTTTGTTTGTTGTTCCGAATTTTGAAGGATGAGTTACGATTTTGCATTGCGATAAGTGAATGTTTTGGGTGGTATTACGATGCTCTTGTCGTTTAGTGGATGCTGTTGGTTGTGTTATGGTGGTTTGCTTGTTGTTTGCGATTATCATAAACGGATTTGTGGCGTGTTTTGTTCGTTGTGGCCAATGTTCTGATTGGTGGATCGATGTTTTGTTTGGTATTGCGGATTTCGATGGCGATGATATTAATGTTGCTTTTGTGTTGTTGATTGTGTGGCAAGTGTTGTTATGGTTTCTGTGTTGTTTTTGAGTGGGACAGTGTTATGTGGTGTGTTTGATTTTGTTGATTTTGGTGTCATTGTCGTGTTTGAGCTGTTGATTTTCAGTTATTTACATTGATTATGATGGAATGATTGCGGTTTTGTCTAATGATTGATTAATATGTTATTGTTTCATGCAACTTCTTATTTGGATTTCATATTCATCAAGATGAACACCGATGATGACTCTGTCAGCGGTCAACTGGATCCATCCAGGGAACGGTAAGACCGAAACGTGTTTTAATGAAACCGCTAACTGTCTTGGAACGTTTCTAAAAAATCTACATATACATTTGTAATCAAATATCAATGGGTATTTCTTGTTTGTATTTTTGTTAAATATTATACATATATTTCAATTATCTCTCTTAATGGGTTAACTTTTTATTGTTTTTGTGAGTTTTAAGATCGCATATTAATATACCTGTATCTGGGTACATCTACATTGTCGACCCGAAAGGGTCCAAGGTGAATTGTGTCTATAAAATGTTTTACAAGTCTACTGCAATCTAAAATTCACGTTGGGAATCGAAACCATTATTTGCTTCTCTGGATAGTATACTTGCATTAATATTACAGGTTTGGCATAGCACTTGTGTCAGTAGACAGATTAATACGCGGGTCACGTGAGTATGGTTTATATTGCTGGCACGTTTTATTTCGTTTCTGTAAAGCCCGATAAATGCAACTCATAACGCCTGATTATTGCGTTCGTCTGTGCGACCGTCAGTTTATATAGATATTAATTTGAGTCTTCTCATTACATTTATTAATGTCTGACATCTAATCACTGCAAAACAAGTATCGTAAACGATTCATATAGACTGTGCAATAATGTATAAATATGGAGTATGTCAATTTAAAGTGGTTATTTCGATTTATGTTTATCACTGTTATTAGCAAGGCAGCTTAATGCTTGTTGAAATAATGTATTTGGCATTTTGTATTCATTGCAGAGAATTGGAAATAAAAGTCAGAATGGTCTTTTGAAAACAATGGTGCACGTTGACGAGACTGTGTACATGCACACATATAGGAATAAATTGAAGATTTGTCTTGGTGAGTCTGCAGTAAATGTTATCGATAGCTTTTGTATGGCAAACAAATTCAGCCTATATTTGATCTCTGCTTGTGGGCTTTCATCCGGGATTTGGTTAGATTTGGTCGCCGTTATTGATCATTTTGTATACATTTCAGAGAAATAGAAATAAAAGCAAGAACGGACGTTTGAAAACAATGGTGGCACGTGGACGAGACTGTGTACATACACACATATAGGAAGAAATGGAAGATCTATCTTGGTGAGTCTGCAGTAGACTTTATCGATAGCATTTGTATTGTAAAAAATCCAGCCAATATGTGATATCTGTTTATCGGCTTTCATCCGGGACATGGTTAGATTTGGTCGCCGTAATTTGTCATTTTTTATACATTTCAGAGAATTGGAAATTAAAGTCGGAACGGAGGTTTGAAAACAATGGTGGCACGTTGACGAGATTGTGTACAAGCACAAATAAAGGAAGAAATGGAAGATCTATCTTAGTGAGTGTGCAGTATATTTTATTGATTGCGTTTGTATGGAAACAAATACAGCCAGAATTTGATCATTGTTTGTCGGCTTCGATCCGGGATATGATAAGATTTGGTCACCGTTATTGGTAATTTTGTATACATTTCAGAGAATTGGAAACTAAAGTCGGAATGGATGCTTGAAAACAATGGTAGCACGTTGAAGAGACTGTGTAATTATACAGATAAAGAAAGCAGTAGAAGATCTACATGTATGTTGGTTAGTCGGAAATATATTTTATTTTTAGCTTATTGTATGCAAAACGAACCTGCTGATAGTTGAACTCTCTTTTCGTTTTTGAATGGCCACATGCTTAGAATTTGTAGAAGTTAGAGACAAGAAAAGACAGAAACGAGAGACTGCAGCTACGCATTTCACCTAACGAAGAACCTCAAACGTTGGGAACAAGACGAATATAAATTTAAGTAAGTATCGCATGTATATTCCATGTTATTTATTTTTATCAGATCAATGGTTTTCTACAAGCCTGATGATGAATACATTGCATTTGCTTGTCATGGTGCTTTGTTTGTTGTTCCGAATTTTGAAGGATGAGTTACGATTTTGCATTGCGATAAGTGAATGTTTTGGGTGGTATTACGATGCTCTTGTCGTTTAGTGGATGCTGTTGGTTGTGTTATGGTGGTTTGCTTGTTGTTTGCGATTATCATAAACGGATTTGTGGCGTGTTTTGTTCGTTGTGGCCAATGTTCTGATTGGTGGATCGATGTTTTGTTTGGTATTGCGGATTTCGATGGCGATGATATTAATGTTGCTTTTGTGTTGTTGATTGTGTGGCAAGTGTTGTTATGGTTTCTGTGTTGTTTTTGAGTGGGACAGTGTTATGTGGTGTGTTTGATTTTGTTGATTTTGGTGTCATTGTCGTGTTTGAGCTGTTGATTTTCAGTTATTTACATTGATTATGATGGAATGATTGCGGTTTTGTCTAATGATTGATTAATATGTTATTGTTTCATGCAACTTCTTATTTGGATTTCATATTCATCAAGATGAACACCGATGATGACTCTGTCAGCGGTCAACTGGATCCATCCAGGGAACGGTAAGACCGAAACGTGTTTTAATGAAACCGCTAACTGTCTTGGAACGTTTCTAAAAAATCTACATATACATTTGTAATCAAATATCAATGGGTATTTCTTGTTTGTATTTTTGTTAAATATTATACATATATTTCAATTATCTCTCTTAATGGGTTAACTTTTTATTGTTTTTGTGAGTTTTAAGATCGCATATTAATATACCTGTATCTGGGTACATCTACATTGTCGACCCGAAAGGGTCCAAGGTGAATTGTGTCTATAAAATGTTTTACAAGTCTACTGCAATCTAAAATTCACGTTGGGAATCGAAACCATTATTTGCTTCTCTGGATAGTATACTTGCATTAATATTACAGGTTTGGCATAGCACTTGTGTCAGTAGACAGATTAATACGCGGGTCACGTGAGTATGGTTTATATTGCTGGCACGTTTTATTTCGTTTCTGTAAAGCCCGATAAATGCAACTCATAACGCCTGATTATTGCGTTCGTCTGTGCGACCGTCAGTTTATATAGATATTAATTTGAGTCTTCTCATTACATTTATTAATGTCTGACATCTAATCACTGCAAAACAAGTATCGTAAACGATTCATATAGACTGTGCAATAATGTATAAATATGGAGTATGTCAATTTAAAGTGGTTATTTCGATTTATGTTTATCACTGTTATTAGCAAGGCAGCTTAATGCTTGTTGAAATAATGTATTTGGCATTTTGTATTCATTGCAGAGAATTGGAAATAAAAGTCAGAATGGTCTTTTGAAAACAATGGTGCACGTTGACGAGACTGTGTACATGCACACATATAGGAATAAATTGAAGATTTGTCTTGGTGAGTCTGCAGTAAATGTTATCGATAGCTTTTGTATGGCAAACAAATTCAGCCTATATTTGATCTCTGCTTGTGGGCTTTCATCCGGGATTTGGTTAGATTTGGTCGCCGTTATTGATCATTTTGTATACATTTCAGAGAAATAGAAATAAAAGCAAGAACGGACGTTTGAAAACAATGGTGGCACGTGGACGAGACTGTGTACATACACACATATAGGAAGAAATGGAAGATCTATCTTGGTGAGTCTGCAGTAGACTTTATCGATAGCATTTGTATTGTAAAAAATCCAGCCAATATGTGATATCTGTTTATCGGCTTTCATCCGGGACATGGTTAGATTTGGTCGCCGTAATTTGTCATTTTTTATACATTTCAGAGAATTGGAAATTAAAGTCGGAACGGAGGTTTGAAAACAATGGTGGCACGTTGACGAGATTGTGTACAAGCACAAATAAAGGAAGAAATGGAAGATCTATCTTAGTGAGTGTGCAGTATATTTTATTGATTGCGTTTGTATGGAAACAAATACAGCCAGAATTTGATCATTGTTTGTCGGCTTCGATCCGGGATATGATAAGATTTGGTCACCGTTATTGGTAATTTTGTATACATTTCAGAGAATTGGAAACTAAAGTCGGAATGGATGCTTGAAAACAATGGTAGCACGTTGAAGAGACTGTGTAATTATACAGATAAAGAAAGCAGTAGAAGATCTACATGTATGTTGGTTAGTCGGAAATATATTTTATTTTTAGCTTATTGTATGCAAAACGAACCTGCTGATAGTTGAACTCTCTTTTCGTTTTTGAATGGCCACATGCTTAGAATTTGTAGAAGTTAGAGACAAGAAAAGACAGAAACGAGAGACTGCAGCTACGCATTTCACCTAACGAAGAACCTCAAACGTTGGGAACAAGACGAATATAAATTTAAGTAAGTATCGCATGTATATTCCATGTTATTTATTTTTATCAGATCAATGGTTTTCTACAAGCCTGATGATGAATACATTGCATTTGCTTGTCATGGTGCTTTGTTTGTTGTTCCGAATTTTGAAGGATGAGTTACGATTTTGCATTGCGATAAGTGAATGTTTTGGGTGGTATTACGATGCTCTTGTCGTTTAGTGGATGCTGTTGGTTGTGTTATGGTGGTTTGCTTGTTGTTTGCGATTATCATAAACGGATTTGTGGCGTGTTTTGTTCGTTGTGGCCAATGTTCTGATTGGTGGATCGATGTTTTGTTTGGTATTGCGGATTTCGATGGCGATGATATTAATGTTGCTTTTGTGTTGTTGATTGTGTGGCAAGTGTTGTTATGGTTTCTGTGTTGTTTTTGAGTGGGACAGTGTTATGTGGTGTGTTTGATTTTGTTGATTTTGGTGTCATTGTCGTGTTTGAGCTGTTGATTTTCAGTTATTTACATTGATTATGATGGAATGATTGCGGTTTTGTCTAATGATTGATTAATATGTTATTGTTTCATGCAACTTCTTATTTGGATTTCATATTCATCAAGATGAACACCGATGATGACTCTGTCAGCGGTCAACTGGATCCATCCAGGGAACGGTAAGACCGAAACGTGTTTTAATGAAACCGCTAACTGTCTTGGAACGTTTCTAAAAAATCTACATATACATTTGTAATCAAATATCAATGGGTATTTCTTGTTTGTATTTTTGTTAAATATTATACATATATTTCAATTATCTCTCTTAATGGGTTAACTTTTTATTGTTTTTGTGAGTTTTAAGATCGCATATTAATATACCTGTATCTGGGTACATCTACATTGTCGACCCGAAAGGGTCCAAGGTGAATTGTGTCTATAAAATGTTTTACAAGTCTACTGCAATCTAAAATTCACGTTGGGAATCGAAACCATTATTTGCTTCTCTGGATAGTATACTTGCATTAATATTACAGGTTTGGCATAGCACTTGTGTCAGTAGACAGATTAATACGCGGGTCACGTGAGTATGGTTTATATTGCTGGCACGTTTTATTTCGTTTCTGTAAAGCCCGATAAATGCAACTCATAACGCCTGATTATTGCGTTCGTCTGTGCGACCGTCAGTTTATATAGATATTAATTTGAGTCTTCTCATTACATTTATTAATGCCTGACATCTAATCACTGCAAAACAAGTATCGTAAACGATTCATATAGACTGTGCAATAATGTATAAATATGGAGTATGTCAATTTAAAGTGGTTATTTCGATTTATGTTTATCACTGTTATTAGCAAGGCAGCTTAATGCTTGTTGAAATAATGTATTTGGCATTTTGTATTCATTGCAGAGAATTGGAAATAAAAGTCAGAATGGTCTTTTGAAAACAATGGTGCACGTTGACGAGACTGTGTACATGCACACATATAGGAATAAATTGAAGATTTGTCTTGGTGAGTCTGCAGTAAATGTTATCGATAGCTTTTGTATGGCAAACAAATTCAGCCTATATTTGATCTCTGCTTGTGGGCTTTCATCCGGGATTTGGTTAGTTTTGGTCGCCGTTATTGATCATTTTGTATACATTTCAGAGAAATAGAAATAAAAGCAAGAACGGACGTTTGAAAACAATGGTGGCACGTGGACGAGACTGTGTACATACACACATATAGGAAGAAATGGAAGATCTATCTTGGTGAGTCTGCAGTAGACTTTATCGATAGCATTTGTATTGTAAAAAATCCAGCCAATATGTGATATCTGTTTATCGGCTTTCATCCGGGACATGGTTAGATTTGGTCGCCGTAATTTGTCATTTTTTATACATTTCAGAGAATTGGAAATTAAAGTCGGAACGGAGGTTTGAAAACAATGGTGGCACGTTGACGAGATTGTGTACAAGCACAAATAAAGGAAGAAATGGAAGATCTATCTTAGTGAGTGTGCAGTATATTTTATTGATTGCGTTTGTATGGAAACAAATACAGCCAGAATTTGATCATTGTTTGTCGGCTTCGATCCGGGATATGATAAGATTTGGTCACCGTTATTGGTAATTTTGTATACATTTCAGAGAATTGGAAACTAAAGTCGGAATGGATGCTTGAAAACAATGGTAGCACGTTGAAGAGACTGTGTAATTATACAGATAAAGAAAGCAGTAGAAGATCTACATGTATGTTGGTTAGTCGGAAATATATTTTATTTTTAGCTTATTGTATGCAAAACGAACCTGCTGATAGTTGAACTCTCTTTTCGTTTTTGAATGGCCACATGCTTAGAATTTGTAGAAGTTAGAGACAAGAAAAGACAGAAACGAGAGACTGCAGCAACGCATTTCACCTAACGAAGAACCTCAAACGTTGGGAACAAGACGAATACAAATTTAAGTAAGTATCGCATGTATATTCCATGTTATTTATTTTTATCAGATCAATGATTTTCTACAAGCCTGATGATGAATACATTGCATTTGCTTGTCATGGTGCTTTGTTTGTTGTTCCGAATTTTGAAGGATGAGTTACGATTTTGCATTGCGATAAGTGAATGTTTTGGGTGGTATTACGATGCTCTTGTCGTTTAGTGGATGCTGTTGGTTGTGTTATGGTGGTTTGCTTGTTGTTTGCGATTATCATAAACGGATTTGTGGCGTGTTTTGTTCGTTGTGGCCAATGTTCTGATTGGTGGATCGATGTTTTGTTTGGTATTGCGGATTTCGATGGCGATGATATTAATGTTGCTTTTGTGTTGTTGATTGTGTGGCAAGTGTTGTTATGGTTTCTGTGTTGTTTTTGAGTGGGACAGTGTTATGTGGTGTGTTTGATTTTGTTGATTTTGGTGTCATTGTCGTGTTTGAGCTGTTGATTTTCAGTTATTTACATTGATTATGATGGAATGATTGCGGTTTTGTCTAATGATTGATTAATATGTTATTGTTTCATGCAACTTCTTATTTGGATTTCATATTCATCAAGATGAACACCGATGATGACTCTGTCAGCGGTCAACTGGATCCATCCAGGGAACGGTAAGACCGAAACGTGTTTTAATGAAACCGCTAACTGTCTTGGAACGTTTCTAAAAAATCTACATATACATTTGTAATCAAATATCAATGGGTATTTCTTGTTTGTATTTTTGTTAAATATTATACATATATTTCAATTATCTCTCTTAATGGGTTAACTTTTTATTGTTTTTGTGAGTTTTAAGATCGCATATTAATATACCTGTATCTGGGTACATCTTCATTGTCGACCCGAAAGGGTCCAAGGTGAATTGTGTCTATAAAATGTTTTACAAGTCTACTGCAATCTAAAATTCACGTTGGGAATCGAAACCATTATTTGCTTCTCTGGATAGTATACTTGCATTAATATTACAGGTTTGGCATAGCACTTGTGTCAGTAGACAGATTAATACGCGGGTCACGTGAGTATGGTTTATATTGCTGGCACGTTTTATTTCGTTTCTGTAAAGCCCGATAAATGCAACTTATAACGCCTGATTATTGCGTTCGTCTGTGCGACCGTCAGTTTATATAGATATTAATTTGAGTCTTCTCATTACATTTATTAATGCCTGACATCTAATCACTGCAAAACAAGTATCGTAAACGATTCATATAGACTGTGCAATAATGTATAAATATGGAGTATGTCAATTTAAAGTGGTTATTTCGATTTATGTTTATCACTGTTATTAGCAAGGCAGCTTAATGCTTGTTGAAATAATGTATTTGGCATTTTGTATTCATTGCAGAGAATTGGAAATAAAAGTCAGAATGGTCTTTTGAAAACAATGGTGCACGTTGACGAGACTGTGTACATGCACACATATAGGAATAAATTGAAGATTTGTCTTGGTGAGTCTGCAGTAAATGTTATCGATAGCTTTTGTATGGCAAACAAATTCAGCCTATATTTGATCTCTGCTTGTGGGCTTTCATCCGGGATTTGGTTAGATTTGGTCGCCGTTATTGGTCATTTTGTATACATTTCAGAGAAATAGAAATAAAAGCAAGAACGGACGTTTGAAAACAATGGTGGCACGTGGACGAGACTGTGTACATACACACATATAGGAAGAAATGGAAGATCTATTTTGGTGAGTCTGCAGTAGACTTTATCGATAGCATTTGTATTGTAAAAAATCCAGCCAATATGTGATATCTGTTTATCGGCTTTCATCCGGGACATGGTTAGATTTGGTCGCCGTAATTTGTCATTTTTTATACATTTCAGAGAATTGGAAATTAAAGTCGGAACGGAGGTTTGAAAACAATGGTGGCACGTTGACGAGATTGTGTACAAGCACAAATAAAGGAAGAAATGGAAGATCTATCTTAGTGAGTGTGCAGTATATTTTATTGATTGCGTTTGTATGGAAACAAATACAGCCAGAATTTGATCATTGTTTGTCGGCTTTGATCCGGGATATGATAAGATTTGGTCACCGTTATTGGTAATTTTGTATACATTTCAGAGAGTTGGAAACTAAAGTCGGAATGGATGCTTGAAAACAATGGTAGCACGGTGAAGAGACTGTGTAATTATACAGATAAAGAAAGCAGTAGAAGATCTACATGTATGTTGGTTAGTCGGAAATATATTTTATTTTTAGCTTATTGTATGCAAAACGAACCTGCTGATAGTTGAACTCTCTTTTCGTTTTTGAATGGCCACATGCTTAGAATTTGTAGAAGTTAGAGACAAGAAAAGACAGAAACGAGAGACTGCAGCTACGCATTTCACCTAACGAAGAACCTCAAACGTTGGGAACAAGACGAATATAAATTTAAGTAAGTATCGCATGTATATTCCATGTTATTTATTTTTATCAGATCAATGATTTTCTACAAGCCAGATGATGGATACATTGCATTTGCTTGTCATGGTGCTTTGTTTGTTGTTCCGAATTTTGAAGGATGAGTTACGATTTTGCATTGCGATAAGTGAATGTTTTAGGTGGTATTACGATGCTCTTATCGTTTAGTGGATGCTGTTGGTTGTGTTATGGTGGTTTGCTTGTTGTTTGCGATTATCATAAACGGATTTGTGGCGTGTTTTGTTCGTTGTGGCCAATGTTCTGATTGGTGGATCGATGTTTTGTTTGGTATTGCGGATTTCGATGGCGATGATATTAATGTTGCTTTTGTGTTGTTGATTGTGTGGCAAGTGTTGTTATGGTTTCTGTGTTGTTTTTGAATGGGACAGTATTGTGTGGTGTGTTTGATTTTGTTGATTTTGTATTCATTGCAGAGAAAAAAGTAAGGACTAATACTGAAAGCGACAGACAATCTTTTATATGTAAAACAATTAATTCGCTCACATGCATAAAAATCATAATACAACATTATTCATTAAACACGCACTTAATCAGAGAAATATCATACTTAACATTAGAGGCTACAATATAAGTATCATGAATGTATAATACATTCTGATAAATTAGTACTGCCCGGGGCAATTTCATTATGCTGGCTAAACACAGCGGGGTGGCTAATTAAGTCGTGCACGATAATGATTATGAAATCATATCATAAATCGGTAAATCACGAAGGCTTCCGAGTGCTTCCGAGTGTTTTCGAGTGTTTCCGAACCTAGTGGCCACTAATTAGCGACGCTCGCATCGATAACTATCGGCTTATCTGATGATGAAGATTCTTCGGTATGTTTGCTAGCCGTCTATCGATGTTTTTAACTGTTGTGGATGAAGATGACGGTCATTTGTATGTTTTGTTTTGTTTTGGATTTTATGGATCATTTTGTGATGCCTTCTGTGTTGTTTTGGAATAGGACAATACTACGTATTTATTTAGAATTTGAAGATAATGTAGTTGATCGTAACTGAACTGTGGATATTAATTTGCTTTGTTGATGCGCGTGCTATTTTTGCTGTTTTGTTTGAAGACGAATTGACTTAATTGTTTTGATTGTTTACGCGAATTCCTTATCTCTGTCCGATTCGCCTTTATTTACATTGATAAACAGTGAACACATTTTCTAAACATCCATGTAATAAATTACAAATTAAAGAAAAATGTTTTGCATGCCGACTTGAAATTTAGCATTCTATTATTATACTACCGATTTTTCACAAAGAAACTACATATTAATCGTCATGGTTGACCACGCGTGACGGTTAGTACCATTTAAAGTTTTGGCACTAGGATCATGTCTATTGTGTAGTAAGTGGAAAATGTCTTTTCAATTCAATCCACGTTGTATGGCCATCACGGAAAACAGAAAAGATGGCGAGAATGACCACTGAAGGGCACGCCACGGCTGTCGTTATCATTGATTATGGTACTCCGATTCGACAGATATGACTAACTTTATAAATTAGTAAATCAATTCAAATAGAATTTCGAATATAATTATAAACATATATATTGCTTGTATAATTGATCATTTTTTATTAATATTTCAGGTTGTCCGTCTGTTCAATAGGCGCAAATATGTACATTTGTTTCTGTTTATATATTTCGACGAAATACCAAGTGGACGTTTAGAAATTTAGTTCAGTGTTTATTTATATAATTTTGTTTTCCTTTTGTACCAACTGTACTTTTGATACATGTATATACTCTACTCATTTATTGGTAATGTGTACATGATCAAATTTTGCAAAGTTCTGCACACATTTTGCATTATTTAAGACAACACAATGATATACCTAATACAGTAAATATGAAATAATAGGCTGAATTAAGGGTAATAATGTCAGTATTTCTATATTTTGAAATAACAAACTGCAATTGTAACAGTTTTTTGCCATACCCATATCCTATGAATAATTATGATGACTTACGTAGATGTGAAATTGATCTAACCTGGGTGAGTGAAATTGTCTGTGTTTCTAAGGAGCACGGCGGAGTTCATTCTTATTTAACTACAGTCAACTCCACTTATAACGATATCGTTTTCTTTGATATACCACTTATTACGTAAGAAATGATAAGATTTTAAGTAAATCAATACTTGATAGATTTTCACACCTGTTTTTTCTGCACGCCGGACACTAATGTTTTGAGACTAAATGAAGTTATATATGTAAATCGTACTTTCCTGCCCATTGTTTGCCTATTGCGGCCAGTTGTCTTGACTTGTCCTGTGATATTTTCCATCCATTAATTCCCCCTCCCCCTCCCTTCACTGTCCACTTTGATTCTCCTAGTTATTCCTTGTGGTCTGCCGGGCCATTCCTTGTGCATCTGTTCCTTTGTGTACCGTTTGACCTCCTTAAGTGCCTTATGTTTTGTGGATTGTTGTTTTTCCGGAGGTCTGCTTGGGGAGGCACTATCTTGTGTATGTGGCGTTCCCTGTAGTTACGTATTCTCTCTGTTTTCATATGGCTGGATATGACAGATGATAATGTCTTTATGTTCGGGACTTTGTAGGCATTAACCTTTGCTCAAACAAACAGGATGTGTTCGATGGAGTGTCTTAAAACTATCGACCAGCCCATTGGGGATTGTGTTGTGTTGTCTGTGATTTTTCGGGTTTAAACTTAATTTTTCTCTCATATATTTATCAGTTTTATGACGTCATTAACATTTTGTGACGTCATCAATATTTATTATACATACGACGTCAGTTGGCCCTACCAAGAAAATTTATCTCTCTTTAATGCTGTTTTATAACATCTTAATATTCATTGGGTACAGTCGTACTTTTGTGTCTTGTTTTAGTTTTCTTAATAGACATATTTCTATTTGTTTTAAATTACATTTCCCTATCACTAGTGTCAAAAATTGTTTATTTATTACCTACATTATCAAGTTCTCTTTACTTTAAATTAAATTATCTATTTGATATTTTAAGGTTATTTCACATTCTGATTTTAATAAATTAGTTACTGTTAGTTCCTTCGTGATGGAGTTTTACAGTGTGTCTGTTATGTACGTAATGGTTAATTGCTTTTAATGAGAAGTTACTGCCTACTTGGTCACTTTATGTATATACTGTCAAACCTGTGTTAAAGACCACCTGCGAACAAAGACCACTATTGCAAAACCTGTCTGCAAAGACCACTAATTTTATCTCCCATCAGACCATTTTCAATAATATTTAATCTGTTAATAGAGACCACCTGTAAACAAAGACCACATTTTGCTGTTCCCATGGGTGGTCTTTACAGACAGGTTTGACTGTATGTTGGAAGTCAATGACCATTAGCGATTCAGTGAGAGGTTAGCTAGCTGTTAAATACATTTAAACCCCCAGTAATTTTACTGACTGTTCCAAGGCTCTAATTCGCTGTATGATTATCATTTCTTTGAATGTTTTGAATGTATGTTACAGTTCCCTTTCCCCTGTGGAATTATGTCACTTTATATAGTGTTCAGGTTTTTCCTGCCCAGTTTGGGCCTATTGTTCCCAGCTGTCTTTACTTGTCCTGTGATATTTCCCATCCATTAATTCCCACCCTCATTCACTGTCCTCTTTGATTCTCCTAGCTATTCCTTATAGTCTGCCAGGCCATTCCTTGCGCCTCGGTTCCTTAACGTATGTATCCTTTAACCTCCTCAAGTGCCTTATGTTTTATGGATTGTTTTCCCGGAGGTCTGTGTGGTGAGGCACTGTCTTATGTATGTGTATTATATTCCCTGTTGCAACTTATTGTCTCTCTTTCAGTCATGACATCTGCATGTGTCAATTTCTTAGTTTCCATTTCTCGCAAAAGTTAACATTTCTCGAAATTGTCGAAAGAAATTGCTATGAAAGTTGGTCAGACACTGAACTACTTCCTTTTCGTTAACTAAATGAAGAAAGAATCTGGTTGCCATAACTCCATGTACATCATATTTAATGAACTTGTTTTAATTGTGCACAAACGCTTCGTTCTTTATTACTAATTACTCAATTATTCGTCTGCGGAGGAAGAAGTCAACCTTGTTTACATCTATTATGATGTTTGGATACAATGATACAAATCCAACAGTCCCCTGTTTATCGTTATAAGCTGCATTAACTCCAAATGAAATTACAGCTAACTGTAATGACAGACAACAAGTTAATAAGAATGAGCTCCGTCACATTCATGGCAGAATGTCTGATGATGGCCTGATGCCGGCCGAAACGGAGAAGCTTGATGAAATGAAAAGTAATGTAAATATAAACTACATATGGTCGTCATTATCAAAGAAAAGAACAAGTTTTGTCCCGCTGAAGTCAATGTGTAATTACATAGAAAGACCTGTAAAATGTAAAACACAAGCCCTATTGCAATCATTCGGACAAATGCAAATGTTTTACTAAATCGTACCAAAGTTAAAGTGGTGAAGTCGCCATGTGTTTTGACATTTTTTTCAATATACACATTTAGGGATTAACTCTATACACTGTATAGTAATTTTGTACATGCAGAATGACTTTTGATGATGTTTTACATTCCGGTAAATGCACACAAAAATATGTTAAGTATTATTTTAATATTAAAAGTTTTTTTGGACAGGAGAGAAATTATAATAGCTTATGCTAACGAGTCTTTTTTTCAAAATCATATCAATAAAAACATAAAAAAATTAGATTCTTTCTTACTCACACCTAGTTTCTGTTGTTGTTCTTTTGGAATAAAAACTTAATTTTATGGTGTTTTTTTTAAATAATTTCGATAGCTTGAGGTAGATTTAATTATTATCTTTGTATACATGTTTCTTTTGCAAAATTAATGCTTGTGCAATTAGCCTGATTTACCGGACCAACATGTACAATTTGACTACCAAAAGTTTTAATAACTTCATTATTTTTCAACGTTTCTACACTATTATAGCAGTATAAGTTGAAGGACTGTTTAACGATAAACCAGTATACATTTCATCTTGCTATATTACGTAGTTTAACGATAAACCATTATACATTTCATCTTGCTATATAACGTAGTTTAACGATAAACCAGTATACATTTCATCTTGCTATATTACGTAGTTTAACGATAAACCAGTATACATTTCATCTTGCTATATTACGTAGTTTAACGATAAACCAGTATACATTTCATCTTGCTATATTACGTAGTTTAACGATAAACCAGTATACATTTCATCTTGCTATATTACGTAGTTTAACGATAAACCAGTATACATTTCATCTTGCTATATTACGTAGTTTAACGATAAACCAGTATACATTTCATCTTGCTATATTACGTAGTTTAACGATAAACCAGTATACATTTCATCTTGCTATATTACGTAGTTTAAAGATAAACCAGTATACATTTCATCTTGCTAGATTTCGTAGTTTAACGATAAACCAGTATACATTTCATCTTGCTATATTACGTAGTTTAACGATAAACCAGTATACATTTCATCTTGCTATATTACGTAGTTTAACGATAAACCAGTATACATGTCATCTTGCTATATTACGTAGTTTCCAAAATATCGCTTAAAAGCAAATACGAGATTCCAGTTGGTGTTGCTGTTATTGTGGGTCGAGATCCATAATTTCGGTTGGTGTTGTGGATATTGCTAGTTGTGATTGGAGACCTCTATTGGTGTTGTAGATGTTAAGGGTGATGTTTGGTTGAATCTCCGCATGTTACAGAGGTTGTGGGTGGTGTTTTGGTTGTTGTTTGAAAAACGAAAAACTTCGATAAAACGGCATAATAATATTTACCCGGTATGGTAGTAATCGGCTTGATTTGTTTTATTCAAAACAATGCGGTATTATGACAAAGGTTCAGTCACCTTGTTACTTGTAGTAAACATTAGGCTTTAATCACCAATATCATAAATGAATACAATCATAGGGCCCGTTTTATCAACATTCTTACGCACAAAATTTTCGTAAGATTTTCTTACGACGTTTTTACGATCTCAAGAGCGTTTTATCAATATTTTCGTACGCATGCAGACGCTACGAATTCGTAAGTTTTAACGAAAATGTTACGACTGGTTATATATATATAGGCATTCGTAACGTTCGTAACAAAAATGATATTAATAATTCACATTAATCAACAACAGTTGTGAACTTTTTTTATCAATTCATCTACTTCATATTACATAAAATTGCCTGGCATTTCTGAAAGAATAATGAAATACATCAATAAATTTATATTGTTTTCTTATAAAGTATAAGATGATTCCATACATACAAGCTGATGCAGCAGTCAATCAAAGTTATAAATTATAACTTTAATTGACTACTGCATCAGTTTGTATAACTTATAATCAGTCACAAAGTAAAACTTCTGACAATCAAAAGGTAATTTGAAGATGGAGTAAGAATAGTGTGTATTAAGAATTGAACATGGACTAAAAATGTATGGATTTCATTTTAAGTACAGTAATCATACAACTTTAAAAATAGAATAGTATTATTTTATTAATGCTATGCCTAATTTTAAACTGTTAAGACATGAAATTGATGAATATATATCAAGGCAGATTAATTATTATCATTTAGCAATTTAATGGTTTGTTTCATTATCACTATTATGAATTCTTACAAATCTTTAGAAAAACAGTGGTTGTGACTTTAATTCTCCCAATAGAAGGTCCGCAGTGTCCCTAGATATGGTCCGTAGTGTCCCAAAACATGGTCCGCAGTGTCCCTGAACATGGTCCGCAGTGTCTCTGAACATGGTCCATAGTGTCCCTGAACATGGTCCGTAGTGTCCCTGAACATGGTCCGTTGTGTCCCTGAACATGGTCCTAAGTGTCCCTGAATATGGTCCGAAGTGTCCCTGAACATGGTCCTAAGTGTCCCTGAACATGGTCTGAAATGTCCCTGAATATGGTCCGAAGTGTCCATAAATATGGTCCGAAGTGTCCTAAACATGGTCCGAAGTGTCCCTAGATATGGTCCGAAGTGTCCCTAGATATGGTCCGAAGTGTCCCTGAACATGGTCCGTAGTGTCCTAAACATGGTCCGAAGTGTCCCTAGATATGGTCCGAAGTGTCCCTGAACATGGTCCGTAGTGTCCTAAACATGGTCCGAAGTGTCCCTAGATATGGTCCGAAGTGTCCCTGAACATGGTCCGTAGTGTCCTAAACATGGTCCGAAGTGTCCCTAGATATGGTCCGAAGTGTCCCTGAACATGGTCCGTAGTGTCACTGAACATGGTCCGAAGTGTCCCTGAATATGGTCCGTAGTGTCACTGAATATGTGGCTCTGTGGCTCAGTGGTTAACGCTGCTGACTACGAATCCGAAGGTCGTGGGTTCGATCCCTCGTCTCGCCGGATAAAACAGAAATGCTTTTCAGTGTTTCCCACCTAACATAGTACTGGCATGTAACCAGGAAAGTACTGTGTATCGGTGCTATACACCGAGCACATTAAAGAACCAGACTGTCTATTCGAAATAAGAGCTAGGCAGAAATGCCGGGCATGTCTGTATCACAATTTCTCTCTCTCCCTTCGGGGGGCTTTCTCTCAGTCTGTCCCTCTGGTCAAATCACGCTGTATCTGCACTGGTAGAGGATGCACCTGCGCCCTTGTGGCTGCAACAAATGGGGTCTATGTAAAGCGCCTGTGAACGTGTTTCGCATGAAACGGGCGCTATATAAATCTGGTATATAATAATATAATAATATGGTCCTAAGTGTCCCTGAACATGGTCTTAATTGTCCCTGAATATGGTCCGAAGTGTCCCTGAATATGGTCCGAAGTGTCCCTGAACATGGTCTTAATTGTCCCTGAATATGGTCCGAAGTGTCCATAAATATGGTCCGAAGTGTCCCTGAACATGGTCCGAAGTGTCCCTGAACATGGTCCGAAGTGTCCCTGAACATGGTCCGAAGTGTGCCTAAACATGGTCCGAAGTGTCCCTAAACATGGCCCGAAGTGTCCCTGAATGTGGTCTGAAGTGTCTGTTCATAATCACTGTCATAATTACGAACGCGTTGATAAAACGGTCGTAAGTATGTCTGTAAGAATGTATGTGGTGTTCCCTGTAGCTAATTATTCTCTCTCTCTCATTACATATTTATATTTGTAATAGTTGACATTACATTTGCTTAATTTTGATTTATAGAAGTAAACGAAAATGAAAAAGTTCATACGTAATTACATAATTTGTTTTGTTTCCATTTGAAAAACAGAAGAGTGTTTAACAGTTAATGTAGATTTGAGCAAATCGTTTCGGAGATCATTTTGTAGTTTACTTTTGCACTTTGTTCCTAATACATTAATTGTCTGATTTTATATACATGTATTTTGGTATTAAATGTTTCCAGAGAAACATATCTATTAGAAAATGTAAAAACCTGAAAATGCAGTTCAGTCACTATTATATGGTTTGTCATGGAACAGCGTATTTGTTTTGACTATTTAGGTACTGTTGGTGATTCGTGTGACGGTCGTGTATGTGATAATGGTGTCATTAAATGTGATCCAGTTCAGTGTAATGATAACACAAATCTAACATGTGTTGATCCAGTAAAGGGAGATGACTGTTGTTATACCTGTCCTAATGGTACAGTACATTCTTCTGTTTACAATTGTCTTAATTACATAAATATTAACCATTTCTTAATTACATATTAAACATTTACTCATTGCGCAATATAAATTAAATACTAGACGTGTCAGTAGAAAGACATGTTTTATACATGTAGCAAGTATTCACTGGAGAAAGATGATTGAATGTGAACATCTTTGTTATTGTGTTATAAAACACAGTAATACTTCATTGTGATGATTCTGTTCATTAATGTAATTTTATATTCTATAAATTTCTCTACCATCGTTTGCACCTAGCTATCATTATTATATTAACGCGTAAACAGTGTATTCATAATTACAGGTAAGACATGTAGACTTGAAAAGAAGACACACATACACATTGTTATACGCGAGGGTCAAACGAACGTTTTGGGGAAGCAGTTCTGTATGTGTTCCCCTTCCTTCTGGTATCCACATGTTCGCACATCTGTAGAGATGCAAGAGTACTGTAAGTATATTATAAACAAAATTAATGGAGTTTGTCTTATCATAAGTCCAATCGTGAGAACCTGGCTTAGTATCTTAGAAATCATATACATATTAATATTGACACTATTAAGTGGTCAGCTAATTAGTCAATGTAGCAAGTAGAAAGTTCCTTGTTCTCAGGCACTCTCAGTCAGAACTCCGTCGAATAAGCACGTTAAAATTAAAGACACTGTTTAAATGGCAAAATCGGGAAAAAACCAACGTTCAGTGAGTAGTTTTACTTATTATTGCGTGTTAAAATCAATATTTGATTTGAATTATTTTGTCTATAGCAATCAGTTAGTTTTGACATTTTTGACAGATTTGAACACATAGAATTAAGCATTTATTCGTATTAATTGTTACGTAAATACTGTAAGTAGTATCTGTTGTGTGAGAGAATTTTGTGTGTGAGATTAATGAGATTTCTTACCACAAGTTTAGATGCATGTACTGTTCTAACTGTCGAATTGAATGTATATTTCTGGATAATATGATATGTTTTATCGACTTCTGTTTAGTTTGTAAACTGTTTATGTGAGGTGTTTATTGATAATGTGAAATTGTTTTAATTTCAGATAACCACTCGTTTACACTTCGTTTACGCTTCGCTTTACGCTTCGCTTTACGCTTCGATTTACGCTTCGCTTTACGCTTCGCTTTACGCTTCGCTTTACGCTTCGCTTTACGCTTCGCTTTACGCTTCGCTTTACACTTCGCTTTACACTTCGCTTTACACTTCGCTTTACACTTCGCTTTACACTTCACTTTACGCTTTGCAACGTTTCTCTTCACTTGTTTATAACTGTGCACACGCATGTGCGTGTATTGTGAATCGTGTGTGTATGAATAACAATCCTGATTTTGTTGGGTACTGGTTCCCGCGCCCCCCACTGTTAACCGGGTCCAGAACATCCACATGCTTTCTGTATGAAACTAAAAGTCAAGGATAACGCTTTCCCAGGCATCGAGAATTACAAGACTATAATTGAAGCATACTGGTTCAAACCAAAGAATTAATTTCACATTTAAACGGTGAACATTTTGGGTACTGGTGTAACTTCATAATTCACTTTCTCGCTTCATACATTTCTTTTCTCAACCAGACGTCGTTTGTATTGTTGTCATAGCAACTTCTACGATATCGTTCACTTTGTGTTGCATGATATCTTTTATTTACTAGTCGTAAAATAAGTCGTATAAGGGTGTTTAAATTAAACTGAAAAAAACATAATTATCAGTAAGAACAACTTAAATTCTAATATTATAAACTGTACACAGTTACAAGCATGATAGATTACTTACATATTTTCACCCCTCACTTTTAGTGTGACTTTTAACTTTGTAATGGTCAATGTCTAATCACTTACTGACGATACAGACAGAATAAAACGACTGTGAGTGATGGTGGGAACGGTTGTTTTATATTACTGGGAAGAATGTTCGGCTATGGCTTCAAAATAAAGCTTTAATGTTAATTAACTTCGGGACTTAACACGTCGATGTTATTTAACTTCGGGTCCTTTCTGATGTTAGCTATATAACATATACCGGCGGTTTACTTTTACTTTCAGTTTGACTTCATAAACGAACGGTTAAAATCTGAGGTAAAATCATTTCTCACAGTTCAGTAGACTGGTCTCGTCATAATATCTTATAATATGTATAATAGATTATTAGAAAATGTTTTACATCAATAATATCTGAAATCTTAATTGTAGTAAATCATTAATTATTTACATTAGAATTCTGTAGGTATAATTATGAGCTTTTAATTTTAGTGAAATCTCTAATTGACAGATACGAAACCTTGCCCAAGCTTTCAAAGTAGAGGAAAGTGGTGAGTGTGGTTTATATGTAACTTATATCCCTATCATCAGTATAAACTTTGTATGACTAGCGGACCCAAGGGGGGGGGGGCGCACCCGTCGCGCACCCCTAAAGTTCCCCATAAATACGAAAACATACAGAGATCTTTAATCATAAGATTTTCAAAAGAGCGATTCTGATTAATTGTAGCATTATATTCTATCATGGTGATGTTTATACATGTATATGTTATGTAATACTTATCCCGCTTGCCTTTGCAGACAATATAAGCCTAAAGCAAAACCAAAAAATGACCAAAAAGTTACACCCCACCCTAAGACCAAATCCTAGATCCGCCCCTGCTATGCACTGGTATTAAACACTTACATTCTCTGGACTGCCTCTGAGTCTCTGACTGCTTAGAGTTATAATGGGTGACACTTTTTAAATAAGACAATCCTTACAAATGTTTGATTGGCATAACCCTACCCGGAAAAATTTAGGTGGGTAGATAGGTAAGTCATTATTTGTTATACCCCACAATTTTCTGATTTTTACAGTTTCAAATGTATAGCACCATTTCTGATGATTTGTTATTCTAAATCAAGACAGTAGTAGTATTATATTGCGTTGCATATCATTTCTGTTGTATGAAGAAGAAGTCCAAATTCTAGCGTTTTCCAATTGACCACGTGCCTGACAGGGATACTGGTGATTGAAGTAGATTATAACTGTACATCCCAGTCCTGAGTGGATTCATGCATTATCTGGTGATTGAAGTAGATTCTAACTGTACATCTCAGTCCTGCGTGGATTCATGCATTATCTGGTGATAGAAGTAGATTCTAACTGTACATCTCAGTCCTGCGTGGATTCATGCATTATCTGGTGATAGAAGTAGATTCTAACTGTACATCCCAGTCCTGCGTGGATTCATGCATTATCTGGTGATAGAAGTAGATTCTAACTGTACATCCCAGTCCTGCGTGGATTCATGCATTATCTGGTGATAGAAGTAGATTCTAACTGTACATCCCAGTCCTGCGTGGATTCATGCATTATCTGGTGATTGAAGTATATTCTAACTGTACGTCCCAGTCCTGCGTGGATTCATGCATTATCTGGTGATTGAAGTATATTCTAACTGTACATCTCAGTCCTGCGTGGATTCATGCATTATCTGGTGATAGAAGTATATTCTAACTGTACATCTCAGTCCTGCGTGGATTCATGCATTATCTGGTGATAGAAGTAGATTCTAACTGTACATCTCAGTCCTGCGTGGATTCATGCATTATCTGGTGATAGAAGTAGATTCTAACTGTACATCTCAGTCCTGCGTGGATTCATGCATTATCTGGTGATTGAAGTATATTCTAACTGTACATCCCAGTCCTGCGTGGATTCATGCATTATCTGGTGATAGAAGTAGATTCTTACTGTACATCCCAGTCCTGCGTGGATTCATGCATTATCTGGTGATTGAAGTATATTCTAACTGTACGTCCCAGTCCTGCGTGGATTCATGCATTATCTGGTGATTGAAGTAGATTCTAACTGTACGTCTCAGTCCTGAGTGGATTCATGCATTATCTGGTGATTGAAGTATATTCTAACTGTACGTCCCAGTCCTGCGTGGATTCATGCATTATCTGGTGATTGAAGTAGATTCTAACTGTACATCTCAGTCCTGAGTGGATTCATGCATTATCTGAGTATTTCATTTCTTCGGTGGTGCTAGAGCAAATGGGAAAGGTACAATGTATTAATTTGTTATCATTATTTATGCTTAAATTATTCACTAGTAAAAAGCATAAATAGCAAATATGTTTAACCCCAAAATACCTCTAGCATTGTTGGTTGATAGTACTTACTGCTTGAAAGATACTTTGTGAGGGTCTGTACAGACCTTGAAAAGTCCTGGAATTAGACGTTAGTCCTGGAAAAGTCCTTGAAAATGACAGGATTTATATTTTAAATGACTCCTGGAAAAGCATGTAATACAATGTACTATAATTTGAGACAATCCTAGAAATTTTACAGAATAAAATATATCGTCTTGCATATACGTTCTTACATTGTTTTGTTTTATGTCATTCTGTGAAAGACGTACATATTATATGAAATAATAGTGCTTTATGAATTAACACAGTAAATACAAATATCTTTGAGAAATATTTAGATTGATCCATAATAGCTTCTGGGCAACTTCTGTGAGCAAAATGTTTTATGTTAAAAAGGTTTGTTCACAAACTTTGAATTTAGATAAGATGGGAAGAATGTTACACGTACATTTTCCATAATGAAAGATACTCCTTCAAGAATATCTGTTTTATTTAGAACTCTCACACAGAAATAAACTATTGGTCCACAGCGACATAGATAGAAAGAGTACACAGAAAAATATTAAAATTCCAACTTTGTGAATGCACTTTTTTAACTCTCTGTTTGCACTTCTTAAAAAAGTTGTCATAGGAAATAAAAAATATATATAGATATAATAATATTTGTGTTGTATTTCAGGAATACAGTTTTGTTGACACGCTTACAAACTGTGATGAAGTCTGGTGGTAATTGGTAAACATGTTTGATGCGCTTTAGCATCTCTTTGCTATCATCGTCTCAACCGGAAGTTTACTCGAAGTACCGCCATCCATATTCATCGTCTCAAGAAAATAATACATGTACATTACTCTGGTTTTATTATAGATTCGATGAGTATAATGGCTGATTTATCAGAGATATATCAATTGTAGAATGAGAGTCTTGATATAAACAGCTTATCTGGATTATTTGAGTCATTTTTGGCGAATGAGTTTACTCGAATAATCGCGTACTAATTTCTAATAATATGAGTAAAGTACTGACACATTGCAAGCTCAATTGAAAGTAACCATAATTGAAACAAATGAATTTTAACAGAAATTAATGCAATATTGATGAAACAATCAGTAATAATCTCAATTTTATGATGGATTGGTCAATATTGAGTTGCATTTCTTAACATTGCTTAGTTGTTTACATTAAAGAGTTTAGATGCAATTCTGTTTTGTATAACATAATACAACAGGCCCACAAGTGAGTTCGACAGGTGATTTGACTTATTGTGATTACACAATGAATTTAATAGACTTAACTTGTTGAGAAGAAGCATTATGGGATATTTATTTTATAGGAATAAAAACTTGATGAGATTAATTGCAAAAACGTTAGCTGTTAAATGGTCAAATATTGATACCTTCTATCTGAATACATGGTATTATTCGAAATAAATAGCAGATCCCTATGTATCTTCGTAGGCACGTCGAATTAAATGGGCTTTTCGAAATCATGTAT
Organism: Mactromeris polynyma; assembly: GCA_032209605.1. Classification (NCBI taxonomy): domain Eukaryota; kingdom Metazoa; phylum Mollusca; class Bivalvia; order Venerida; family Mactridae; genus Mactromeris; species Mactromeris polynyma. The sequence continues at coordinate 2,765,209 of JASFXZ010000013.1, read as the reverse complement.
TCTTCGAATTAAAATTTCGGACCCGATGAATTCGAATGAACGAGGTCCGAGTGTACATGTACTTATAATAATTCTTACATTTGATGTTGTAAAAGCATGATACATATACAGTAAAACCTCAATGATAAGACCACCCTTGGGGTCCTTGAAAACTGGTCTTCTTACTCAGGTGTTCTTAATATTGAGGTTGAATAATGAGTAAAACAGTGAACATGGACTTGAAAATTGTGTTCTTTATTTCGATATGGTCTTATTATTGAGGTGGTTTTTAAGTAGGGTTTTACTGTAAAGAACAGAACACATCCTACAATATGTAGCAAACAACAAAGCAACCTCTCTCCACAGCAACCATCTATTGAGCTACATCCTCTCTTCGCCACCATTAATAGTTTCCCTTGGTAAAGATATAGTACTATTTTAACAACATTTCAACACAGGGTATGACTCTGGAGAGTTTATCCTGTATGGTTCTTTATCAACAAACTGTGTCAAAATAGTTGTGTATCAAACAATTGATACGAAATTTCATTCACCGACGTTGTATGCATTTGACAAAAACTAGAACTGTCATGATGGTTTCCGTTATTTCCCATGACTGTCAACAGACTCTGATTATAAACTAAATAAGTTGAGATCGGGTTGTTTCGTCAACACGAGATGTTTTATAGGGAAAATTTTCATTCGAATTAAAGATGTTCCTAATTTGTTCAGGATCAACAACTAATAGAACAGTTATGTTTTTATATATTAATCTACCTAGGGTATGCCAGATGCAGTTTCTATATTTTTCATCGATACGTCTTTTTTAAACTTTCTTAGTTTACATCGATTGTAAAACAAATTCTTACAACTACAGTTGGACCTCGTGTTTTCGACAACTTTCTATCCGAAATACATGGTATCATCCGTAATACATGGTATCATCCGTAATACATGGTATCATCCGTAATACATGGTATCATCCGAAATACATGGTATCATCCGTAATACATGGTATCATCCGTAATACATGGTATCATCCGTAATACATGGTATCATCCGTAATACATGGTATCATCCGTAATACATGGTATCATCCGAAATACATGGTATCATCCGTAATACATGGTATCATCCGTAATACATGGTATCATCCGTAATACATGGTATCATCCGTAATACATGGTATCATCCGAAATACATGGTATCATCTGTAATACATGGTATCATCCGAAATACATGGTATCATCCGTAATACATGGTATCATCCGAAATACATGGTAACATCCGAAATACATGGTATCATCCGAAATACATGGTATCATCCGAAATACATGGTATCATCCGTAATACATGGTATCATCCGAAATACATGGTATCATCCGTAATACATGGTATCATCCGTAATACATGGTATCATCCGAAATACATGGTATCATCCGTAATACATGGTATCATCCGTAATACATGGTATCATCCGAAATACATGGTATCATCCGTAATACATGGTATCATCCGAAATACATGGTATCATCCGAAATACATGGTATCATCCGTAATACATGGTATCATCCGTAATACATGGTATCATCCGTAATACATGGTATCATCCGAAATACATGGTATCATCCAAAATACATGGTATCATCCGTAATACATGGTATCATCCGAAATACATGGTATCATCCGAAATAAATATCAGGTCCCGTTACGCACATCGAATTGAAATGGGCTAGTCGAAAACATGTGTTATTCGTAGTAAAATATCGGACTGATGAATTCGAATGAACAAAGTGCGACTGTATTAATAATTACTCTCGATGGCTGCTTTCTTGGTAACAAACCAGCTCAACGTGGGACTCAAACTCGCGGTTCAGCAATCAGTTGCTATATGTATCAACCACCACGCCAACCTATCGATACGCATCAACCACCACGCCAACCTTTCGATACATGTTTAGCCAGTTTTTTACCAAATTATTTTGAATCGATACAATAGCGGTTTTATTAACCGCGAACGTATGAATAGATTACCAGGGCTGCATTCAGTTACGGCTAATGGTAGCGAACTTTTTGTAGTGGATCTTTTGCCCTACGTATCACATTGACGGCACACGGGGAACCAAATTGCGAAATGTAACAAATCGTTTCCAAATAGATGTTCGTGTTTGACCGGAAACTTCATGGAGAAAAAGCTGCGGTTCTGTTTTGACAGAAAAGTAAACCAAACAGCAATTATAGTTTTACGCACGAGAGCATTTCCTGACCTAATGTGGCATGGGTTAGTCCTGTAAGTTAATACACCTGTTCACTGCACGAGAGCATTTCCTGACCTAATGTGGCATGGGTTAGTCCTGTAAGTTCATACACCTGTTCACTGCACGAGAGCATTTCCTGACCTAATGTGGCATGGGTTAGTCCTGAAAGTTCATACACCTGTTCACTGCACGAGAGCATTTCCTGACCTAATGTGGCATGGGTTAGTCCTGAAAGTTCATACACCTGTTCACTGCACGAGAGCATTTCCTGACGTAATGTGGCATGGGTTAGTCCTGTAAGTTCATACACCTGTTCACTGCACGAGAGCATTTCCTGACCTAATGTGGCATGGGTTAGTCCTGTAAGTTCATACACCTGTTCACTGCACGAGAGCATTTCCTGACCTAATGTGGCATGGGTTAGTCCTGAAAGTTCATACACCTGTTCACTGCACGAGAGCATTTCCTGACCTAATGTGGCATGGGTTAGTCCTGTAAGTTCATACACCTGTTCACTGCACGAGAGCATTTCCTGACCTAATGTGGCATGGGTTAGTCCTGAAAGTTCATACACCTGTTCACTGCACGAGAGCATTTCCTGACCTAATGTGGCATGGGTTAGTCCTGAAAGTTCATACACCTGTTCACTGCACGAGAGCATTTCCTGACCTAATGTGGCATGGGTTAGTCCTGTAAGTTCATACACCTGTTCACTGCACGAGAGCATTTCCTGACCTAATGTGGCATGGGTTAGTCCTGTAAGTTCATACACCTGTTCACTGCACGAGAGCATTTCCTGACCTAATGTGGCATGGGTTAGTCCTGTAAGTTCATACACCTGTTCACTGCACGAGAGCATTTCCTGACCTAATGTGGCATGGGTTAGTCCTGTAAGTTCATACACCTGTTCACTGCACGAGAGCATTTCCTGACCTAATGTGGCATGGGTTAGTCCTGTAAGTTCATACACCTGTTCACTGCACGAGAGCATTTCCTGACCTAATGTGGCATGGGTTAGTCCTGTAAGTTCATACACCTGTTCACTGCACGAGAGCATTTCCTGACCTAATGTGGCATGGGTTAGTCCTGTAAGTTCATACACCTGTTCACGGTCGATATAACAGCACTATAAACAATCACAATCCGTTTATACTTGAGAACGGATATAAACAATATTTGATGTGGTCACCCAATGAATACAGGTTTTGCAAAACATTGGATTCACAGTAATAGTATTCTCGATTAATCGTATCTATAGTAAACATGGGGTTGCAATTTTTTCACTGATTAAATCCGTTATCAGACAAAGTTTCTACTACGTTAAATCGGATGTTATGGGCGTGACCCATTAAGCGAAGACATGCCACGCGCTTTCAAATAAATTTATTTGTCATATTACAAATGTACTTGCGTGGTTTGTTCTTGATAACTCTAATCTACCCGGAGTAAAGTACCCAACTTAATTAATAGGTGAGGCATAAAGATATGCTCAAAATAATGCCACACCATGATGTTTTAAGGACTTTACTACAAGTATTGATGTACTTTCTGGGTGTGTAGTGTTTTTGTACACACGCAAATTCTCTTGTCGAAAGAATTAGCCACAAGTTTATGATTCAAGATAATTCAATACTTGTTTAAGGTAAAACAAATCGTTGTAGAATATGATGGGAATTTTGTTTTCTTGTTTCAGCTTTGGAAGAATATGTGTACTTCAAACAATTTACCATTTAAAAATTAAGACCACAATTTTATAGTCCATTTTCACTGTTTCGCTCTTTACTCTATCTCAATATTAAAACCACCAGTTGTCAATGGTACCATGTGGTGGTCTTATTGAGGTTTTACCAGTCAAAATGTTTACTGTAAACCAGTCAAAATGATTACTGTAAACCAGTCAAAATGTTTACTGTAAACCAGTCAAAATGTTTACTGTAAACCAGTCAAAATGTTTACTGTAAACCAGTCAAAATGTTTACTGTAAACCAGTCAAAATGTTTACTGTAAACCAGTCAAAATGTTTACTGTAAACCAGTCAAAATGTTTACTGTAAACCAGTCAAAATGTTTACTGTAAACCAGTCAAAATGTTTACTGTAAACCAGTCAAAATGTTTACTGTAAACCAGTCAAAATGTTTACTGTAAACCAGTCAAAATGTTTAGTTTAAACCAGTCAAAATGTTTACTGTAAACCAGTCAAAATGTTTACTGTAAACCAGTCAAAATGTTTACTGTAAACCAGTCAAAATGTTTACTGTAAACCAGTCAAAATGTTTACTGTAAACCAGTCAAAATGATTACTGTAAACCAGTCAAAATGTTTACTGTAAACCAGTCAAAATGTTTACTGTAAACCAGTCAAAATGTCTACTGTAAACCAGTCAAAATGTTTACTGTAAACCAGTCAAAATGTTTACTGTAAACCAGTCAAAATGTTTACTGTAAACCAGTCAAAATGTTTACTGTAAACCAGTCAAAATGTTTACTGTAAACCAGTCAAAATGTTTACTGTAAACCAGTCAAAATGTTTACTGTAAACCAGTCAAAATGTTTACTGTAAACCAGTCAAAATGTTTACTGTAAACCAGTCAAAATGTTTACTGTAAACCAGTCAAAATGTTTCGAAAATGTCATCGTTTCGAATCACTTTGGAATAATACAGTAAAATTCTCAAAACAGTCAAACCTCACGTAAATAAGAAAAAAAATTAGAACATTTCACTGTCTTGCTCTTTATTCAACATCAATATTAAGATCACCTTGATAATATGACCAGGTTCGAGGATCCCAACGGTATTGTGGTTTTGCTGTATTTTCCGTAATATTGCTATACATGTATATATATTTCATGCATCAGATTAAAATATGATTTATGTCAATATTGCATGATTGTACATAGTAACATATAGGGTTATGTAGATATCATTCTATGAATACACTGTATTTACTATGTAATGTCTCCAGTTTAGGAACCAAACATATATATTACATATATTACAATGACCTTACTGCACTGTGTATTATATCTGTTGTATATATTACAATGACCTTACTACACGGTGCATTATATATGTTGTATATATGACAATGACCTTACTACACTGTGTATTATATCTGTTGTATATATTACAATGACCTTACTACACTGTGTATTATATCTGTTGTATATATTACAATGACCTTACTACACCGTGTATTGTATCTGTTGTATATATTACAATGACCTTACTACACGGTGTATTGTATCTGTTGTATATATTACAATGACCTTACTACACCGTGTATTATATATGTTGTATATATTACAATGACCTTACTACACCGTGTATTATATATGTTGTATATATTACAATGACCTTACTACACCGTGTATTATATATGTTGTATATATTACAATGACCTTACTACACCGTGTATTATATATGTTGTATATATTACAATGACCTTACTACACCGTGTATTATATCTGTTGTATATATTACAATGACCTTACTACACCGTGTATTATATCTGTTGTATATATTACAATGACCTTACTACACTGTGTATTATATCTGTTGTATATATTACAATGACCTTACTACACGGTGTATTGTATCTGTTGTATATATTACAATGACCTTACCACACTGTGTATTATATATGTTGTATATATTACAATGACCTTACTACACTGTGTATTATATATGTTGTATATATTACAATGACCTTACTACACTGTGTATTATATATTTTGTATATATTACAATGACCTTACTACACTGTGTATTATATCTGTTGTATATATTACAATGACCTTACTACACTGTGTATTATATATGTTGTATAGATTACAATGACCTTACTACACTGTGTATTATATATGTTGTATATATTACAATGACCTTACTACACTGTGTATTATATATGTTGTATATATTACAATGACCTTACTACACGGTGTAATATATCTGTTGTATATATTACAATGACCTTACTACACTGTGTATTATATATGTTGTTTATATTACAATGACCTTACTACACGGTGTATTATATCTGTTGTATATATTACAATGACCTTACTACACTGTGTATTATATATGTTGTATATATTACAATGACCTTACCACACTGTGTATTATATCTGTTGTATATATTACATTGACCTTACAACACTGTGTATTATATCTGTTGTATATATTACATTGACCTTACAACACCGTGTATTATATCTGTTGTATATATTACAATGACCTTACTACACTGTGTATTATATCTGTTGTAATAGTTTATGTTTGGGCCGGTTGCCTTATATACTCAGTACATTTACGAATGCACATTTTTCTACCCGTGATATGTCTTTTAAATGTCATATCTGTGTGGTTTTAAAAATCATTTTGATATATTATATATCTAAGAAATATTTAAGAAAATCTTACATGTTGCGTTTTTAAATGTACTGAGTATATTTCACAATAAATTGAATTGAAACTGTATATGAAATGGCTGGTTAGCTCTTTAGATTAGTATATATGTACTTTAAACTATTGGTAACATAATGAGAAGAAAACTATTACATTTTGTTGTGCAAGCTTTTACACGCTGATATCAGGATGTTATACCGATGAATCAAGCAATGTTTCATTTCAGCAGACAAGATATCAGCACACGAGATACCAGCACACGAGATACCAACACACGTGATACCATCACACAAGATACCAACACACCAGATATCAGCAGACAAGATACCTACACACGAGATACCAGCACACGAGATACCAGCACACAAGATACCAGCACACGAGATACCAGCACACGAGATACCAGCACACAAGATACCAGCACACAAGATACCAGCACACGAGATACCAGCACATGAGATACCAGCACACGAGATACAAGCAGACAAGATACCAGCACACAAGATACCAGCACACGAGATACCAGCACATGAGATACCAGCACACGAGATACCAGCACACAAGATACCAGCACACGAGATACCAGCACTCGAGATACCAGCACACAAGATACAAGCAGACAAGGGCGTATTTATTGATCATGAAATGGTATTTAATGAGACAATATTTAACCGATATTTAAGAAAACATACTTACTCTGTACTACTAATTCATTAAACTGTCCTAATAATGTAGATAATGAAAACCTGGCAAACTGAGTTGTAAAGAAATTCGTTAGTAAAACATGTACTTGTTTCTCACCCTTGTAATCACATTGTAGCGAATTCGTGGTCCAGTGGTAACGCGCTGGACTGGTAATCCAGGAGCCGAAGACTTTGAAAACCCAAGGTTCTATGACCCAAGGGTGCTCCGTGTACTGTCATCGCATAACCACCGTGATTTACCTTCATTCATTCAATTTCGCCCACTGACTCCAGTACGTCATATTCCACCTCATCATCAATGTCTCACTTAACTCTAATCCGCTCTATATAAAATTACAGTAAAACCTCACTTAAAGAACACCTCAATAATAAGACAAATCATGTTACGACCGCACTTTTCCATTCCATTTTGAATGTTTCGCTCTTTATTCAACCTCAATAATAAGACAAATCATGTTACGACCGCACTTTTCCATTCCATTTTGAATGTTTCGCTCTTTATTCAACCTCAATAATAAGACAAATCATGTTACGACCGCACTTTTCCATTCCATTTTGAATGTTTCGCTCTTTATTCAACCTCAATAATAAGACAAATCATGTTACGACCGCACTTTTCCATTCCATTTTGAATGTTTCGCTCTTTATTCAACCTCAATAATAAGACAAATCATGTTACGACCGCACTTTTCCATTCCATTTTGAATGTTTCGCTCTTTATTCAACCTCAATAATAAGGCAAATCATGTTACGACCGCACTTTTCCATTCCATTTTGAATGTTTCGCTCTTTATTCAACCTCAATAATAAGACAAATCATGTTACGACCGCACTTTTCCATTCCATTTTGAATGTTTCGCTCTTTATTCAACCTCAATAATAAGACAAATCATGTTACGACCGCACTTTTCCATTCCATTTTGAATGTTTCGCTCTTTATTCAACCTCAATAATAAGACCACCCCAATATAAAGACCAGTTTTCAAGAGTCCCAAGGATGGTCTTATTATTGAAGTTTTCATGCATTCCGCTCAATGTCCAGCCGTTAAAACATAGAATCATTTCTTTTATTTCATTCTATTCTAGTTATTTCACTTAACTAACATGTTATGCACTTAACCTTGCATCTTATATTTTTAGTGTGTGAAGTCACCAGTCAGCTTTATCACCGGAAGTACAAATACAAGAATAGTAAAACAAAGCAAACACAACCCGCATGCGCAGTGTGCTGACAACGAGTATGGAACAAAGTGTACTTATTGTGTCCCACAAGACAATTGTAATGCTGGTCACTATACGTGTAATAAATCAACCGGAAGTAAGGTCTGTTTACCTGGTTACCTCGGAGCAGGTTGTCTGAATACCTCGTTGCAGGGAACAACAGACTATCACATGATGTCAGAGTTTGCACTTCCCGTCGGTGCTGTTGCGGACGAGGCTTTGCTGGCGTGCTGTGTGAGATAGAGATCATTGAGTGTTGGAACGATTCATGTCAGAATGGCGGTAAGCTTAATTCCTACTAACATATTGTCGCCTTAGTATTAGGTTGATCTATGTCCATTATTACATTTTTTAGATTATTATATCACTGGATTTGTCTCACAGTGCTCTATCTCCCAGTGTAAATTACCATATGTAATGAAGTCACTAACACTGACTTCGCAGCTCACATATTGAGATATATCCACGGATTGTCTCACAGTGCTCTATCTCCCAGTGTAAATTACCATATGTAATGAAGTCACTAACACTGACTTCGCAGCTCACATATTGAGATATATCCACGGATTGTCTCACAGTGCTCTATCTCCCAGTGTAAATTACCATAAGTAATGAAGTCACTAACACTGACTTCGCAGCTCACATATTGAGATATATCCACGGATTGTCTCACAGTGCTCTATCTCCCAGTGTAAATTACCATATGTAATGAAGTCACTAACACTGACTTCGCAGCTCACATATTGAGATATATCCACGGATTGTCTCACAGTGCTCTATGTCCCAGTATAAATTACCATATGTAATGAAGTCACTAACACTGACTTCGCAGCTCACATATTGAGGTATATCCACGGATTGTCTCACAGTGCTCTATGTCCCAGTGTAAATTACCATATGTAATGAAGTCACTAACACTGACTTCACAGCTCACATATTGAGATATATCCACGGATTTGTCTCACAGTGCTCTATCTCCCAGTGTAAATTACCATAAGTAATGAAGTCACTAACACTGACTTCGCAGCTCACATATTGAGATATATCCACGGATTTTTCTCACAGTGCTCTATCTCCCAGTGTAAATTACCATATGTAATGAAGTCACTAACACTGACTTCGCAGCTCACATATTGAGATATATCCACGGATTTGTCTCACAGTGCTCTATCTCCCAGTGTAAATTACCATATGTAATGAAGTCACTAACACTGACTTCACAGCTCACATATTGAGATATATCCACGGATTTGTCTCACAGTGCTCTATCTCCCAGTGTAAATTACCATATGTAATGAGGTCACTAACACTGACTTCACAGCTCACATATTGAGGTATATCCACGGATTTGTCTCACAGTGCTCTATCTCCCAGTGTAAATTACCATATGTAATGAAGTCACTAAACACTGACTTCGCAGCTCACATATTGAGGTATATCCACGGAATGAAACAAACGCTGCTGTCATAGTGAGACATGTCCAGGATATAGCTTACACTAAATATTGGAACATTCAATTAAAATGCAATATATAGTCATGTAATCTACTCGGAACTGACTATTGTTGTAAGGTAACTCTAGTTTAACATTTACTGAAACAATAAAGCAAAGAATAAATCTCAATATAGTCTCACATCTCAACCTTATAATGAAAATAAATACTATTGATTTTACTTGTTTGAGGTATTTCTGAAAAACACTTCATTATTGTGGCGCAATGAACTGGAATGCACAACATATAATTCCATATCCTATTTTTTTTATTGTAGTATACGTAACATAACACATTGTCTTTAAACGGGCCAAATTAGTAAAATAAGAACGAAATGACAGTATTCTGAACTTTGAAGTATATTTTCTCAAAATACAGTAAGACCTCACTTAAAGACCACCTCAATAATAAGACTACTTCAATCTTAAGAACACAATTTTCAAGTCCATTTTCACTGTTTTGCTCTTTATTCGACCTCAATGTTACAACCACCTCAATAAGAAGACCAGTTTTCATCGGTCCCAAGGGTGGTCTTACTATACAGGTTTGACTGTAATTGTTTTGGCAGCTTAAACTAAAATTAAGGCGACGAGATATTGAAGAGAATGTTCAATTTCTATTCACAAGATCATTCCGTATATCACAAAATGTCACCTATAAATATACTTATGTTGGTATTAGTTTGCCATTTTCTCTTTGTTATCTTTTTAGGACAATTATTTCTAACTGTATCGCTTCAATTATTGAAATTTCTCAAACTTTCATCTACTTTGATATGTTTGATTTGATATTCCTCAGTGTACAATGTAGTAAGCAAAAACTATTCAGCAAATGTGTGAAGCTTATTCAATTTGTTTTCATTATGATTATAAACAGTTAAGCTTTGTTGATATATTTTTGTAGGAGTCTGTAAAGATTTTGTCGGTTAATTTGAGTGTACATGTAAACTATTCTACAAGGGAGACAACTGTGAAATAAGAGCATACGCGCATGCGCAAACAACACCATCACAAGGACAAACTACCAGTCGGACGACAGAGTGCCTTGAATGGTGTGACGTGTTTCGAGGATAGGTATTTTTACATATTGTCTGTGCTTAACATACTACACTGGACAAACTACCAGTCTGACGACAGCATGCCTTAATGGCGGGACGTGTTTCGAGGATATGTATTTTACATATTGTCTGTGCTTAACATACTACACTGGACAAACTACCAGTCTGACGACAGCATGCCTTAATGGCGGGACGTGTTTCGAGGATATGTTTTTTACATATAGTCTGTACTTAACATACTACACTGGACAAACTACCAGTCTGACGACAGCATGCCATAATGGCGGGACGTGTTTCGAGGATATGTATTTTACATATTGTCTGTACTTAACATACTACACTGGACAAACTACCAGTCTGACGACAGCATGCCATAATGGCGGGACGTGTTTCGAGGATATGTATTTTACATATTGTCTGTGCTTAATATACTACACTGGATAAACTACCAGTCGGACAACAGAGTGCCTTGAATGGCGTGACGTGTTTCGAAGATAGGTATTTTTACATATTGTCTGTGCTTAACATACTACACTGGACAAACTACCAGTCTGACGACAGAGTGCCTTGAATGGCGGGACGTGTTTTGAAGATAAGTATTTTTACATATTGTCTGTGCTTAACATACTACACTGGACAAACTACCAGTCTGACGACAGAGTGTCTTGAATGGCGTGACGTGTTTCGAGGATACGTATTTTACATATTGTCTGTACATACTACACTGGACAAACTACCAGTCTGACGACAGAGTGCCTTGAATGGCGTGACGTGTTTCGAGGATACGTATTTTTACATATTGTCTGTGCTTAACATACTACACTGGACAAACTACCAGTCTGACGACAGAGTGCCTTGAATGGCGTGACGTGTTTTGAGGATACGTATTTTTACATATTGTCTGTGCTTAACATACTACACTGGACAAACTACCAGTCGGACAAAGTAAGTACGAAAGCCTGATGGTGATATTTCAGCTTCATGAATTCACGATTTCAATTTCACGTATTCACAATTTCAATTTCATGAATTTATAATCGTGAATTTGTGAATTTAAAGTGGTAAAATCGCGAATGTTTATAGATGAAATTGTGAATCCATTCAGTTGAATTATAACATAAATGAAATAAAAACAAAAAGGGTTGGGCAACAAGTTCTTTCAATATTAGTAGATGCCCTCCGCTAGTAAAGTACACTGTAAAAAATGTGTGTTTTCTTACTGAATGTGGTGTTAACTAGTACGGAAATTGGTGTAAGTGTATACTTTACACTTAATTGGTGTAAATTTACCTTCTAAAGAAGCTGTACACCAAGAGTTGCTTTAAGTTACACCGGTTTCAGGGAACAGTTGCGCCAGTATCGTGTTCATTTATCAATAACACTAAGTGGTGTAAAGTTACACTCATGTTTAACCTTTCCTTTGGACAAATAGTGATTTACACCGAAACCGGTGTTAGTTATAATGCAAACCAGAGTAAACAAAATATTTACACTAAGTGAGTGTAAATTTTCCGAGTAAAAAAACGTTGCAATAGAACTTGTTTTAAGTAACGCCATTTGCAAAGAAATGCAACACCATTGTTGCCATAATTATATAACAAACATCTAGTCGTGTATAACGTTTCCTTTGCAAAAATAGCGAGTTACAACAGAACTGGTTTTAGTTTTGATGTGGACTGGTGTAATATTTACACTTAGTCAGTGTTGATTTACCTGGAAAAGAAACGTTGCATCCGATATTGCTCTCAGTGACACCATTTTCAAGTTGTTTCATTATAATATTCATTTCTCATTTTAGTAGTGTCCCTTATGAAAACTGAAAGTTTGCAGCAAATAAGCCGCAAACTTTTTTAGTCACAGTAAGGTTTGCAAGAAGTTCGTAGGACTTCGCAGCTAGCCGTGAAATTACTGTGACTTTGAAGGAAGTTTGCGACTTTGAAGGAAGTTTGCGACAAACTTGAATGAAATATTTTGTGTTGCTAAAAGTTCGCAAGAATCTTTAATGCAAAAAATCATGTTGCAAGAAGTTTGCGGGAAACATCGGCATTTCGACTATTTTTTCTGTGCGCAAATACAGTACTGTTTAATATTACATGTTTGTAACAATAACATAAACACTAGTTTTATTATTGTGGAAAAAATATATATGTTATCATCGGTCCGATGTTGGCCGGAGTTAAATCAAAACGAAACTTGCTCATGTGTCCGACGTCAGCCCAATATCTGCTCTTCCATTATTTGTTTGACATTTTTTCTTTTGTTAGTTTGACACTTTGTAGCAATTTTATTTGAATGCCAAACTAATCCATTTGCCAGATCTAATTGCAATGTAATGGGCAATGAAAGTCGCTTTTAGCGAGAATTTGAAGGTAATACTTTAATATATTTTACCTTATCACGATTTATGCTAGTTTACATTATATTCTTTCCTATTCATGTAATTTTTAGTTGTATATAATGACTTGGTGTGAATTTCGGTGTAAAATGGGTGGGTGGGGTATGGTGAATATTTAGAATTGCCCTTAACATGCTTAAAGGCATAGTTTAATCTTCCTATTATGTTTCTTTTACAAAATACCCCATCCATAATTAATCCATATTCATTGTAATTATGAACTACTAAGATGCTATCATCGACTGATTAAATATTAATTATGGCAAACTCTAGATGGGTCAGGATTGGCTCAGTATTCCCCTAAACTACTGGTCCAAAGAATTTCTTTTATGTGGTTAAATCCTTTACAACATCTTTGTTTGTCAACCTTTCATTGCTTACTTGTTGCAGTTCCGAGGAGGATATTATGGGAGCAGCGAACATACATCGATTCGGATGTGTATATGGGTGTTTCCAACAATATTGAAAAATACCCTTTCATGGGCAACAAGAAGTTTGTAAGTATGACAGCCTATTTAATGGGATACATACATTGATTGTCAAAGGTGCTTTCCTATTAATAGCAAATTGCCAGCCAACATAGTACAGTATTGTTCAATGTATAAACACTGGTTTTGTCTGAGATTCTGTTAATAAATTAATGTTCATAATATAAAATATCACTTGTATAACTTATAATAATGGAGTATCACTGTGAAATAATATTCTGTACAGAAAAAGGATTTTTTTAATATTGCTATCATTACTAGTAGTCCAAAGATTACTAACATACAAGTTAGTTTCCTAGCATGATCTTTATAAGTATTTAAAATAAAAAAAAGTTCTTAAAATGGTTTAATTTTCCTATAATGATTTATATTGGATTTATGTCATAGATATATTGGAGAGAAATAACTTTTTGAGACAAGTAGTGACATCCCAAACCAAAATACTAGCTTGCGGCAAGCAAGCTTGCCGCAATCTTAATATGATTGCAGGTCTCCAATTTTATGTTCGCAGATGCTCGCAGAGAAATTAAGTTTGCGGACAGCTCTTGTTCGCAACCTTCCCGCCAGCATATCGCGCGCATCCCGCAATCTTAACCCTTATCATGCTAAGCACGAGATATCTCGGTTTTACAATTCCCATAGCCAGTGCGAACCACGAGATATCCCGGGTTTCTATATGTAGTGGATACACTATTGCAATACACATCCCAGTATCAGGTTACTGATAAGCAATTATAGGTGAATGGTGTGGGAACACCATGGCGAATGTTTATGACCTGTTGATAACATTCAAGACAAATGGTATCAAAAATAAAGCTTGATTAGGTGTAATGGATACAAGTGTGTATAATTCAGAAAAATACATCAAAAAGACACATCTGATTCATAATCATTTTCTGGAATTTTCACAGCACAAATCTATACTTAAACCTTATACATAGAATAAATGACTGCTTTTTTAGTGATAATCAATGATTGTTTTAATATTTCATTGACAACAGGTGTCATGATTTATGATTTAACAAATATTTCCAAATCTAAAACATGTTTTCTTTTTCTTTTTTTGTGTTTATAAACAGAAGAAATTAATTTATAAAATTGGTGAATTGTACTGGTTTTTTTATATCATTGCAAAGCAAATTTTATTCTGTTTCAGAAAATATTTGGGTCATTGCTAGTTTGGATTTGATTGGTTGTGTATTAAGTGACTGTTTCATCTATTTACAGGCCAATGTGTCATCTAGGGTTGCCTTCAGAGACTATGACTCATATAATTCAATCAGAGCTTATAACGTTGTAAGATATATTGAGTTATCAATCAGAAAAGCATCATTGACATGATGGTATCCCCAAAACAAGTTATTCATTTGAATTCAAGAAAAAAAACTGCACCCTCTAAATATGGTACTTTCTTGGTAATTTACTTAGTTAAACAGTCCAGATTGACTGTTATTTACATTAATGAGTTTGTACAGTTACACATTTTACATGTAGGGCATAAACTTTTGTTGTGTACTGTAGTCAAGGGAAGTTACTCCAAAGTGGACGAAAACTGGTTGTGAACATCCTGGTTAACAGAAAATAGGGTTAGCGTAGTTTGACGCGTATAATAAACAAACGATGATAGTTAGGTCCTTATTTTTTTTGCATCAATGTGGGATAAGGTTTGTTTAAACCATCGGTATAAATAAAAACTGCTGTCGGACGAGTTACGGAATGTGCGATGGGAAAATCACGTTAGGCGGTCGAAATCTGGTTGTGCCAGGATACTGTTCGTACACAAGGCGTTTCGCCCCATAGCATTCTTATACGGCGACTGGTGTCATGCTTTTATTGCCAAACATTGAAAATTAACTCTGATGAAATTAATTTAATGTCTCGAGCAATTGTATGCACTCGGTGATAGACTTCATTATTTAATTAAGCTTTTGATTTTGCCATGGTTTACTTACAGTGTTCATTTAATTTTTACCGGATTGTTTCTTCTTTGGTTTTGAAGCCATTTTGGTATGATGCATTGCAACCACCTTCTGCTTGGACTTTAATCTATGATACTTTCTATGACCTATCTCTCAATTAATCATTTAGTTGAGCCGCTTGCTGCCAGCTTGACATAGTCGCCATGATGGTGGTTCGGTGTAAGTGCGACTGTGCATGCATGCCTCTGGATTTGTTTTGTCCTATTGGCAAATCATTACTCAGTCATTTTTTGGGCGATTTTCAAATTATATGACTAAATGTTCACCACAAAGAGACAGTGTGTTGTATAGCATTTATTTAGTGTTACCAGTGTTATGCCTCCATGATAAAATAGGGGGCACCTTGCTAATCTAAATGTGATTTGTTCAATTTGTTGTTTTATATATCTTCTGAAGTTAGTAATGCTTTATATTTCAGGCAATTGTATTGCTCTCGAGGTGATGATATGAAAGAGTGTTTAAAGCACCCTGGTCGTTTCAAGTCTCGGAGGTTTTGTTGTAGCTAGGAAGAGATTGGTGTTTTCCATTGATGACACTGCACAAACATTTTGGTGTTGTGATGTTAAAATCATTAATCAACTAGCCGTGAGCTCGACATAGTCATCGCAATGGCGCTTCGGTGTATGTGCGTGCTATGGTGCACTTATTGGAGGATTTTCAAATGACTTGGCAAAAATGTTCTTCATGATGAGACAGATGTAGCGAATAAGACATGATAATTAATAGAGACAAAGAATAATTTTAATGAGAAGCTTAAGAAAAAAAGTAAATAGTAATCATACTATGTAATAACATGTGTAATTGTGTACATTTGATGAGATTGTGTACATTTGAGAAGATAGTTTTAATCTAATTCTTTTCTAAGTTTAAGTTTTGAGTAGTTATAAATTTTCCGAGATTTGTTATTGCTTTTTGTTGTAGACATCATTTAATCATCAAATTTATTCAATGATGGCAATGTGTAATATTTAGATTTTAGTAATTTTTTTGCAAGTGTGTGTATAAAGGACAAAATGATAAAACAAATGATAATCATTTTTCATCATTTTAAATTGAATTGGATCATTACAATATTTACAATATATATCTTTCGTCTTCCTCGCTCTATTTCTAAATTATGTAATGGGAGACGAAATCTACATGAAGTTATTTTGAATTTTTTATCGATAGTTATATTATCAAGATAATACGGCTTTTGATGTATTTTCAGCAATATGTTTTTGTGTTAGGTGCCAGTTTTAAGAATATATATGAGGTATTTAAATGATGATACATGTACTATTTCATGTTTTTCCTAATGAAGATAAAACTTATAGTTTAATTGCTGGTCGACCTTTTTTTAAAGAGCATCACTTTAGTTTTACTTGTATTGCTTTTTAAGCCAAATCTATTACAGTATTTTTCTACGTCACTCAACATGCATTGTAATGATTCCGGTGAAGTATTCTCTTTATCTCTTGACAATTGTTGCACAAGCTTTTATCATATAAAAGTAACTGCTAACTGTTAAACAATAGTAACTGCAATTGTTTTACTTTGTTTACTAGGATATGTGCATTTGATAAATTGAGTCGTCTTTAACACAAATATATGTCAATTTTTCGACGCAGCCGTACTAACATGGTTTTGCTATTTGCATATCAGTCTTGGGTAAACCAATCAAATCTTACGTTAACCTTCAAGGCAATTTCTCTTCAATCGATCAACGTTAGTAACATTGATGCGGATTGGTTAACCGATATGTTACCTTACCGAAATGCACTGAATTTCTGTGAATTTACCGAAATCCATTTTGGATCTGGAGTGACCAGCAATCGTAACATCTCTTTATTTTTTTAACCTTCAAACTGCGCCTACCATCTTGTTTAAAGATATTTCTTGTTTACTGTATTCATGGGTTTGCTTTCACTTTGTTCAATAAATCTGATAAATTTATTCTAGAAGTATGTATTTAATCAGTTCAAGAAAGGTGACAGTCCAATCATTTGTCGCCTTATTTCCAGAACCCTGTAACTCAGTTTTTGGTGGTTTTGAGTATTTGGTGTTGTCGAAACCGTCTTTTTAAAGCTCTTTCTATATGTACTACCTATATTGTTACTTACATAAAATGCAATTACATAACCTTGTATGTAACAATTACCTCACGAGGGCAAAACTTCAAAGACGAAAAACAAGTTATGGGGTCCTGGAAATAATGCGACACATTGTGGTAACTTTAATGTTTAACATTCAATTACAGTTGTATTGTGAATATCAAAAAATTTAATAATTAATAAATATGTGCATTAGAATATTCCAGGATATAATATCTCCAGATATTTTTTGGGGCCAATTGGGAATTCAAACCAGCATGGTCGCAAGTCCGCGTACCTAAATTTAAGCTTGCGCAATCTTAAATTTAAGCATGCGGACTCTGGAGCTTGCAACCTTAAATTTAAGCGTGTAAACGTTCCAACCGCAAGCTTGCACAACCTTAAATTTAAGCATGCGGGCTTGCGAGCTTGCAACCTTATAAGATTGTAATCGTTCCAATCGCAAGCATGCGCAACCTTGTAAGCTTGCACGATCAAAGAAAAGGTTGCGCAAGCATGCGCACGCTTAAATTTAGATTGCAAATGTTCCAATCGCAATCTTACTGCGTGCTTAAATAAGATCGTCGCACACTTAAATAAGATCGTTGCATGCATAATACGATCATGTCCGCAAGCTTGTTGCAAGCTTCCCGCAATCTTAATTAAGTGCGCGGTTTTGGTTTGGGATAGTCTTGAAAAGTTGATCTTTGAGACCTAGGGTTGCAGTTGCTACTGTCAAGGCTGCTATGAGCCAGTGCTCTGGACAAACTTTGTGAACTATTGGGAGTTCTCACTCTCACCCTGTCTCACAACCTGTCACACCCCACTCTCACCATCTTCCTACCTGTCACACACACTCTCACTATCTCTCACCAGGCACACCCCACTCTCACCATCTTCCTACCTGTCACACACACTCTCACTATCTCTCACCTGGCACACCCCACTCTAACCTTGTCTCCCAACCTGTCACACCCCACTCTCACCATCTTCCTACCTGTCACACCCCACTCTCACTATCTCTCACCTGGCACACCCCACTCTCACCATCTTCCTACCTGTCACACACACTCTCACTATCTCTCACCTGGCACACCCCACTCTCACCATCTTCCTACCTGTCACACACACTCTCACTATCTCTCACCTGGCACACCCCACTCTAACCTTGTCTCCCAACCTGTCACACCCCACTCTAACCTTGTCTCCCAACCTGTTACACCCCACCATCAGTCTGTCTCCCTACCTGTCACAACCCACTCTCACTGTCTCCCTACCTGTCACACTCCACTCTCGCTGTCTCACTTACCGTAACACCCCACTATAACCCTGTCTCCCAACCTGTCACATCCCACTCTCACTCTGTCTCCCTACCTGCCACACCCTACTCTCACAATCTCCCAACCTGTCACAACCTACTCTCACAATCTCCCAACCTGTCACAACCTACTCTCAATGTCTCCCAACCTGTCACACCCTACTCTCACAATCTCCCAACCTGTCACAACCTACTCTCAATGTCTCCCAACCTGTCACACCCTACTCTCACAATCTCCCAACCTGTCACAACCTACTCTCAATGTCTCCCAACCTGTCACACCCTACTCTCACAATCTCCCAACCTGCCACAACCTACTCTCACAATCTCCCAACCTGTCACACCCTACTCTCACAATCTCCCAACCTGTCACAACCTACTCTCAATGTCTCCCAATCAGGTGACACCCCACTCTCACTGTCTCCCTACCTGCCACACCACACTCTCATCTCCTCTCCCAACCTGTCACACTCCACTCTCACTGTCTCCTACCTGTCACACCTCACTCTCACTGTCCTCTTACCTGTCACTCCCCACTCTCATCCTCTCCCAACCTGTCGCACGCCACTCTCTAATGACACCCCGATTCCTGTATTTACCATAGACATTTAAAAGGTATTTTGATCACTTAGGCTTTAAATAAAAGATGTTAAAGGTTTTCTTGTAATTGTTACAGCCAATGCAGTGGAAGTACCTAAGATGGACAAAGCTCAATTGTGAAGGCATTTAACAATAAAGTTCACACCCTCCTGAGAGCACAGAAAAATATGGAACAGCTGATCTACCATTCCAAGACACAATGTCGAAACTTTGGTAGTCATACAATAATGGACTTATTCAGAACTGATTCAGAGGTGGAGAAAGTTGTGATGGGCCGGGGACCAAGTCAGACAATGATCTTTCAAGTCGTGGGTGACGTGATTTACATGTTATAGTGCAGATCATGGGATGGAGCCGGGGAGTTGGTGCAGCAGGCAATCAAAATGGTCGTGTTGGTGCATAATCTAAGACCATCTCCATTATTCTGAACAAACAGTAGATTATTGCCATTATTCTGTATGATACAGGATCATTGATTTATAGACAGACTGAAGAAGATATTTGTTATTGGTGTTTTGAATTTATTGTAAATATAAGTTTTGTGTAATTGACGTTTTATTCTTTTAATGAGTACAGGCGTTTATGCAGTATTGTCAAATTAAGTTATTAAGATAAACCAAAATGGCTATAGGTAAAAAAGTAGTATTTTGTTAATAAATTGCAAAGAGAGATGAATTATCCTTTAATAACAAGACTAGTGTTGAAATTAAAATTATCAAGTACAGTTAATCTTTCTTATGCGACCATATGTCTTATGCGGTCATTTTGAAAAACTCCCGACAATTTTCGCTATATCTTTACATTTTGCTAAGCAACTTTTGTTAAACGCAACCAGCCGTCACTCAAAGTCTGGTTTTTCAGTCTTTTTTTTCCTTTAAACGACCGCTAATTCATAATTGACTGCAGATTAATTTATAACGATTAAAAGTGTATGTATGTTTTGTAGAAGACATATTTCATAAGATCTGGTGAATATTTTTTTTCAACAAATAAAAGATTAAAACTGATATCTTATCTTGATTCAAGCTTTGTATTAAAAGACTGTTTCATTAAGAGATCACTTTTTGTCTGACCCTTTGGTGGTCTCTTAATACAAGGTTGACTGTATTTAATATAACGAGACATCTTTTAAATAGTTAAAAAAATAATTATTCACATATTACTAAAAATGCTAATATATTTATTTGTCATTGCATATTATGTGTTCTTTTTAAGCACATTGAGTTTCAAATTAAAATATTGATTGTTTCCCCTTTCACCTACCCAACAAAATCAGCCTTATCCGAAAAAATTGTTTTTAAAACCAAAATTTTCTTTTTATTTAGTACAAGTGTCAGAAAAGACAGACACTTTAAACATTAAAGACGATTAAAGATGATTCTACTTCATGTATTTCGGAAAACAAATAAAATACAAATAAATATTTTACCTACTTTCTACCCTTACCAAATCTACCTGGGTTTCAGAGCCGGAAGGGAAACAAGAGATATTTTAAGTTTGGTCTAAAATGAAAAGAATTGTTCTAGTCTAATTCTGGATTTCATACATCCTTTTGTATTTTATGTCTATGGTTATGGAAATTAACAAGAATTCTGTTCATTTACTCTCGGATGTTCAAGATTTAAGTAAAAATATCATTATCAAAGTGTCTTGTCACTTTTTATTTGTTATAGTTTTTATGTTACCTAGTCATTAATAGGTATGATAGTTTGCCAATGAATGGCACATAGCAGTTGCCTCAGTTATTTGTACAATAAACATGCATGTACAGAACAGTTATAGCTGATCTTTGATGATCATTCAGTATGACATTTATGATGTTGCTGGTTAATTTAGTTTTCTAACTCGGGCAAACATTAGGCTTTTGTGGTTCCATCTACCATCTGTACAAATGTCTTGGAAACATTTCCATGCTACACCAATATTACTGTGGTAACATTTCTTTCAGGTGAAAAGTTACACCAATATGTTCCTGGAAACATTTCTTTCAGGTGAAAAGTTACACCAATATTACTTTGGTAACATTTCTTTCAGGTGAAAAGTTACACCAATATTACTTTGGTAACATTTCTTCAGGTGAAAAGTTACACCAATATGTTCCTGGAAACATTTCTTTCAAGTGAAATGTTACACCAATATGTTCCTGGAAACATTTCTTTCAAGTGAAACATTGCACCAATATGTTCCTGGAAACATTTCTTTCAAGTGAAATGTTACACCAATATGTTCCTGGAAACATTTCTTTCAAGTGAAATGTTACACCAATATGTTCCTTGAAAGATTTCTTTCAAGTGAAATGTTACACCAATATGTTCCTGGAAACATTTCTTTCGAGAGAAACATTACACCAATATGTTCCTGGAAACATTTCTTTCGAGAGAAACATTACACCAATATGTTCCTGGAAACATTTCTTTCAAGTGAAATGTTACACCAATATGTTCCTGGAAACATTTCTTTCAAGTGAAACATTGCACCAATATGTTCCTGGAAACATTTCTTTCAAGTGAAATGTTACACCAATATGTTCCTGGAAACATTTCTTTCAAGTGAAATGTTACACCAATATGTTCCTTGAAACATTTCTTTCAAGTGAAATGTTACACCAATATGTTCCTGGAAACATTTCTTTTGAGAGAAACATTACACCAATATGTTCCTGGAAACATTTCTTTCAAGTGAAACATTGCACCAATATGTTCCTGGAAACATTTCTTTCGAGAGAAACATTACACCAATATGTTCCTGGAAACATTTCTTTCGAGAGAAACATTACACCAATATGTTCCTGGAAACATTTCTTTCGAGAGAAACGTTACACCAATATGTTCCTGGAAACATTTCTTTCGAGAGAAACGTTACACCAATATGTTCCTGGAAACATTTCTTTCGAGAGAAACGTTACACCAATATGTTCCTGGAAACATTTCTTTCGAGAGAAACATTACACCAATATGTTCCTGGAAACATTTCTTTCGAGAGAAACATTACACCAATATGTTCCTGGAAACATTTCTTTCGAGAGAAACATTACACCAATATGTTCCTGGAAACATTTCTTTCGAGAGAAACATTACACCAATATGTTCCTGGAAACATTTCTTTCGAGAGAAACGTTACACCAATATGTTCCTGGAAACATTTCTTTCGAGAGAAACATTACACCAATATGTTCCTGGAAACATTTCTTTCAAGTGAAATGTTACACCAATATGTTCCTGGAAACATTTCTTTTAGAGGAATGAATACACCGGCGTGTTACATTTCCCTTGGCTTTACAGGGTAAAGTTACACCAACCAACATGGAAAATTTACTTCCTTTTTGGTGTTAAGTTTCCATACAACTAGGCAGGAAAAGTTACACCAAATCAGTTTTGGTGTAAAGTTTCCTATTTTTTTTACAGTGTATGACAAAGTTTATTGATTGACAAATAGCAAAACGACAAAGTAAATGAGCTTTTTAATATCGTACATTGTAAGATGGTTTACAATAAGCTATAACACTAATAACTGGAATTATCGAAAAACTCTATGCAAACTTGCCAAAATGGCGTTTATCACTTGGCCATATTAGTGAAGATTTTCAACATATAAAATGGCGGACTAGCTCATTTAAGGTTAAGATTTTCCTTAAAATTTATTTTCCTTAATACATGTATCCACAAAATTTTCATTAAATATTTAGAAAATGCTTAAATTGTCCAATTATATATGGCAGTTTTTCCCTAAAAGATAAGGCAACGTCCATTTTCCTTAAATGAAATTTATATTTTAATGGGCTTCATCCAGTAGTGTTATTAAATAGGCTAAACATACTTTATAAGATTCATTGCATTGTATAACCGATTAAAACCATCTTGTTTTATCTTATTACTAACAGACCAAACCTGTAGAAGAGCTTGTTAAACATTTTTGTTTAAATTTTATGATAATACAAACTACTTTTCTCGACAATAAAGAGGTATACTTTATTAAGTGTATTCTTTGATAATGCATATTTACGGATTTTTTAACTATATGCATTATATTTTGCATGTTTGTTAAGGAAACAAAAAATGAGCATAATATAACTTTAAACGTAAAATTTGTTTTACATTGCACACAACTAATGTTTCGAATGTCGATTGCAGTGCCCTGCCAATAGAGTGAGCGCCAATGTTTTACATTGCACACAACTAATGTTTCGAATGTCGATTGCAGTGCCCTGCCAATAGAGTGAGCGCCAATGTTTTACATTGCACACAACTAATGTTTCGAATGTCGATTGCAGTGCCCTGCCAATAGAGTGAGCGCCAATGTTTTACATTGCACACAACTAATGTTTCGAATGTAGATTGCAGTGCCCTGCCAATAGAGTGAGCGCCAATGTTTTACATTGCACACAACTAATGTTTTCGAATGTCGATTGCAGAGCCCTGCCAATAGAGTGAGCGCGAATATTTTCGAAAACGGACGGCTGCCTTTAAAATACACACATTTATGAATCAAAGCGCTGAAATCAATGAAGTTGTTCGGTATTGAACACTGGTAAGTATTTTATTGGACGTTTCATTTATATTGCACCTTTTGGCAATGTTACTTTTAAATGTGAATTCGTATTAAGTAAAAGTGATGCAGACTAATCAATGTAAGCGTTGTGTTATTACTTATTATAATGTGTACCATGTAGCTATTAACAACAGGGTTCCTAGGACAGACACATGAGGACCACTATATACAATATCCAACATTGTAGACTGAGTATCACCAACTTGTGCTGAGGAACACTAGATACAATATACAACATTGTAGACTGAGTATCACCAACTTGTGCTGAGGAACACTAGATACAATATACAACATTGTAGACTGAGTATCACCAACTTGTGCTGAGGAACACTAGTTACAATATCCAACATTGTAGACTGAGTATCACCAACTTGTGCTGAGGAACAGTAGATACAATATCCAACATTGTAGACTGAGTATCAACAACTTGTGCTGAGGAACACTAGATACAATATACAACATTGTAGACTGAGTATCATCAACTTGTGCTGAGGACCACTAGATACAATATCCAACATTGTAGACTGAGTATCATCAACTTGTGCTGAGGACCACTAGATACAATATACAACATTGTAGACTGAGTATCATCAACTTGTGCTGAGGACCACTAGATACAATATACAACATTGTAGACTGAGTATCATCAACTTGTGCTGAGGAACACTAGATACAATATACAACATTGTAGACTGAGTATCACCAACTTGTGCTGAGGACCACTAGATACAATATACAACATTGTAGACTGAGTATCAACAACTTGTGCTGAGGAACACTAGATACAATATACAACATTGTAGACTGAGTATCACCAACTTGTGCTGAGGAACACTAGATACAATATACAACATTGTAGACTGAGTATCACCAACTTGTGCTGAGGAACACTAGATACAATATCCAACATTGTAGACTGAGTATCACCAACTTGTGCTGAGGAACACTAGATACAATATCCAACATTGTAGACTGAGTATCAACAACTTGTGCTGAGGACCACTAGATACAATATACAACATTGTAGACTGAGTATCACCAACTTGTGCTGAGGAACACTAGATACAATAACCAACATTGTAGACTGAGTATCAACAACTTGTGCTGAGGAACACTAGATACAATATACAACATTGTAGACTGAGTATCACCAACTTGTGCTGAGGAACACTAGATACAATATCCAACATTGTAGACTGAGTATCACCAACTTGTGCTGAGGAACACTAGATACAATATCCAACATTGTAGACTGAGTATCACCAACTTGTGCTGAGGAACACTAGATACAATATCCAACATTGTAGACTGAGTATCACCAACTTGTGCTGAGGAACAGTAGATACAATATACAACATTGTAGACTGAGTATCATCAACTTGTGCTGAGGACCACTAGATACAATATCCAACATTGTAGACTGAGTATCATCAACTTGTGCTGAGGACCACTAGATACAATATACAACATTGTAGACTGAGTATCATCAACTTGTGCTGAGGACCACTAGATACAATATACAACATTGTAGACTGAGTATCATCAACTTGTGCTGAGGAACACTAGATACAATATACAACATTGTAGACTGAGTATCACCAACTTGTGCTGAGGACCACTAGATACAATATACAACATTGTAGACTGAGTATCAACAACTTGTGCTGAGGAACACTAGATACAATATACAACATTGTAGACTGAGTATCACCAACTTGTGCTGAGGAACACTAGATACAATATACAACATTGTAGACTGAGTATCACCAACTTGTGCTGAGGAACACTAGATACAATATCCAACATTGTAGACTGAGTATCACCAACTTGTGCTGAGGAACACTAGATACAATATCCAACATTGTAGACTGAGTATCAACAACTTGTGCTGAGGACCACTAGATACAATATACAACATTGTAGACTGAGTATCACCAACTTGTGCTGAGGAACACTAGATACAATAACCAACATTGTAGACTGAGTATCAACAACTTGTGCTGAGGAACACTAGATACAATATACAACATTGTAGACTGAGTATCACCAACTTGTGCTGAGGAACACTAGATACAATATCCAACATTGTAGACTGAGTATCACCAACTTGTGCTGAGGAACACTAGATACAATATCCAACATTGTAGACTGAGTATCACCAACTTGTGCTGAGGACCACTAGATACAATATCCAACATTGTAGACTGAGTATCAACAACTTGTGCTGAGGAACACTAGATACAATATCCAACATTGTAGACTGAGTATCAACAACTTGTGCTGAGGAACACTAGATACAATATCCAACATTGTAGACTGAGTATCACCAACTTGTGCTGAGGAACACTAGATACAATATACAACATTGTAGACTGAGTATCACCAACTTGTGCTGAGGAACACTAGATACAATATACAACATTGTAGACTGAGTATCACCAACTTGTGCTGAGGAACACTAGATACAATATCCAACATTGTAGACTGAGTATCACCATCTTGTGCTGAGGACCACTAGATACAATATCCAACATTGTAGACTGAGTATCACCAACTTGTGGTGAGGAACACTAGATACAATATCCAACATTGTAGACTGAGTATCACCAACTTGTGCTGAGGAACACTAGATACAATATCCAACATTGTAGACTGAGTATCACCAACTTGTGCTGAGGAACACTAGATACAATATCCAACATTGTAGACTGAGTATCAACAACTTGTGCTGAGGAACACTAGATACAATATCCAACATTGTAGACTGAGTATCACCAACTTGTGGTGAGGAACACTAGATACAATATCCAACAT
Organism: Mactromeris polynyma; assembly: GCA_032209605.1. NCBI lineage: Eukaryota > Metazoa > Mollusca > Bivalvia > Venerida > Mactridae > Mactromeris > Mactromeris polynyma. The sequence goes on along the minus strand of JASFXZ010000013.1, from coordinate 2,737,880 downwards.
TGTAGACTGAGTATCACCAACTTGTGCTGAGGAACACTAGATACAATATACAACATTGTAGACTGAGTATCACCAACTTGTGCTGAGGAACACTATATACAATATCCAACATTGTAGACTGAGTATCACCAACTTGTGCTGAGGACCACTAGATACAATATACAACATTGTAGACTGAGTATCACCAACTTGTGCTGCTTGCTTTCTGTTTGTGAAGTATGTTTGAAATAGATATGTTTCAGGCTTTACGCTGTTTCTCAATGTTATATATGGTGGTTAGTTGATCTAAATAGTTGTATTGTAAAGTTGCATTATGCAGAAGTAAGTCATGGTAAAGATACAGCCCTTGAGTTGTTCCAACTGGCCATAAATATATCAATCAAATGATAAAGTGCAGTACAATAATATGTGAAATAATAACATTTTCTGGAAATTACAAAACATGAAGTTATTCATTGGTCTAATTTACCCGTTCTAATTGGTTTTCATTCCTTTTCATCCAAGATTGATTGGCATTTTGAGGTCATTGTACAAAGAAGCAATTTTAGTCAAAACTGATTTCAATTCCAATTTATTTGACAACAGCATCAATATGGAGCATTGTCAGATACTCTTATATATAACTCCTTTACATTTCATAATGAAAATCTTTATTTCATGATGTGATATAGCGTCACTTTGAAACATTTCAATAAAATCCATAATTGTCACTTGATTTTTATGACTTTAGTTGCGTATAATTTCTTACAAAACATGTTTAAACTTAGTTAAAAGGATTTTATAGGTATAACTTTTTCAGAAATAGTTTGAAATGATTTTTTAGTTTGACATTTGTTGAAATACGTAACATGATACCTCCTCATTTCAAACCATGAATCATAACAGTTCTTGTTAATCAAACGTTTAAACAATAACTTAATTAAAACTGCTAGTCGCAAGAAACATTAACATTGTACTTGGTGCCTTAAGACCAAAGGACTACATTGGGTATGGGGTAATAAAATGGAATATTAATTGCCATTCAATATTTACTCTTATGTTATAATTATTTGCCGGAAACTGTGTAACCTGGATGTCTGTTCATGATAATGTATTATTTTGGCCAAACTATCATATTCATGGCTTGCAGTTTACATATATATGTAACATACAGCTCAATACTCAGGTCTAGTTTTTAAATAAATTCAATGACATGAGTACAGAAGATATGTGACTGGGCAGTTAACGATACGTTCATTTCTGAGTATTTGTTTTGTATGTTTGGGTTTTTTGCTTTGTGAAATAAGGAAAACAGTATAGTTTCGTCTGTGATCATGAAAAACGAAATGCTAAAAGTCACAATACGGATAATTAATTCTGTTGTGTATTTGACTACATGTATATACTTGTGCATATACTGGTCAGAAGTGCTAACCCACCACTAGTATTTGACTACATGTATATACTTGGGCATATACTGGTCAGAAGTGCTAACCCACCACTAGTATTTGACTACATGTATATACTTGGGCATATACTGGTCAGAAGTGCTAACTCACCACTAGTACTTGACTACATGTATATACTTGGGCATATACTGGTCAGAAGTGCTAACTCACCACTAGTATTTGACTACATGTATATACTTGTGCATATACTGGTCAGAAGTGCTAACCCATCACTAGTATTTGACTACATGTATATACTTGTGCATATACTGGTCAGAAGTGCTAACCCACCACTAGTATTTGACTACATGTATATACTTGTGCATATACTGGTCAGAAGTGCTAACCCACCTCTAGAATTTGACTACATGTGTATACTTGGGCATATATAGGTCAGAAGTGCTAACCCATCACTAGTATTTGACTACATGTATATACTTGGGCATATATAAGTCAGAAGTGCTAACCCACCTCTAGTATTTGACTACATGTATATACTTGGGCATATATAGGTCAGAAGTGCTAACCCACCTCTAGTATTTGACTACATGTATATACTTGGGCATATATAGGTCAGAAGTGCTAACCCACCTCTAGTATTTGACTACATGTATATACTTGGGCATATATAGGTCAGAAGTGCTAACTCACCACTAGTATTTGACTACATGTATATACTTGAACATATACTGGTCAGAAGTGCTAACCCATCACTAGTATTTGACTACATGTATATACTTGGGCATATACTGGTCAGAAGTGCTAACTCACCACTAGTATTTGACTACATGTATATACTTGGGCATATATTCACGTTGTCACTATGTTGTGAAGATTCTCATAATACAAAGTGGCACGTTAGTTTTTTTCCCCAGTATATACAGTCGGACCTCGTTATTTCGACAACCGTCTAGCCCAATACTTGGTATCATGTGAAATAAATATCAGGTCTTGATGTATCTTCTTAAGCAAGTAGAATTGAAATAGGCTATTCGAAACCATGTATTACTTGAAATAAAATTTCGGACCTGATGAATTCGAATGAACGAGGACTTTACATACATACATATTTGCAAGGCAGTAACAACTATTGGTAATATCATTATTTGTACCATAAAACCTGTGAACAGGCGATCTGGGAAAACGGACGTTCTGACTGTATTTAAGTTTATGCTAATTTTCCAGAATGCCAAATAGTTACAGAAAAGATGCAAGTACTTCTGACACAATTTAGATTCAATGATACGGGGCTGGCGGTGTGGATATTCATAAACATTGTATTTAAATTCCAGGCGATGCCGGACATGCACGGTACGGGTGAGTTCCGGTACTGTGCCAGATGTGGTTGCCGTATAGAGGACCGGTATTTCCTGATGGCTGCAGACAAGTACTGGCGTGTCCATTGTCTACAATGCTGCGACTGTAAACTTCATCTAGATAATGAATTAACTTGTTTTGTGAGGGAAGGAAACGTGTATTGTAAGGAAGATTTTTACAGGTAGATATATACCGAGTGTATTCGTTCTCTTAATTCACTGAATGTAAGAACCACGCTTATTGTAATTCTATAGTGCAATCAATAATCTGAAACCGGATAATTAAGTTTGTGTAATAAAAAGCAAAATGTCTCTGGATTGAGAAAATATGTGGTAGGCTTGGTTTTAAGAAAGAAACACCTTGTAACTGATGCAGTCATTTTATAATGGTGGTTTTAATATAGTAATATGTATTGTATTCCGTTTATTCAAAATATGTCTGCTTCAGTAGATAACACAAAGAAGGAATAATTCTATATTGGTTCACTAACGTACTTTCCTAAACTTATTCAATCATGAAATATGAATTATTGGTCCATTGTTTCAATACTTATTGAACAATATTTTAAACATTGGTAACAGTTGGGAGCTTTTACCACCGTGTACAAAATGTCTAATTGAAACAGTTGCGTTGTTAATTGTGTTAAGTATATAGAAGAGACTATACAATGTTATTTTATCTATGGTGTAAGCAACATTAAAAAATAAAGCAACCAGAAATAAATATCTATCTGCATCAAGTAGTCTGATATTCTTTATAATGCCAGTGGTACATCCAGCTAATCTAATAGGAATTGCTAAATGCGCGGGTCCAGAGGGGGGGGGGGGCGGACCACCCTGAGATTTAAGCAAAATAGGGTCGTCTATATCTAATGGCTGACTAATATCCTCTGCCTTACCAGGAGCTAGACCCCTTGGCGTAAATTGCTGGGTCCGCGCATGTGTTATATCCCTATCTATTATATGACAGAAAGTGACAGAGTCGATCCAATTTAAACACGCGAGATTTAATATCAATATGAAAGGACTTTTTTGAAATCTAAATTGAATGAGTAAATTTAGAGATTGTCGTATTTTGCACACAATTTACGTAATGATGAATCAGAAATTATGTTTTGACTTTAAACACCAAATGAAATAATCAGAATGACAAATTACTCAATGAACGTTTTCCCCCAGAATCACTCTATGACTTTAAGTTCTAACACAAACCGTGGACACATTATTTACCCTGAAACTTGAATACACGACTACATCGTGATCATCTGACCAATATACCGTCAACACTGGAATACACGACTACATCGTGATCATCTGACCGATATACCGTCAACACTGGAATACACGACTACATCGTGATCATCTGACCGATATACCGTCAACACTGGAATACACGATTACATCGTGATCATCTGACCGATATAGCGTCAACACTGGAATACACGACTACATCGTGATCATCTGACCGATATACCGTCAACACTGGAATACACGACTACATCGTGATCATCTGACCGATATACCGTCAACACTGGAATACACGACTACATCGTGATCATCTGACCGATATACCGTCAACACTGGAATACACGACTACATCGTGATCATCTGACCGATATACCGTTAACCCTTTCACGGAAGTGATTGCTTCCATGATTTTCTTCCCAAAGTCTGTAAAACTGTGTCACTTAAAAGTAGAATGCTCATTGAGTACCAAATTTCAGAACAACAGATATCTCGTGAAAACTAACAACAATATTTTACCATTCTTCAGAATAAGTCTGGTGTGCTGTTGTTACCATGAGGTATACTCATTCTTGTCACTGCCGATAACATACATCTAGTTGTGTCAGTATGCCAGTGTTAAATAGTACTTATCATGGATAAATTATTAAATTATGCAAAAATCTGCCATTCTTGGGTCATGATCAACATTGAATCAACGATTAAACTATTTGTAATACCAGGTTCAATACTTGCACAGGATGTAGACTATACTGTAATACCGGGTTCAATACTTGCACAGGATGTAGACCATACTGTAATACCGGGTTCAATACTTGCACAGGATGTAGACCATACTGTAATACCGGGTTCAATACTTGCACAGGATGTAGACCATACTGTAATACCGGGTTCAATACTTGCACAGGATGTAGACCATTCTGTAATACCGGGTTCAATACTTACACAGGATGTAGACCATACTGTAATACCGGGTTCAATACTTGCACAGGATGTAGACCATACTGTAATACCGGGTTCAATACTTGCACAGGATGTAGACCATACTGTAATACCGGGTTCAATACTTGCACAGGATGTAGACCATACTGTAATACCGGGTTCAATACTTGCACAGGATGTAGACCATACTGTTTGTTATAGTATTACCGTTCTGTTTTAACTATAAAATAGTTTTGTCTCATTTTGAGGAGATTTTCTATCAAGTGCTGTGCAAAATGCCGTCATGGAATCTCGGCAAACTAGATGGTGATTCGTGCTCGAGACATTGTGTATCACGTGACTTGTTTCACATGCTTTTTGTGCTATAAGACCCTACTTCCGGGGGACTATTTTGGTATGCAAGACACTATGATATACTGCCGCGAGGATTATGAACGACTCATGCAGGATGAGTCACCTCAAGGTAACGTCTCCAACCCTCGACCAGCCCGGGGGTCATGGGTGGACCAGAGTTAGAAAACATTCCATATTTTCCTACAGAACCACAAATAACGCAAATTGGGAGACCCAGAAAAAGAAAAATAGCGGCCCCAGAAACTGGACATCGTTCAATGGATAATTTTCAATGGTATTTTTGTTTTATTACTACACCAAACTGATATGTAAGATCAATCTAATGCATCGAGGTTTGGAAACAAAACATGTCTATCTGCGGGTAAATTAAGTTTCGCTGTCGACCCACGACATGGCCTTGTTCATCTGTTTTCCATTTGAAGATTAACAATAATCAGAGTGTATGTATATTGTCTGGATACAAAAATGTTATCATAGGGAAACGACTAATTTGCATACAACTTTAAAAATGTCTCACAATACAACAATAGAATGGTTAATTTATACATGTATTACATATACAACATGTACTGCCATATACGTATTACATTGTACGAGTATTTGTAAACTTTGTGTGCATGTGATGACTTAAATGTTATAAACAAAGTAATGCTCAAAGTAGTTGGTATGGCAATTAGGAGCAACATTTAAATGCATACCTGTTTAACACCGTGTGAATGTATATATTTAACGTATGAATTATATATAAATGTTCAAACTCACTTTTTCGATCAACAGTTGTTGTTATTTTGAACACATTATAGTATATCCTTAACGTGAGTGTTCATACTTATACTCAACCAAATTCTAAATCTGGGACGAATATATGAAGATAAATAAAGAATATTAACCTCCGTATCATCATCTCCATAATGTCATACGCAATTATTTCACTCTAACATGAAAAACGTTCAATTGTAGAGTAGAAAAATCATGGATTTTGTGATTCTACATATCGTGTAATTTGTTAGTTTAAATTGTCAAACTCAATATAAACTATCCCTCCAAAGTTTAGAACACTATATTTCAATACGAAAGAATAAATATTGAAGAACAAAATGATTCAGGTTATCCTGATCGTAGTTTTAGTTGACATATACGTCGGGTATCGGTAATGTTGAGACTGTTTATTAATACATGCTGATACCCGATCATTTCTAACATATGATGTGTCCCATGCATTCAAGATCAAAATTTGTCGTTTTAAAACTGCTACATTACTTGTAAATGGTTAACTCTCAGCTGCGTTAAAACGTCTGTTGTCATCGAAATATGAAATAACATACCGTGAATAGAGTCTAGTGTCTGTTCACTGTCACTCTATTCACGGTCACTCTATTCACGGTCACTCTATTCACGATCACTCTATTCACGGTCACTCTATTCACGATCACTCTATTCACGGTCACACTATTCACGGTCACTCTATTCACGATCACTCTATTCACGGTCACTCTATTCACAGTCACTCTATTCACGGTCACTCTATTCACGGTCACTCTATTCACGATCACTCTATTCACAATCACTCTTTTTACGGTCACTCTATTCACGATCACTCTATTCACGGTCACACTATTCACGGTCACTCTATTCACGATCACTCTATTCACGGTCACTCTATTCACAGTCACTCTATTCACGGTCACTCTATTCACGGTCACTCTATTCACGATCACTCTATTCACAATCACTCTTTTTACGGTCACTCTATTCACGATCACTCTATTCACGGTCACTCTATTCACGGTCACTCTATTCACAATCACTCTTTTTACGGTCACTCTTTTTACGGTCACTCTATTCACGGTCACTCTATTCACGGTCACTCTATTCACGATCACTCTATTCACGATCACTCTTTTTACGGTCACTTTATTCATGGTCACTTTATTCACAGTCACTCTATTCACGGTCACTCTATTCATGATCACTCTATTCACGGTCACTCTATTCACGATCACTCTATTCACGATCACTCTATTCACGATCACTCTATTCACGATCACTCTATTCACGGTCACTCTATTCACGATCACTCTATTCACGATCACTCTATTCACAATCACTCTATTCACGGTCACTCTATTCACGATCACTTTTTTTACGGTCACTTTATTCACGGTCACTCTATTCACGGCACCCTATTCATGGTGACTCTATTCACGGTGACTCTATTCACGATCACTCTATTCACGATCACTCTATTCACGGTCACTCTATTCACGGTCACTCTATTCACGGTCACTCTATTCATGGTGACTCTATTCACGATCATTCTATTCAGGGTCACTCTATTCACGATCACTCTATTCACGGTCACTCTATTCACGGTCACTCTATTCACGGTCACTCTATTCACGGTCACTCTATTCATGGTGACTCTATTCACGATCATTCTATTCAGGGTCACTCTATTCACGATCACTCTATTCACGGTGACTCTATTCACGGTGACTCTATTCACGATCACTCTATTCACGATCACTTTTTTTACGGTCACTTTATTCACGGTCACTCTATTCACGGTCACTCTATTCACTGTCACTCTATTCACGGTGACTCTATTCACGGTGACTCTATTCACGATCACTCTATTCACGATCACTCTATTCACGGTCACTCTATTCACGGTCACTCTATTCACAGTCACTCTATTCACGGTCACTCTATTCACGGTCACTCTATTCACGATCATTCTATTCAGGGTCACTCTATTCACGATCACTCTATTCACGGTCACTCTATTCACGGTCACTCTATTCACGGTCACTCTATTCACGGTCACTCTATTCATGGTGACTCTATTCACGATCATTCTATTCAGGGTCACTCTATTCACGATCACTCTATTCACGGTCACTCTATTCACGGTCACTCTATTCACGATCACTCTATTCACGATCACTTTTTTTACGGTCACTTTATTCACGGTCACTCTATTCACGGTCACTCTATTCACTGTCACTCTATTCACGGTGACTCTATTCACGGTGACTCTATTCACGATCACTCTATTCACGATCACTCTTTTTACGGTCACTCTATTCACGGTCACTCTATTCACGGTCACTCTATTCACCGTCACTCTATTCACGGTCACTCTATTCACGATCACTCTATTCACGATCACTCTTTTTACGGTCACTCTATTCATGATCACTCTATTCACTGTCACTCTATTCACGGTGACTCTATTCACGGTGACTCTATTCACGATCACTCTATTCACGATCACTCTTTTTACGGTCACTCTATTCACGGTCACTCTATTCACGGTCACTCTATTCACCGTCACTCTATTCACGGTCACTCTATTCACGATCAGTCTATTCACGATCACTCTTTTTACGGTCATTCTATTCATGATCACTCTATTCACGATCACTCTTTTTACGGTCACTTTATTCATGGTCACTTTATTCACAGTCACTCTATTCACGGTCACTCTATTTATGATCACTCTATTCACGGTCACTCTATTCACGATCACTCTATTCACGATCACTCTATTGATGGTGACTCTATTCACGGTGACTCTATTCACGGTGACTCTATTCACGATCACTCTATTCACGATCACTCTTTTTACGGTCACTCTATTCACGGTCACTCTATTCACCGTCACTCTATTCACCGTCACTCTATTCACGGTCACTCTATTCATGATCACTCTATTCACGATCACGCTTTTTACGGTCACTCTATTCACGGTCACTCTATTCACCGTCACTCTATTCACCGTCACTCTATTCACGGTCACTCTATTCATGATCACTCTATTCACGATCACGCTTTTTACGGTCACTCTATTCATGGTCACTCTATTCACGGTCACTCTATTCACGGTCACTCTATTCACGGTCACTCTATTCACGGTCACTCTATTGACGGTCACTCTATTCACGGTCACACTATTCACGGTCACTCTATTCACGGTCACTCTATTCACGGTCACACTATTCACGGTCACTCTATTCACGGTCACTCTATTCATGGTCACTCTATTCACGGTCACTCTATTCACGGTCACACTATTCACGGTGACTCTATTCACGGTCACTCTATTCACGGTCACTCTATTCACGGTCACTCTATTCACGATCACTCTATTCACGGTCACTCTATTCACGGTCACTCTATTCACGGTCACTCTATTCACGGTCACTCTATTCACGGTCACTCTATTCACGGTCACTCTATTCACGATCACTCTATTCACGGTCACTCTATTCACGGTCACTCTATTCACGGTCACTCTATTCACGGTCACTCTATTCACGGTCACTCTATTCACGGTCACTCTATTCACGATCACTCTATTCACGATCACTCTATTCACGGTCACTCTATTCACGGTCACTCTATTCACGGTCACTCTATTCACGGTCACTCTATTCACGGTCACTCTATTCACGGTCACGCGATTTTGACTTTTTAGATTAGATTTTTACATTTATATTTAACAGCATTCCCATTCATCTTAAGGCTTTTGCATTAATTTCAGGCCAATTGAAATTAAGAGTTTTGCAAATAAAACTTAATAGACTAAGGAAGCAACTTAAGCCATGATTTGACTTAGTGTGGCTAAAACCCGTGATTATTGTACCAAATAACAGTTTTGCGAACTTGAACTAAAAAAGCGAATCTAAAATACCAGGGTATGAATTGTGAATCAAATTGTGAGCTCCGTAGTCGAATTCCAGTGCATCGCATCGAATCGTTGAAGCTCTAGATTAAAACCCGGGTGTTCGGATAATACCGCCTTGTTTAAATACCAGTCGGTCAGCGTGAGGCCAATGTGAAAATCTACGTACAATACAGGTATGAAACTTCATGAATGGCAGAGCATTTTCCGCCTGGTCAGTTCCTTTCTTACTGACCAGCGAGTAGTCCGTCAGGCCCGCTCGGATTCGACACTAACAGTCTTATATTTTTACTTTAATCTGAATTCGTCGCTAATCTCCAAAGACACATCAGAACAATGCAGAAAGTATGATAATTATCATTTTCTGTTGTTGTTGTTGTTGTTGTTGTTGCTGTTTTTGTTTTTATGATAGGAACTATATTATTGTTATAACACAACACTCACCTTTATCAACAAATAGTAAATGTGTTCGGTTACTGCAAAATAGCCACTGGCTGCTGATTTCCATAAATAAAACGACTCGGCAGTTTTCTCTCTTTTCATCTCATCAATCGATTATACACCTGTATTATAATACAGATATTTAAGGACAGGACGAACTCTGTTTAAATCAATGTCAGTATAACAATAGACTCTATCCACTGGGATGTCTGTCTGATTTGTCACAAGCCACATACGTAGGAGGAGTTGTTCTATATTGTCATGGTGACAAGGTAATCATACAAATGTCAGTATAACAATAGACTCTATCCACTGGGATGTCTGTCTGATTTGTCACAAGCCACATACGTAGGAGGAGTTGTTCTATATTGTCATGGTGACAAGGTAATCATACAAATGTCAGTATAACAATAGACTCTATCCACTGGGATGTGTGTCTGAGTTGTCACAAGCCACATACGTAGAAGGAGTTGTTCTATATTGTCATGGTGACAAGGTAATCATACAAATGCGCAATACGCTCAGATAGTGACACTATTTTGTCTCATACTGACAGTAATATCTAAAAGTGTTTTCTCCCAAAACGTCTCATTTATATATCACAAAATGGAGTATCTGCTCGCACTGTCTGAACATGTATAACTCCCATATCGAGGGCTCAACGCAACACCTGTGTATTTATATAGGAGTTACGACAGTGTTGCATTGAGCCCTCGATATGTGAATTTTGACACTTTAAGTTTGAAAGAAAGAAAAGGTAAAAGTTTATTCAACACTTTGCTCATACGGAACACAATACCAATCAGGGAAAGTGAAGAAATGTGCGTATGTCAAATATTTACTCTACATTCTGCTGTGTTTACCAAGACTCGCGAACAGGTAACACTTACCCCGTATTTAAACCGATGTAATCAAATATCAAACATTTCAGTTAAAATGGGAACCACTTTCTTTAAAGCACCTACGTCTGTTTGCCCGATTTCTGGGAGAACACATCAGCACTATCCGCCTTATGGCGATGTTTACCGAACGTTGGCGACTGTTCTACGGGTACGTTTGTTTATTCCACGGCATTATAGATAGTTTTCTATGGGTAATTACCCACGCAGTGCCTAAAATCGCTCACATCACCTACGACGATTAAAACATATAAAGATACACGTAACTCGACATTTTCTGTCACGACTATTCACGTGGATGATAAAGGAAGATGGGAATAAAATGATTCAACCAAGAATAATTTGAAGACATTTATTCAAATCATATCATAACGCATGTCTGCAATAAAGTTAACTTCAATTTACTAGATACGTTGATAAAGAAATGTGATTTATTTTGTGTGATTTATAATAAAAGTTATTAACTGCTAGGGAATCATGTACATGTACAGTATAAATATTACAATGTTGATCAAATAAAAGATTGAACCACGGGTAAAACTCCTTTAAGCTTGATGTACATGTACAGTATAAATATTACAATGTTGATCAAATAAAAGATTGAACCACGGGGTAAACTCCTTTAAGCTTGACGTGCATGTACAGTATAAATATTACAATGTTGATCAAATAAAAGATTGAACCACGGGTAAAACTCCTTTAAGCTTGACGTGCATGAGTTCTTATTAATGAAATGAAATCAATAAGATGAGTTTCTTTGTATTATTTTTATTCTGTACCTTGCATTGCATCTTATTGAGTTTTTGAACTTAAGACATCTTAAATCTAATCGCATTTTAAATTTAAAAACACTATATCATTGATGTTCGGCAGCCCTATTGTTAAGTGTATGTATCGCGATCATGTATCAGAACAAAAGTCAGAGTTAATTTTCACCCCGGGCATGGTTCTCGTCATAGCATTTATCAATGCCTCCGCAATGATTCGCCCCATGTACGATTCGTAATCACAATACATTGTACCAGGAGTGATTAGATTGAAATATAATCATTCTAGTGCTTGACGTTTTCGTACAGACGCGAATCGTTCAGGTTACATCAATTGTAAATACTTCTAGTACTGTTATCTGTTGTGTGAGCAGGTTACATCAATTGTAAATACTTCTAGTATTGTTATCTGTTGTGTGAGCAGGTTACATCAATTGTAAATACTTCTAGTATTGTTATCTGTTGTGTGAGCAGGTTACATCAATTGTAAATACTTCTAGTATTGTTATCTGTTGTGTGAGCAGGTTACATCAACTGTAAATACTTCTAGTATTGTTATCTGTTGTGTGAGCAGGTTACATCAACTGTAAATACTTCTAGTATTGTTATCTGTTGTGTGAGCAGGTTACATCAATTGTAAATACTTCTAGTATTGTTATCTGTTGTGTGAGCAGGTTACATCAATTGTAAATACTTCTAGTATTGTTATCTGTTGTGTGAGCAGGTTACATCAATTGTAAATACTTCTAGTATGTAATTATCTGTTGTGTGAGCAGGTTACATCAATTGTAAATACTTCTAGTATGTAATTATCTGTTGTGTGAGCAGGTTACATCAATTGTAAATACTTCTAGTATGTAATTATCTGTTGTGTGAGCAGGTTACATCAATTGTAAATACTTCTAGTATGTAATTATCTGTTGTGTGAGCAGGTTACATCAATTGTAAATACTTCTAGTATGTAATTATCTGTTGTGTGAGCAGGTTTGCACATGGCCCCCAACTAGCGGATTAGTCATCCCTTTCTGATCCCTTTCATGTACATATTACAACATCAGTTGTATCTATGGTTGAAACGGTTGTAATATTTCCGAAAAAGTATAAGCATGTTTATGCATCCCGGTAAATAACTTCACGCCTTACCGGCACATTGAAAGCAGTGATTGTATCTTATATTGAAATTTTACCCATTTTCATTCTGTTTTTGTATTACTGCATTTCAAATCTTTAACTTTTTATTTAATAATAAATCTGGTAAATGACATCAAAGTATTTCAGATTAATATAAATACAAATAATTACTACTACTATAGTATACCATCTAAGGCTTATGCAATCTGAATATGCAGTTTCAATGAATCTAAACTAGTCTGATATTGTTGCTGTTACTTCTCACTCATTATCCCATTCCGTGGGCGACTTTCAGATAACGAAATGATTGTGTGAGGAGCTATTGACCACAAGCTATGATACGTTAATACTTGTACAATCAGCCTGGAAAAAAGACGGTTAGAAAAATCGCGAAACCAGACATTCAAACTTCAGTCTCCAACTACCAAAACAACAACAATAACAAAAACCTTCTATTACCCTAACCCTTAGCATTGGATAAAATTGATGCGAAAAACATGAATAAGGCATGAAATGTAATTGGGATTGTAGCAGTGTGAATTGAAACAGTGCATAGTTATAACGTATACAAAACATGATGTGGAAAACTAATGACATCCTGTGATAGCTTGTCATTAAAAGACGGAAACGAGTTCATAATTCGTATAAACCTTACGGTTTTATTATTGTACAGGTTTTCCATGTTGTGTGTCAGTCTGTGTAACACACATTTCCAACAGTTCTAGCGTGCGATTTCAGACAGTGTATGCATTCGTTTAAGACAAGATTCATTAGACTTTAAGCAACTTTCACATACCTGTTCATTTGCACATTGGATGTTTAGTTTGAATTTCAAGTATGTACATGTAATTTGTAGAGAAGTAACATTTATCCGACAAGTTTATCAATATTTCACTATTGTAGGAAATGGACAAGACACAGTGCAGTATGGGTAATGGTGACACGTGAATGTGGAGTCTGTAAATGTAATGGAAGACGAAGTGGTGGTCAGTGTAATACAGACGATGAATCAGACCAAAGTATTGATGAAGTGGTGGTCAGTGTAATATAGACGATGAATCAGACCAAAGTATTGATGAAGTGGTGGTCAGTGTAATATAGACGATGAATCAGACCAAAGTATTGATGAAGTGGTGGTCAGTGTAATATAGACGATGAATCAGACCAAAGTATTGATGAAGTGGTGGTCAGTGTAATATAGACAATGAATCAGACCAAAGTATTGATGAAGAAAACTGCGTAAGTAAGACACGTCAGCGTACCAGTTTATCCTTCTCTATGTTACCATGCACTTATCAATGTTTATCCTTCTCTATGGTATTATGCACTTATCAATGTTTATCCTTCTCTATGGTATCATGCACTTATCAATGTTTATCCTTCTCTATGGTATCATGCACTTATCAATGTTTATCCTTCTCTATGTTACCATGCACTTATCAATGTTTATCCTTCTCTATGTTACCATGCGCTTATCAATGTTTATCCTTCTCTATGGTATTATGCACTTATCAATGTTTATCCTTCTCTATGTTACCATGCACTTATCAATGTTTATCCTTCTCTATGGTATCATGCACTTATCAATGTTTATCCTTCTCTATGCTATCATGCACTTATCAATGTTTATCCTTCTCTATGGTATCATGCACTTATCAATGTTTATTCTATTCTATGGTATCATGCACTTATCAATGTTTATCCTTCTCTATGTTATCATGCACTTATCAATGTTTATCCTTCTCTATGGTATCATGCACTTATCAATGTTTATCCTTCTCTATGTTACCATGCACTTATCAATGTTTATCCTTCTCTATGGTATCATGCACTTATCAATGTTTATCCTTCTCTATGGTACCATGCACTTATCAATGTTTATCCTTCTCTATGTTATCATGCACTTATCAATGTTTATCCTTCTCTATGGTATCATGCACTTATCAATGTTTATCCTTCTCTATGTTACCATGCACTTATCAATGTTTATCCTTCTCTATGTTACCATGCACTTATCAATGTTTATCCTTCTCTATGATACCATGTACTTATCAATGTTTATCCTTCTCTATGATACCATGCACTTATCAATGTTTATCCTTCTCTATGGTATCATGCACTTATCAATGTTTATCCTTCTCTATGATACCATGTACTTATCAATGTTTATCCTTCTCTATGGTATCATGCACTTATCAATGTATATCCTTCTCTATGGTATCATGCACTTATCAATGTTTATCCTTCTCTATGGTATCATGCACTTATCAATGTTTATCCTTCTCTATGGTATCATGCACTTATCAATGTTTATCCTTCTCTATGTTATCATGCACTTATCAATGTTTATCCTTCTCTATGGTATCATGCACTTATCAATGTTTATCCTTCTCTATGGTATCATGCACTTATCAATGTTTATCCTTCTCTATGGTATCATGCACTTATCAATGTTTATCCTTCTCTATGTTACCATGCACTTATCAATGTTTATCCTTCTCTATGTTACCATGCACTTATCAATGTTTATCCTTCTCTATGTTACCATGCACTTATCAATGTTTATCCTTCTCTATGTTACCATGCACTTATCAATGTTTATCCTTCTCTATGTTACCATGCACTTATCAATGTTTATCCTTCTCTATGTTACCATGCACTTATCAATGTTTATCCTTCTTTATGTTACCATGCACTTATCAATGTTTATCCTTCTCTATGATACCATGCACTTATCAATGTTTATCCTTCTCTATGTTACCATGCACTTATCAATGTTTATCCTTCTCTATGTTACCATGCACTTATCAATGTTTATCCTTCTCTATGTTACCATGCACTTATCAATGTTTATCCTTCTCTATGATACCATGCACTTATCAATGTTTATCCTTCTCTATGATACCATGCACTTATCAATGTTTATCCTATTCTATGATACCATGCACTTATCAATGTTTATTCTATTCTATGTTATCATGCACTTATCAATGTTAATCATTCTCTATGATATCATGCACTTATCAATGTTTATCCTTCTCTATGGTATTATGCACTTATCAATGTTTATCCTTCTCTATGATACCATGCACTTATCAATGTTTATTCTATTCTATGTTATCATGCACTTATCAATGTTAATCATTCTCTATGTTATTATGTACTTATCAATGTTTATCCTTCTCTATGATACCATGCACTTATCAATGTTTATTCTATTCTATGTTATCATGCACTTATCAATGTTAATCATTCTCTATGTTATTATGTACTTATCAATGGTAATCCTTCTCTATGCTATTATGCACTTATCATAGTTTTGCCCCGGGGCAAGACGTGGATACACGGTACCTCAAACAGAAAATGATTATTAGCAGGTGGGAATTAGAGTATTTGTAGTAGCATTCGTATTTGATGGATAGACTCACTAAGTAGCATACATATTTGATGGATAGACTCACTAAGTAGCATATGTATTTGATGGATAGACTCACTAAGTAGCATACGTATTTGATGGATAGACTTACTAAGTAGCAAACATATTTGATGGATAGACTCTCTAAGTAGCATACGTATTTGATGGATAGACTTACTAAGTAGCATTCCATATTTGATGGATAGACTCTCTAAGTAGCATACATATTTGATAGATAGACTCTCTAAGTAGCATTCCATATTTTATGGATAGAGTCACGAAGTAGTATCTCATATTTGATGGATATACTCATTAAGTAGCATTCCACATTTGACGGATAAACTTACTAAATAGCATTCCATGTTTGATGGATATACTCATTAAGTAGCATTCCACATTTGACGGATAAACTTACTAAATAGCATTCCATAGTTGACGGATAGACTCACTAAGTAGCATTCCATAGTTGACGGATAGACTCACTAAGTAGCATTCCATAGTTGACGGATAGACTCACTAAGTAGCATTCCATAGTTGACGGATAGACTCACTAAGTAGCATTCCATAGTTGACGGATAGACTCACTAAGTAGCATTCCATGTTTGATGGATAGACTCACTAAGTAGCATTCCATAGTTGATGGATAGACTCACTAAGTAACATTCCATATTTGATGGATAGACTCACTAAGTAGCATTCCATGTTTGATGGATAGACTCACTAAGTAGCATTCCATAGTTGATGGATAGACTCACTAAGTAACATTCCATATTTGATGATGTTGATTTGTATTTACAGGAACAACGAGAACAGTTCTATATGTGAAGATAGGGGCTCGTGTAAATGTGGACAGTGTATTTGTTCCTCAAACTATGACGGGAAATACTGTGAGTGTGACAACTCTATCTGTGTCGCTCCGGGAACTTCACTGAATTGTACAAGTAAGCAACTGATGTCTGAAGTCTGCCAGGTAATCGTTCCAATGTCTGATTATTGATTCGAAATATTAGTGACCGGTTATTGGAAAGAATATCAGTTATTTAAAACTGAAATCTTAAATATAATGTCTAGATGTATAAAGAAGAAAGTTATGATCTTCGTTGACATCCCTATAAGTAAACATATTATAAGTTATTAATATATATATAATGTTTTCTTGTTTATTTATACTTCCAAGATAGCATAATATTAAGAAAATAGCTAAAACATGGTTGCCTCCGATATTCACATTCAAAACAATACATTTTATTTCGTTATTAAACATTTTACAAAGTTTTTTGCCACATACCGTATATAGTCGGTGAGAGAGAAATAGACATCAGAGCATAGTGAAGATTTAAAACTGAAATATGATGGTAGTTACAAAACGTCAGACAAATATTTAACACAAATAGTAATATAGAATAGAATAGAATAGAATAGAATTTATTTGCATATTTAGTCCTAAAAAGGACTTTGTACAAAACAACAATGATACATATATTACAGTAAATAGCATGGTGACAAATGGCGCAAAAGTATGTAGTTTAATATTATATCGAAATAAATAAATGTAGGTAATTTTGGTCCGTTTCCGGGAGAGACAGTACGTTTTACAAGATATTAACAAATATAGTAATATAGAAGTATGCGTACTGATATTATTTGTTATGCATTAAACCGCTTTTACCAGGGTTTGATGCATGACAAACAATATCAGACGGTCAATGCTTATTTAAAGACATCTATATAATTATATAGATGTTTCCATAAGACAAAATTATACAAAACAAGATAAATGGTATGTAATAAGGTGTACGGGTATTTTTTTTTTTCTTATTGTAAACGTTATAAACGCCTCAAGTCCTAAAATAGATGATACGTTTAATGTACATATAATGATCGTACACTGCTATGATACAGGAAGGTGCCGTGTATTTACAATACACTGACAAATAGGCATTACAATGTGATTTTCAACAATACCCACATGGCATTTGCAACCTTCCGTAATGTTCACAACACATGTACTAGTGCAGTAAACAAAAAATAATAAACAAATGACAAAAATAAACAAATGACAAAAACATATGACAATAAACAAGCATTAAGTATTTGTACAGTTCGGACGAAGTGTGGAAGCAAATATATTAAGATAATATGGCATGTAAGTTTCGTCTTTCAACAAAAGCATGGTGAATAAAAGTGGCCAGGTTTCTAATTTCATCAACGTTTTCGCTGGTAATTAATTGTACAAATTTAATCATGTTTGGTTTTCGCCAATAATAAGGCTTTAATAATTGTTTACGTATCTCATTATAAATTGGGCATTGAATGATAAAATGATATTCGTCTTCTAACAAATTGCATGCAATGCATAGGCGTTCGTCGAACGGTACCGGATGAGGTTTTTTCCACCGACCTGTTTCAACATACAACCTATGAGAAGACATTCTCAATTGTGACATAGCTATTCTATACTTTTTGATATTGATGACTTCGAGGTATTTATTGTGTGTAAAATTAAAAAATGTTTTAAAAAACAAAGCTCTTGATGAGTTTTCTAATCTCGTGTTAAAATCCTGAACCCATATATCGCGAATCCTCTGCTTTATCAGCGCAAGGAAATATTTATCATTGGCTACCCCTTGGTTTAACCAAGCATCGTGAAAACCAAGTTTAGATAACAAAAACTTGACTTGTGAGACCCAATTTACCGCGCGTGGATTTACTTCGTTATCGCTTTTAAGTAAAATATAAGCATGTTTAATGTATTTTCTTTCATGTGCGTAGCATATTTTCAACCAATACTTAATTATGTTGTACATTCTTGAAGATTCCATATCATACCTGCCTAGATCGCCATATACAAAATCATTTTGGGTTGACAGTTTAACACCAAGTAGACGTTTGCAGAAATGCAAGTGCGTTTTTTCAACTTCGGTTGCTTTATAGAAACCCCATACTTCGGATGAATAATTAAGGATTGGCGTAATTAATTTGTCAAAAAGTTCAAGCGTATGTTTTGGAGATAAGTCGGTGAATTTATATAATCGTTTGTTCAATTCAAATATTGCCTTGAGAGCTTGGCCAGCTAACATTTTGTCTTGCCCTTTAAAAGAACCACCTGAAGAAAAAACAACGCCGAGATATTTGAAAGTGTTAACAATCTCTAGGTCGATATCTTTATAGATAAATTTCATATGTGCGGGTAAGCGACCACCCTTTCTGAAAACAACAATTTTTGTTTTACTAGTGTTAACTTCTAGTTTCCATTTGTCACAGTACTCTGATAAAACGTTTAAAGAATGTTGTAATCCCTCACTAGTTTTAGAGAATATAATAATATCGTCAGCATATAACAAGAGGCAAATCTTTAAATTACCTATATCAATTCCGTTTACACCTTTTGTAACAAATTCACGCTCGATGTCATTAAGAAACATACTAAATAAAAATGGTGATAAGCTTTCACCTTGTCTTACACCAATATTGCACGAAAACTTTTCGCTTACTTCGTTAAAGAGTTTAACTCTTGAGGAAATACCATTATACATAGATTGTATTACTTTTAAAATATTACCTTGCACGCCATAATTAATTAACTTATACCATAGAATATCTCGAACTATAAAATCAAAAGCCTTTTTGAAATCGACAAAAGCGCAAAATAATTTTTCATTGTTATTCAGAGAGTGTGTGATTAATGAGTTGAGTACAAAAATATTGTCAGTAGTTCCCATATTCTTTCTAAACCCTGATTGGGCATTTATATAGATTTCGTACGTTTCGGCCCAGTCATCAAGTCTTGTGTTTAGAACGCGGGTGAATAACTTCCCCAATGTACTTAAAAGGGTAATGCCGCGATAATTAGATGGGTCATTCCTATTACCGCTTTTGTGGATCGGTACAATGTAACCTTCGCTCCATGTTTGTGGAAAGTACCCAATTCGAAGACATGCATTGAACAGCTTGTCAAGATACGGTAAAATCTGATCCATTCCATATTTGAAAAACTCATTTAAAAATAGATCTGGACCAGCAGCGCTATTTGTTTTTAATTGTTTTATTGCCTTAATAATTTCAGATGAGTTAATTTCCGTGTTGAGTTCATCAAACATGATTTGTGTTTCATTATTTAAAAACGTTTCATCATCAGCTTGATAGAATCTATCTTCCGGGTTGTTTATTGCTTTAAAGTATCGAGCAAAAGTATCTATATTAACATCATTTGTATTATGTTGGCAAACTGCATCCTTTAACATGCGCCAGTATAACTTTGCGTTTTTTAGTTTAGAGTTAACAAGTTTTGAAGTTTCGGCTTTCCTAAATGCATATTTTTTCTTTCTAATCTCGCTCTTGTAAGCAGACCTTGCCTTGCTAAGATTTTGCCTATTTTCATCGGAGTTATCGCGGTTAAAATTGTTGAGCTGGGTGTAAAACATGCCTTTCTTTCTTGAACACTCATCATCGAACCAAGTATTTCTCTGCGTTTGCTTATTTTGTTCAGTTTTTGTTGACCTTTGTTTACCAAACAAAGGTGAGCATATGTTATCAATAGTGTTGGAAAAATCTGTGAGACATGTGTCAATTATTTGTGTTGAATTGCAGGTATCTAATTGTGTCATAAGAGCATTAACTGAGTGCAGGTATTCATCCGAATTTAATCCCTGAATGTAGTTATTTATGTGTTTATTATCCCATTGGTATGTAAAATCGACAATTTTCGCGTTGCTATTTTTTTCAGGCCTTGCGTTATGTATCACAAGAGAAGATTGTAATGCAAAATGTACGGTACAGTGATCCGAGAGAATGTTTGACATTCCAACATGAAACTGACTAAACCAGTTTAACATTGAATTACTAGCTATTACATAATCGATTAAACTACTACCTGTCGGGCCGTGAAACGTGTACGCACCCTTGTCATCACAGACTCTACCATTCATAATACGTAAACCGCTTTCTTTGCAAAAATCAATTAATAGCCGACCATTGCTATTAACAATATTATCTGATGTTAATCTAGGTAACGGTATGTCGATAATATAGTCATCTGGTAGAAAAGACGGTACATTTAAGTCAATATCATCATTTTCTACAAAATCATTTAAAGAGCCACACCTACTATTCAAGTCACCTAACAACAAAAATTTACATGCATTATCATTTTCATTCGATATTTTAACAATGTCGTACAGTATTTGATCATATATAGTAGAGTTGTTGATATGTACTCTAGTACTACCCTGTGGAACAATATAACAAAGACATACATATACGTCACATGGACTATCCAATAATTCCCCTGAAAATCTCAACCACAAAATATCATCATTTTCGTTTTCAATTAACTGAACATACTTAGAAAAAATATTTTTCACATAGCAACATATTCCACCTGAGTCACGTTTCGATTGTAAATGTTTATCTGTCCTGTGTTTGGAATATAATTTGAAACCTGGAAAATTCATATTAACTAAACTATTAGACCACGTTTCTGTAAAAAATATAAAGTCATTTTTGCTAAATAAATCAGTTATTTCTGGTTGTTCAAGTTTATTTACATTTTTCGAGACTAATCCTTGTACATTTAACAACACAAAGTTTAAAGATTGTCTCTCCCTATTGTCCTAAGTGGGGTTATCTCCCTTGGAATCTCCCTTAGACGCAGGTGTCTCGCAAGCTCTGACATTCTGGGGAGTGCCACCGGATGGAGGCTTCGGAATCTGTCGTTTTTGCTTCCGCGGTGGTGGTTTTGGCTTCCCTTGTTGGTTATTTAGAACACTTTGCTGACTAGCAACACTACTATTTAAAGCGTTTTCAACACCACTCGAATTCTCCACAGATATGGAGCTGTTGTTTACGCACGCAGATTTTGTGGTCGTTTCCTCGGTAGACATATTCTGATCAGACGTTGTTGATTGATCATGTGAAATAAGTACATTTGTCTTGTTGGTAATAATGCTGGAGTGTATTATTGGCTGAGATTCAATGTTTTCTTGAACGGATTTGCTACTGGTATCCGTTACACTGTGATCATTACTATGATCAACTACTGTTGATATATTAAACACTTCATCAGATAGGTGAATCTGAGACAAGTAGGCCATCCTGTTCATATTTAACACTTCGTGCCAGTCGGGGAATTCATCGTGAGTCAACCTTCCACGCACTATAAGTTTTGCTGGATACAATATTTTACACTTGTCTTTTTGATCACCGTATTCAGTTTTCATGATGTTGTAGAGCTTTTTACGTGCTAAAGCTATTTCTTTGGGATAATCCCTATCGATTCCAAATCTGGTACCCATCAAGCATTTTGCTTTGTTCATGATATACTCAGTATCACCATAATCTCTGAAGCAAACAATAATTGGGCGTCTTGATACGTAGTTGTTGAATTTTGCACGGTTTGAGCCGAGTCGGTGTATACGTTGTATATACATAGATGAAAGATCAATGTCGAGGTGGTTGTGCATGAATTGCTGTAATATGTCATAACAGTTCTCGTATCTGAAATCTGCTAATCCATAAAATATCAAGTTGTTTCGTCTGTTCCGTGCATTGTCATCTATACTATGGTAAGCTAATTGCTTTGTGAATAAAATATGTGAGTCCAGTCTACGCTCTATTTTTTCAATATTAATGGCCGTTTGTGTCACATTTGAGCGCATGCCAAGCAATGAACATTCGATATTGTCTAATTTGTCCAATTTTGATAACATCAACAAGAGTTTCTCATCCAGTGATAATGAAGTAAATGACTTACTTATATCTTCACTTACATTGCTGGTATCCGGGCTCAGCCCTCGTTTAGATTCCTGAGTTGACATGTTTGATCCTTTTATTGGTGATTGGTCACATGTAGACCATTGATGTTTCAATAGATCAAATCTATTGTGGACCGAAATACCATAGTTCTGAGCTAATGGTGTACTGCTATGCATAATGTATCCAGCTGATAACGAAAATTCCCACTTACGTTTATTTAATAATCTGTTCCCGCCAAACGTTGGACACAAAGCACAGATAGAAAAAGCAAGAAATCGTTAAGAAAGCACAGTTAATCACACACAATAATCACATATTTGTAAAGATATACATAAACTCCGTTGATTTGATTGATTAAAATATTATTAACATCCATGAAAACATATTAAATAGCGTTTTTTCACTTAATTTGTTCCGGCATCAAAAGTATATATAAGTACAGTGTTCCACAGATTTGTGGAGTTTTTCGATATATATATATAGTAGATATATTTTGCCAAGTGAATTTGGAGGCGTTTTCATTTTGAAGACATGATATTATAATATTTTTGAGAGTTTGTCAATGGCAATATTATCATCTTAAGTATCTGTAAAAAGGACAAACTAAGAGGAAGAGGTATTCTGTTTCGGTGGTATTCATTGTACAATAAATGCATGTTCGTTCTACTTGAGGTATATTGTCGTATCGACCGATTTCTATTTCAAGGTCATGGGACAAAACTCTGAATTTCGATGTTTGAATATTATTCAAAGTTTATGTTTAAATATACTATATGTCGAAAGTTTATTAGAAATTGTTAATATTAGCATACCACTGTATGCATGTCGAGTTTATCATTTATCTAATTATTATCATTACTATGTTATAAGAAGGGTTCTATACAAGGCGGACCGAATCTTGAATTAAATATATTTACTTTCATATGTTCAAGTATTAATGATCTAATTTTTTTCTGAATGTGTAGAGGATATTTGTATATTTCTATATAAGATGGAAAGTTATTTCACCAAGTGAGCAGCGGACGCCATATTTTAACGAGTGGCGTGAGTTATGTCAGATTTTCACGAGGTCAAAAAAACTTTCGATCTTACACCGAAACAAACAAATACCATTTTTATTTCATGCTTCATTTTGGTATTTTGTTTCAATTATTACTCGCTTTTTACAATTAATTTCCCTTTCGAATGCCTCAATATTTCGTGTGACGTCATTTACGGTCGCGCGCTCACCATGTAGATCTTCAATGATACCTTCAACTTTTTACATTTCGGACCGTACATTCTTTTATTTAATTACAGAGTATGCCAACAAATGAAACGTTATGTTATTTTATATCCGATGTGAAAAAACATTTTACATCATTTATGCATCTGCCACATCGTTGACAAGAAAAATGCCTTTAAAAATCACTAACAAATAACTATACATGTATATACGGTGGCACAGAGGTGACATGTATATGTTTTTATTTATCACGTGCGCACGACATACTAAGTCATACGCACAAGCTAATTAAGTCGTGCACACAACATAATTAGCCAATCAGAATACACTTTACATGCATGAATGTTGTTTGAAAATGGCTGATAGCAGAAACGATTTTATTCTATTATATTTTAATGCAGGGTTAACGTATGAAGAAATTCGGTTTCTTTTAGGCGATCAGCATGATATACACATATCACTCAGACATTTACACAGAGTGTTACGCGGATTAATGTTGCGACGAAGAATCTATAGTGACTCTTGTACTGTGGTTGACTTTATTAGCAACGCAATTGAACATTCTGGACCTCTGCATGGATACCGAGTCATGCGTCAACATTGCATTGCCAATGGTTTACGGGTTCGGGACAACGATGTTGCTACCATCCTTCGTATATGCGACCCTCGGGGTAAGTTAAACGTGACAAAGTAAAGCAAACACCTTTAAAAATCTACCTTTGCCCAACATATACTGAAATTAATATTAGCTTCTGACATGTAATGGTGGTGGTGGTGGTGGCCGGTTTGTTCAGGTGGGCGTTTGGAGGACGTATACATATTATGATTTGAAATCAAACATTGAGCGTATACATCGTATTTTTATTTTTAGGCCAGTGATTTTATAACAGAAATCTAGTGTAGGATATTTACACAATATACGAGGGGTGATCTAGAATTAACAGGACTTCCCATATCTTTTTTATTTTACGGACGTTGTTCATGAAAATTTCAAAAACACACTTCCATTTATGCCAAAGCTATGTGTTGAATTGTTATTATTGTATAACTTGGTTATTCTTTTTTATTCATCACTCTAGCAATTAAGTGACGCGTTACTAGGGACGGTGTCTTTTATCGCCTAATTGGCTAAGATTTATGAGACATTAATTAATTTCTACAAACGATATTTCGGCACCAAAGTATACATACACTGTTGGACATCGTGGACGTTATTTGTCAAATTTTTACCATAATTTCTGTTCACATTAGTGAACAACATCACTTCTATCGTTACTACCCCTTTCTTATCACGGCGTCACATTAGTGAACAACACCACTTCTATCGTTACTACCCCTTTCTTATCACAACGTCACATTAGTGAACAACATCACTTCTATCGTTACTACCCCTTTCTTATCACAGCGTCACATTAGTGAACAACACCACTTCTATCGTTACTACCCCTTTCTTATCACAACGTCACATTAGTGAACAACACCACTTCTATCGTTACTACCCCTTTCTTATCACAGCGTCACATTAGTGAACAACACCACTTCTATCGTTACTACCCCTTTCTTATCACGGCGTCACATTAGTGAACAACACCACTTCTATCGTTACTACCCCTTTCTTATCACGGCGTCACATTAGTGAACAACACCACTTCTATCGTTACTACCCCTTTCTTATCACGGCGTCAGATTAGTGAACGACACCACTTCTATCGTTACTACCCCTTTCTTATCACGGCGTCACATTAGTGAACGACACCATTTCTATCGTTACTACCCCTTTCTTATCACGGCGTCACATTAGTGAACGACACCATTTCTATCGTTACTACCCCTTTCTTATCACGGCGTCACATTAGTGAACAACATCACTTCTATCGTTACTACCCCTTTCTTATCACGGCGTCACATTAGTGAACAACACCACTTCTATCGTTACTACCCCTTTCTTATCACGGCGTCACATTAGTGAACAACACCACTTCTATCGTTACTACCCCTTTCTTATCACGGCGTCACATTAGTGAACAACACCACTTCTATCGTTACTACCCCTTTCTTATCACGGCGTCACATTAGTGAACAACACCACTTCTATCGTTACTACCCCTTTCTTATCACGGCGTCACATTAGTGAACAACATCACTTCTATCGTTACTACCCCTTTCTTATCACGGCGTCACATTAGTGAACAACACCACTTCTATCGTTACTACCCCTTTCTTATCACGGTGTCATTTGATCCGCCAGAAAGTCGCACAACAATCAAGTTTTGTTGTCAGCTTGGATATTCACCAATTAAGATATTTGATATGATGCAATCAACATATACGGAAAAGAATATGTCACAGTCTCAAGTGTTTGAGTGGTATCAGCGATTCTGTGATGGAAGGCGGTCACTAGAAGAAGAGAAGGGGCCCGGCCGTAAGGGTTCAGCTTTGAGTGGTATCAGCGATTCTGTGATGGAAGGCGGTCACTAGAAGATGAGAAGGGGCCCGGCCGTAAGGGTTCAGCTTTGAGTGGTATCAGCGATTCTGTGATGGAAGGCGGTCACTAGAAGATGGGATGGGGCCCGGCCGTAAGGGTTCAGCTTTGAGTGGTATCAGCGATTCTGTGATGGAAGGCGGTCACTAGAAGATGGGAAGGGGCCCGGCCGTAAGGGTTCAGCTTTGAGTGGTATCAGCGATTCTGTGATGGAATGCGGTCACTAGAAGATGAGAAGGGGCCCGGCCGTAAGGGTTCAGCTTTGAGTTGTATCGGCTATTCTGTGATGGAAGGCGGTCACTAGAAGATGAGAAGGGGCCCGGCCGTAAGGGTTCAGCTTTGAGTGGTATCGGCGATTCTGTGATGGAAGGCGGTCACTAGAAGATGAGAAGGGGCCCGGCCGTAAGGGTTCAGCTTTGAGTGGACGCAACGTTAGTTGAAATTATTAAAGACGGGTAATGGTAGGGGACGTTTGCAACATCACTGGTTAGTTTTGCAACAGTTATAACAGAGAACACCAGAATGGAGATATAGGGCTGCTTCAATGACTGTCAATTAGTGGACAACCCTGCCTTTTTGACATATTTTGATAAAATGGCAATGAACTTTCGTATCTTTCTCGTTATTAAGTCTGTGATTAAGGGGCACATGTTTGATTCGGGAGCCGGACAAAACTCCTCCCGGACAAAACTCCTCCCGGACAAAACCCCTTCCGCTGATATTTAACAAAGAATGTATGAAATTTTTATATATTTCAGTAACAGAAACTATTTTCTAAAAGTAAGCTTAGTTATTGTCCTTAAAAATAAAAAATATAAGAAAAATTCATGTGAGGGGTTTTGTCCACGTATTCAAAAATCTGCGGGAAGTGTTTTGTCCGGGAGGAGTTTTGTCTTACATTCGTTTGATTCCTTTCCAATGCAGCGCATCGTGTAGAGTCCGACTAAGACTCAGTGTGGTTTAAAATGTTTGATCAGTGTATCTCACGGCATGACACTTGCATTTCTGTCCAAGAATGCTACTAAAGTTGAATAAAGTACCCATTGTGAACGCGCGTGTTGCACGACGTCGCCGGACGTCATTTTGCGTCCGTTGACTGTCCCCGCATGTCACTTACTTACATTATGTTCATGTATTTAGAATTTATATTTTTGTGCTAATGCTTAGAAAATTTGACATATCATGTAATAAAGATGTGACATAAAGCGGTCTGTTTTTCATTTCTTTCAAACGTAAAACATGGCAGTGATAGGCTCAGTAAGGCTGGTTAATTCTGAATCACCCCTCGTATATATCCAGAAATCAAAATGAACTGAAGTGCGGCGTACTGTATGGAATGGGATATTTTTTTGTACATGGAGGGGCACATGACTTTTTTTGAAACCAGTCTACGGAAAGTTTATTTTTAGATTCCCGTTAGCACCGTTTATTTTCGGAAATTGCTCAAGAAAAATCAAATAGTCAAAAAGTGGTCCCGTCGAAAAGTATGACTTTCTAATTTGGGCGAAAAATTTACCGTTTGCAAATGTTTTATTCCACTCAATTTCGATGATAAATGCAGTTAAAAGCGGCTGAGATCAATGTATGTGATAACCATGCAATCACTTTCGTTTTCGGGTCTATTATACGATAAAATCCGTACCGTACGGTCCGTAATGCCGCCCGCTCCGTATTTTACAAGGAATGAAAATTATTATAGTAAATTCAGAATACTATTATTTTCGCAAGTATATACTGATGGTTTATGTCTCATAGTCTGTGCTATGACTATTCACATACAATTTACCTCACTGTATGTTTAGTTTATGTTTCATTTGTGACCTAGTTTTTATGTACAGCTGACTGTTTGAAACATGTATTGCTTTTTGCACTTGATTGACTTGTGTTTGGGAGTATACATTGTCTTCATCTTTCAATTTGAATAATTAATAATTGATAGTGAGATGTTTGTTTAAACTTGAATAACAAGAATAAAATAGACAAGAAATAAGATAACAGTGCTACATTTAATCATCCCACAAGCTCTATTAGGAATGATTTGTAGACTATTAAAAGAAATTTCAAAGAAACACTAAAAAGGATTACTATTTACCAGCTTTTTATAGCGCTCTTTTCATCTATAAATAAACGTTCAATAGCACTGTACAAACTACATATAACAGATATGGACAAACATATATACAATGCAACATAAAACAAAGTATTAAAATATCAGAATTAAAATTAAAAGAGGAAGTTAACTAGAAACCGGTTTGACTATATATACTAAAATATAGATCCTAAATGTTATAAAGAACAGTAAACAACTTATAAAATAACTTCTATTATGTAAAAGTAGTGCTTATTCTAAGCTTATTTTTTACGTACGTATGGATCAGAAAAGAAAATGTGTTCCGGTGATAAATTTTGAGTGTCGTGACAGTTACATTGAAATAACAAAGTCCTATGCTATAGAATATTGGGGATTGAGTGGACAAACTGCACTAAATATTTGTTGATTGCGTGCTGTAATGTAGCCCCCGAATGACTGAAACCGACTGGTTCCAAAATTGGCTCAAGAAAAAAAGCCAGCGCAAGCCAAGATTGCCAAATTCATCTAGTGAGCAAAAGACGAGACTTCCAGTTGATCGGAAGTTGATTAGTTTGTGGAAGAAGGTAGGCCATGGCTAGTATTTAATGATGATGAGATAGTCATGACCTTTACTTGAACAATAAAACTGAGAAATCTTGCTTAATTATAATGGTTATACATGTAATAAAACAACATTTAAAATAAGGATTTTAAGTTGTTAATCCTGTTCAAAACATTGCGACAGGTAAGAAATTGTTGTGACAGGTAAAACATTGTTGCAACAGGTAAAACATTGTTGCAACAGGTAAAACATGTGTCTTTGCCTGTCGTTTTGTCCTGTGAAGGAGAAAAAGTATTCGCGTTGACTGTTTTACCTGTATTTCACATGTGCTATTGAAATTTTCTTGAAGTGGGCAGTTCATAATTATAATATTTTTTGGGGGAAAAATCTGAAGAACAAACAAATAATTTGGTGTGGCCTAATAATATTTAAAATTGCATTCTTTGAATCTTTTTCATAACAAATTATAACAAATAGAAGTGATGCGTTAACTGTATGAAATAAATATTTAGATAAAAGTAGTGCTTATTCTAAGCTTATTTTTTACGTACGTATGGATCAGAAAAGAAAATGTGTTCCGGTGATAAATTTTGAGTGTCATGATAGTCTGAGATAATTATTTAGAAACTTAATGAGAATTTATGTAAAAGATTCAAAGAATGTAATTTTAAATATTATTATTTTTGTGAACAAAGACCTTGCTATATACAGAGAAGTTTGAACTGGGTCTGTAAACAGATTTATATGTTTTGTTTACGTGTTTGATACTACTAAAATGGAGTGTAATGCTTTAGTTACATGTTTCTTGTACAAAAGAATGTAAATAACAAAATATCATTTAATTCTTTAGCGGTGACCTTTGATGCTTTGCATCAATATTTTTCTTGTTGTAATTGGATTGATATTATTTCTTTACAGGTGTTGAAGCACGGACTGCTAGACGCTTTCAAAGACCAAATTACTTTGCAGCTGGACCAAACTTTATTTGGCATCTCAACGGATATGACAAACTGAAACCTTATGGATTGTGCATACATGGTTGTATCTGTGGGTTTTCAAGGAAAGTCATATGGCTAAATGTATACCATACAAACAACAACCCAAAAGTTGTCGCTGGCTATTTCGTGGAAGCGCTAGATGAGTACGGTGGCACCCCTAGGATGATTCGAGGGGAACAGAGAATGTAGTAGTGAGAGATCTTCAAAGAGATTTGAGGGCTGATGAAAATGCTTACATCTCAGGTTCTAGCACACTTAATCAGCGGATTGAGAGCTGGTGTGGCTACCTTCAGCATCAGCATATACAGTATTGGATGGACACATTCAAAACCCTCCAAAATGCAGGTGACTTTTCAGGGAGCGACTCGGACAAGTGTCTTGTGCAGTTTTGCTTCATGGCTTTACTACAAGTAAATACAATATCTTCTATTCTAGATTTTCTAGTCCGTTTCAGTGCAATTATCGCTTTGATTTTTCACCGTTATTCCGCGGTAAACCAGCGGACAACATGATATGTAACAATGTTTGTGTATGCATTTAAGATAAGGATCAAGGTGACTGTGCTTGTGGAAAGTGTGTCTGTAAAGGTGGTTACTATGGATATAGTGAATGCACTCCTCGATCATATTGTCTAGCAGAAATGGAGTAAGTAAGCAACAATTGGTTCAAGGCTAATTATTGGTTGACTTATATATCGAAACTTGGTACAACGCTACTGATTGGTTGTCTTATATAGCAACACTTGGTACACGGCTACTGATTGGTTGACTTATATAACAACACTTGGTACGAGGCTACTGATTGGTTGACTTATATAGCAACACTTGGTACGAGGCTACTGATTGGTTGACTTATATAGCAACACTTGGTACGAGGCTACTGATTGGTTGACTTATATAGCAACACTTGGTACGAGGCTACTGATTGGTTGACTTATATAGCAACACTTGGTACGAGGCTACTGATTAGTTGACTTATATAGCAACACTTGGTACGAGGCTACTGATTAGTTGACTTATATAGCAACACTTGGTACGAGGCTACATTTTGGTTGTTTTATATTTTGTTTCTGTCGAATTATTCATTTTACCCCACAACAATTGACGATGTTTTCACTAGTATAGAGCGATTAGATGGACTCTATGACAGGAATCATTTTACTGTACCAATGTTTCGTCTGACTCTTGGACCAGAGTATGAGAGTGCTTAGATGTAAATAATGATTTCTTTAAAACAACATGAACAGGATGGTGGAATCCCATCAAACTTTACGCAAACAAATCCTGCAGATATGAGGATTGAATCTGATGCGAATGATAGTGTTACATTCCCATAGAGACTTTTAAATTCACACCTCGGATTTTCCTTCAAATGATTTCCTACTTGACTACTTTTTACCAATTCGGCTGAAAATTCTTACCGTCCTCTCTTCATAAGTTTGACGTGTTTTACTGGGATTAATTTCATTATTTCAGTTATACATGACGGTCCGTTTACAAAACACGTTTGTCTGGAATTAACTATCACCCATTACTAACTTGCCCTTATAAAATCAAACGACGATTTCCCTATATGAATTATAATTTACTGACATTTGACCGTAGCCAAAAGTAATGGAAGGACATGACCTGGGCCGCTCTCAACATAACTGTAACACACTCATTTAATTGTACGATATTGTTTCATTCCAGCTTGAATGTAGAGGAAATGGTAATGGATTTGTGGAAAATGCGTATGCAAGCCTGGTTACAATGGTACACATTGTCAGGATTGTCCCGTAAGTAACATGGCAGAATTGTCCCGTAAGTAACATTGTCAGGATTGTCCCGTAAGTAACATTGTCAGGATTGTCCCGTAAGTAACATTGTCAGAATTGTCCCGTAAGTAACATTGTCAGAATTGTCCCGTAAGTAACATTGTCAGGATTGTCCCGTAAGTAAC
Organism: Mactromeris polynyma; assembly: GCA_032209605.1. NCBI lineage: Eukaryota > Metazoa > Mollusca > Bivalvia > Venerida > Mactridae > Mactromeris > Mactromeris polynyma. Next base: position 2,705,224 of record JASFXZ010000013.1, on the reverse strand, counting down.
ATTGTCAGAATTGTCCCGTAAGTAACATTGTCAGAATTGTCCCGTAAGTAACATTGTCAGGATTGTCCCGTAAGTAACATTGTCAGGATTGTCCCGTAAGTAACATTGTCAGGATTGTCCCGTAAGTAATATTGTCAGGATTGTCCCGTAAATAATATTGTCAGGATTGTCCCGTAAGTAACATTGTCAGGATTGTCCCGTAAGTAACATTGTCAGGATTGTCCCGTAAGTAACATTGTCAGGATTGTCCCGTAAGTAACATTGTCAGGATTGTCCCGTAAGTAACATTGTCAGGATTGTCCCATAAGTAATATTGTCAGGATTGTCCCGTAAGTAACATTGTCAGGATTGTCCCGTAAGTAACATTGTCAGGATTGTCCCGTAAGTAACATCATCAGGATTGTCCCGTAAGTAATATTGTCAGGATTGTCCCATAAGTAACATCATCAGGATTGTCCCGTAAGTAATATTTGTCAGGATTGTCCCGTTAGTAACATTGTCAAGAATAATCCTTAAATAACATTCTTGAGAATTATCCTTAAATAACATTGTTGAGAATTATCCTTCAAATAACATTCTTGAGAATTATCCTTAAATAACATTGTTGAGAATTATCCTTCAAATAACATTGTTGAGAATTATCCTTCAAATAACATTGTTGAGAATTATCCTTCAAATAACATTGTTGAGAATTATCCTTAAATAACATTGTTGAGAATTATCCTTAAATATTAACATTGTTGAGAATTATCCTTCAAATAACATTGTTGAGAATTATCCTTCAAATAACATTGTTGAGAATTATCCTTCAAATAACATTCTTGAGAATTATCCTTAAATAACATTGTTGAGAATTATCCTTCAAATAACATTGTTGAGAAATATCCTTCAAATAACATTGTTGAGAATGTATCCTTCAAAGCGTTGTCAGAACTATCCTTCAAATAACATTACTGAGAATTATTCTTCAAATAACTTTGACAGAATTATCCTTCAAATAACATTGTTGAAAATTATTGTACGAATAACATTGTCAGAATTATTATTCTAATAACATTGTTGAGAATTATCCTTCAAATAACATTGTCAGAATTATCCTTCAAAATACATTGTTGAGAATTATCCTTCAAATAACAATGTCAGGATTGTCCGTCAAATAACAATGTCAGGATTGTCCGTCAAATAACAATGTCAGGATTGTCCTTCAAATAACAATGTATGGTTCTTCCATGAAGGTCTAAACAGCCATGTTACTACTGTAGAATTTTACATGAATAGCTGTCATCATTTCACACCCGTATTTGTGGCGTATGTATGATTACAGAGTGATTGCCCAACATGTGATTGTTGTGACAGGGGTATTATGATAGGTACTTAGTATCATTTATATTCACCTTCCAGAGATGCAGTAACTGTTTGAAATGTGGCAATGTAGAGACAATGTATCTCCTGTTTGGATGCTAACAAAACCATTGACAACGCAACACATACGGCCTGTTATAAAGAATGTTCGCGTTTAAACGTCACAAATGTTGTACGCTTCGGTAGAGGTATTCATTATTTAATGTACATGTTTCTAATTCTTTATTTATCAAACAAATAAATTCACCTCTTCGTTGATTTACTCCTAGTTCAATAATAACAACCAGTTGATATTACACATTTATTGTTCAGAGTATAATGTAAGTAGGTTACTATCAAGTATTGTTATGGTTTTATATGTGACAAATATTGTCAATGTTATAATGATTTAATTATCAGTGTGATTATTTGTTTCAGATATACAACCTTGTGATACGTTTGTGATAGAAAACTGTAAACTCAATTATATCATTCAATGTTCCAATGAAACAATCAATCTTCAATTCGACATAACAAGACGTATGTATACAGTCATATATGTATCTTACACTGAAATAATTCCGTCCGTCCGTCTGTCTGTCTGTGTCTAGAATTTCACTTCTGCTTAAATAACGCCGAGTGCTTTCATTGACTTTGGGGTCAGTTTGTATGACATGGCCTGCTATTGGCAAAGCTAAACTTTTAAATTTATATTTCCAATTGTTCGTTTCTTTGCTCAAAACTTGGAGAAGATAGACATAAAATGATTTTTACAGTTAACAAAATTAAATGAATTTAAAGAATGGATTATGAAAATATCTGAACCTTACTTGTCCGTCAAATGAAATCACAACACTGACACGTGGTCTGTGGACACCAGTAAGATGTTCACGTTGATGTCGACTCCCTCTCGCTGCCAGTCGTTTGGCTATTTATCATATATAATTGTAAACAGCTATTTGTAATTGAAACATTATTTCATGTCAGTCACTTGAAATGATTACATTTTAATTATGAGTCTCATATTCATCGTTTTGTTGCTTTTAAACAAATATTGTAGCTAACTGATATGTATTTCTATGTATTACAGAATGTGTGAATCCCCCTGATGCTCTCCTGATATCTTTGCCAATACTTGGGGGTATCATCGGAGTAGGTCTGCTACTACTGCTCATCTGGAAGTTATTGACCACTTTCTATGATAAGATTGAGTATGCAAAGTTTGAACACGAAATTCAACATCCAAAATGGAGCAAGGTTTGTATTGTTGTATTTATGTTCATATATCAGATCTCAATTATTGTATAAATTATATGTTAATATGAATATGCTTGGAAATTTATTAAATACTTTTGATTTTGTTTGTGTAGACAATGTAATGATAAATATAGCAAGGTATGAATAGTGACGATTGAGGGATACCGTAGAATATGATTCACGCATAGATATACAATTTATGATTCAATGCAGAGAAAACTTTGATGTCGACTGGTAGATGACAGTGTTTGATGTATTGACACGAACAACACATACTTATGTTTTGTAATCATACATAAACCGTAACTGTTTAATGTGTCAACATAGACATTGACTGTTCTCATGTTAAACAAATGTTTTTGCAGACTGATAATCCAATCTACAAGACGCCCGTAACATCCAATCAGAACCCAGCATTCAGAGGAACAGTGGAGTAAACTGGAGTCAACATGCAACATGAAACTCGCTTTTCTAAATATAAATTTTTATTCATTTTCAATGCATGACTTGCCAGATGTAACAACATATTTCCATATATACTGAAAGGATAAAGAAACACAGGGTTACAATATATGCAACACTTATTTAAATGCTTAGCCTATAATTATGAAAACCGGTCAGACGACTATCTTGGTCACTGTGCACTCAAACCAGTGCTTAAAGTTACCACGCGTAATGTTGCGACATCAAGACAGGGCTATTCGTCTTGCCAGACCTGCGTAATCGCCACGTTACTGTCACTGAAACCGCTATTAATACGGTCGGCAATTATAATTGCCACATTCACCCCAAAACTGTAAGGAATCCATTGCGCGAGGTTGATCTGCGAGCACTAAGTCCCTCCGTTGGTCTGTCTCTCACTCGTGCATGTCGCGCGCGTCGTATGGCTTGTTTGGCAGCACATGCTCAGAGACGATTTCCAATGAAGCAATAGAGACGGATCTTTTTCACATATGAGTCCCGGTTCACTCTTTCTCGTACGGACGGTCGACGTCGTGTATACCGACATCATGCGGAACTCTTCACCGACGCTTGCGTTTTTGTGAGGGATATGTTCGGGGGTGGCTCGGTTATGGTATGGGGAGGGATATCTCACGGGGTAAAGTCGCCGTTGATTGTGGTAGCCGGGAATTTAACCGCCGTAAGATATAGCGATGAAATCCTCCGCCCGGTTGTAGTTCCATTTGTGCAACAGCGTCACCTAATTTTCCAGCATGATAATGCCCGGCACCAAGTAGCCTGAGTTTGTCAAGACTTTCTCTCAAACCATAACATTAACCCACTCAACTGACCGCCGTACAGTCCAGATTTGTCCCAAATGGAACATCTGTGGGACGAACCAGTATAAAGGGGCGTCGAAATACCCCCTCTACTCTCGACCAACTAAGGACTGCATTGTTGGAAGAGTGCAACAATATCCCAGGAGAAGGATAAATGCACTGATGAATTCCATGCACTGTAAAATCTGGGATGTGACAGATGCGCGAGGGGGTATACGAGATACAGACGAGTCAGTCGATTTAACTTTGCGATATTGGGGGGTACCGTCAAATCTGTCAAATCTAATGAAAATTTGGTAATTTGTTGATTAAGAATGGTTTTTATACTCATAAAAAATATTGTATATAACATCAAACACATCACTTTAAATCAAGTCAAATGTTTACCCTGCGTTTCTTTTTCCTTTTAGTATATTACATTAACAAAGTGAAGTTAAATATTTAAAATGTCATATCGATGTGTATACACTTTTATCATATGTCATTAACATCTTTGTTAAACAAAATCACAACAATAACCCAAACAATAACATGCTTCCAGCGTAAACCATTCGTTTGTTTAATGTAAACGGACAAAACATTGTATTACACAAAATAAATTCATACTGTTCGTAAGTTTAAGTACTGTTGTAAAATAAGCCATACTGTTCTTATGTTTGAGTCCTGTTGTAAAGTAAACTCATACTGTTCTTAAGTTTGAGTCCTGTTGTAAAATAAGTCATACTGTTCTTAAGTTTGAGCCCTGTTGTAAAGTAAACTCATACTGTTCTTAAGTTTGAGTCCTGTTGTAAAATAAGTCATACTGTTCTTAAGTTTGAGTACTGTTGTAAAATAAGTCATACTGTTCTTAAGTTTGAGTACTGTTGTAAAATAAATCATACTATTCTTAAGTTTGAGTCCTGTTGTAAAATAAGTCATACTGTTCTTAAGTTTGAGTCCTGTTGTAAAATAAGTCATACTGTTCTTAAGTTTGAGCCCTGTTGTAAAATAAGCCATACTGTTCTTAAGTTTGAGTCCTGTTGTAAAGTAAACTCATACTGTTCTTAAGTTTGAGTCCTGTTGTAAAATAAGCCATACTGTTCTTAAGTTTGAGTCCTGTTGTAAAATAAGCCATACTGTTCTTAAGTTTGAGTCCTGTTGTAAAATAAGCCATACTGTTCTTAAGTTTGAGCCCTGTTGTAAAATAGGCCATACTGTTCTTAAGTTTGAGTCCTGTTGTAAAATAAACTCATACTGTTCTTAAGTTTGAGTCCTGTTGTAAAATAAGCCATACTGTTCTTAAGTTTGAGTCCTGTTGTAAAATAAGCCATACTGTTCTTAAGTTTGAGTCCTGTTGTAAAATAAGCCATACTTTTTCTTAAGTTTGAGTCCTGTTGTAAAATAAGCCATACTGTTCTTAAGTTTGAGTCCTGTTGTAAAATAAACTCATATTGTTCTTAAGTTTAAGTCCTGTTGTAAAATAAACTCATACTGTTCTTAAGCTTGAGTCCTGTTGTAAATTAAGCCATACTAATCTTAAGTTTAAGTACTGTTGTAAAATAAGCCATACTGTTCTTAAGTTTGAGTCCTGTTGTAAAATAAATTCATATTGTTCTTAAGAGTCCTGTTGTAAAATAAATTCATATTTTCTTAAGTTTGAGTCCTGTTGTAAAATAAGCCATACTGTTCTTAAGTTTGAGCCCTGTTGTAAAATAAGTTCATATTGTTCTTAAGTTTGAGTCCTGTTGTAAAATAAGCCATACTGTTCTTAAGTTTGAGCCCTGTTGTAAAATAAGTTCATATTGTTCTTAAGTTTGAGCCCTGTTGTAAAATAAGACAGACTGTTCTTCATTTTGACACGTTTTCTATCATAATTTTTCAAGCGTTACTTCCGGTATGCTGGTGTTGACTGGTCACTACGTGGAGGTCAGCATTAATTCCGGTATGCTGGTGTTGACTGGTCACTTTCCGTACAGATCAACTTGGGATCAGTTTCGTTCTTGCTTACACTAATACACTAATGTCTTGTTCCATCATCACCACTCCTCTGTCTTCTTGCAAACACTAATACACTAATGTCTCGTTCCATCATCACCACTCCTCTGTCTTCTTGCTTACACTAATACACTAATGTCTCGTTCCATCATCACCACTCCTCTGTCTTCTTGCGTACACTAATACACTAATGTCTCGTTCCATCATCACCACTCCTCTGTCTTCTTGCATGCACTAATACACTAATGTCTCGTTCCATCATCACCACTGCTCTGTCTTCTTGCTTACACTGATACACTAATGTCTTGTTACATCATCACCACTGCTCTGTCTGCTTGCTAACGCTGATACACTAATGTCTCGTTCCATCATCACCACTCCTCTGTCTTCTTGCTTACACTGATATACTAATGTCTCGTTCCATCATCACCACTCCTCTGTCTTCTTGCTTACACTGATACACTAATGTCTCGTTCCATCATCACCACTGCTCTGTCTGCTTGATTACGCTGATACACTAATGTCTCATTCCATCATCACCACTGCTCTGTCTTCTTGCGTACGCTGATACACTAATGTCTCGTTCCATCATCACCACTGCTCTGTCTTCTTGCGTACGCTGATACACTAATGTCTCGTTCCATCATCACCACTGCTCTGTCTTCTTGCGTACGCTGATACACTAATGTCTTGTTCCATCATCACCACTGCTCTGTCTTCTTGCTTACACTGATACACTAATGTCTCGTTCCATCATCACCACTGCTCTGTCTGCTTGATTACGCTGATACACTAATGTCTCGTTCCATCATCACCACTGCTCTGTCTTCTTGCGTACGCTGATACACTAATGTCTCGTTCCATCATCACCACTGCTCTGTCTTCTTGCTTACACTGATACACTAATGTCTCGTTCCATCATCACCACTGCTCTGTCTTCTTGCGTACGCTGATACACTAATGTCTCGTTCCATCATCACCACTGCTCTGTCTTCTTGCTTACACTGATACACTAATGTCTCGTTACATCATCACCACTGCTCTGTCTGCTTGCTTACACTAATACACTAATGTCTCGTTCCATCATCACCACTCCTCTATCTTCTTGCTTACACTGATACACTAATGTCTCGTTCCATCATCACCACTGCTCTGTCTGCTTGCTTACACTGATACACTAATGTCTTGTTACATCATCACCACTGCTCTGTCTGCTTGCTTACACTAATACACTAATGTCTCATTCCATCATCACCACTGCTCTGTCTTCTTGCTTACACTAATACACTAATGTCTCGTTCCATCATCACCACTGCTCTGTCTGCTTGCTTACACTAATACACTAATGTCTCATTCCATCATCACCACTGCTCTGTCTTCTTGCTTACACTAATACACTAATGTCTCATTCCATCATCACCACTGCTCTGTCTGCTTGCTAACGCTGATACACTAATGTCTCGTTCCATCATTACCACTGCTCTGTCTGCTTGCTTACACTGATACACTAATGTCTTGTTACATCATCACCACTGCTCTGTCTGCTTGCTTACACTAATACACTAATGTCTCATTCCATCATCACCACTGCTCTGTCTTCTTGCTTACACTAATACACTAATGTCTCGTTCCATCATCACCACTGCTCTGTCTTCTTGCGTACACTAATACACTAATGTCTCGTTCCATCATCACCACTGCTCTGTCTTCTTGCTTACACTAATACACTAATGTCTCGTTCCATCATCACCACTGCTCTGTCTTCTTGCTTACACTAATACACTAATGTCTCGTTCCATCATCACCACTGCTCTGTCTTCTTGCTTACACTAATACACTAATGTCTCGTTCCATCATCACCACTGCTCTGTCTTGTATTTTGCTATCACAATTTTAATTATGTAACATTTACACTAAAAGTTTTGTTCATTAATGTAACATGATTTTATTGTTGTGACATTTAAGAAACTATATATATGCCTGGCGATACAAAGTTTTCTTGTTTCTGTACAAATTGTCTCGCGTGCATGTTTGTCTTATATATATTTTACTTGTTTCGGTAAAATCCTATATACAAATGCAACGTATATTTTGGTGAATACAACACCACATCTGTCACTGGGACCAATGTGTGAAAGCTGTAAATCGATCGAACAGAACAAATCTACCCCCGGAGTAAATGGATGGGATCCCTGCAACGCCTTCCTGTCTACCGTGAATTATATGTAACATATAATCAAGTTATGTGTCTGATAAATGCAGCCAACTTCACCAGGGCAAAGTCCTCCAATGATTTCTAATGTTTTACAAACTCCTGGACTGCATCCCACTTAATGGCAGGTTTTACCAATTTTAACTAAACTTATTTGAGAAAATGTGGTACAATATTTTATTCAGTGGCTTACTTGTTCATTGTCACACAAATATATAAGAAGAATATGATTATTTGAAGTTGTATTTCAAACATTTATTTGTTATCGACACTATTATAATAATTATTGTTTTAACAAATTCATACTAGCCAGTTCAAAATCAATTATAGTCCGAACATTGCTTAGACAGATCAGTATGTGTATATATTTGAGAAAACTGTGTTCATGATCTTGAAAAGGCTTACTTTATGTCGCGCATATAGTGATCTTCAGTCTCGATTTCATAGATAGCGCATATAGTGATTTTATGTCTCGATTTCATTGATAGCGCATATAGTGATCTTATGTCTCGATTTCATTGATAGCGCATATAGTGATCTTATGTCTCGATTTCATAGATAGCGCATATAGTGATTTTATGTCTCGATTTCATTGATAGTGCATATAGTGATCTTATGTCTCGATTTCATTGATAGCGCATATAGTGATCTTATGTCTCGATTTCATTGATAGCGCATATAGTGATCTTAAATCTCAATTTCATATCGCAATTATGATTATGTTTAGTCTAGATTTCATGTCACGCATATAGTGATCTTAAGTCTAGATTTCATGTCGCGGATATATACTGATATTAAGTCTCGATTTCATTGATAGCGCATATAGTGATCTTAAGTCTCGATTTCATATCGCGAGTATGATTATGTTAAGGCTAGATTTCATGTCGCAAATTTAATGATCTTTAGTCTAGATTTCATGTCGCGTATATAATGATTTTAAGTCTCGATTTCATGTCGCGCATAAAGTGATCTTAAGTCTAGAAATCATGTTGCATATATAATGATCTTAAGTTTAGATTTCATGTCGGGTATATAATGATGTTAAGTCTAGATTTCATATCGTGTATATAATGCAGTTAAGTCCAGATTTCATGTCGGGTATATAATGCTGTTAAGTCTAGATTTCATATCGTGTATATAATGATGTTAAGTCTAGATTTCATATCGTGTATATAATGCTGTTAAGTCCAGATTTCATGTCGGGTATATAATGCTGTTAAGTCTAGATTTCATATTGTGTATATAATGCTATTAAGTCTAGATTTCATATCGTGTATATAATGATCTTAAGTTTAGATTTCATGTCGGGTATATAATGATGTTAAGTCTAGATTTCATATCGTGTATATAATGCAGTTAAGTCCAGATTTCATGTCGGGTATATAATGCTGTTAAGTCTAGATTTCATATTGTGTATATAATGCTATTAAGTCTAGATTTCATATCGTGTATATAATGATGTTAAATCTAGATTTCATGTTGTGTAAATAGTCATCTTAAGTCTTGATTTCATGTCGGGTATACATTAGTCCAGCCACGGACGTTGTATCTCTATACTGTCGCTGTACAACGTCCTGCTAAACCATTCACAAAAGTAAATAGAAGTTGGACACCGCCGGTCTTTCCACTGCATTTACTCTTATTTTCGTGAACAGATATATGCTTTGTGTGCAATAAAAACTGTACGACATAAAATTGTAGCTTTTCGTTGATTTATTTGTCTTTTCGACACAATATTTTCATGGATACGACTTGTTTTGTAAAAAAAATAGTGAATCAATCACCTGTTAAAATAAGAAGATGGGAGAGTTGCTATGGAGGCGGTGCGCACATAGTTATTACCCTACTAAGATCATTGTCGATATTGCTATTATTTGCTCCTTCTTGAGCCAATACTGAAAGTGATATATATCACGAATTCGACCAAAAGTTGTTTCAACGTTAAAATCCATCCTGTATTGCTACTTTGACGGGCGAAATTGGCGAGAGCGCGAATGTCAACATACAGTTTGTAAGGTGAATAGTTTACTTGCGCACCGTGGGCGGAGTTACGTTTGATTGACAGATATTTTAGCGACAATGTTTGCAGTCATAAACATTTGACCCCTGTCTTCTTGTCGAAGTGATTGTGAGGCACTCAGATGCGCTAGAAATTCGATTTTTGTGCGCTTCTACTCGTAAAAGATTGCTACAGTTTTTCCGCACCCTCAAACGTCTGTTCGGTCGATAATAAAGACGCCATAATAGTGCCGTTAAAATCATGCGGCATAATCCCAGGTTTTTACTATAGGCTTGTGCGTGGCTCTGTTACGAACGACGCGTGTAAAAGTCGGAGTACAGAGACACGTATGCGGGGCTAAGTATACATGTATATTGATTTCAATTCTAGATTTCATACCATGTATATAGTGATCTTAAGTCTAGATTATATGTCGTGTATATAGTGATCTTAAGTCTAGATTATATGTGGGGTATATAATGATGTTAAGTCTAGATTTCATGTCGGGTATATAATGATGTTAAGTCTAGATTTCATATCATGTATATAATGCAGTTAAGTCTAGATTTCATATCGTGTATATAATGATGTTAAGTCTAGATTTCATATCGTGTATATAATGATGTTAAGTCTAGATTTCATATCGTGTATATAATGATGTTAAGTCTGGATTTCATATCGTGTATATAATGATGTTAAGTCTAGATTTCATATTGTGTATATAATAAAGTTAAGTCTAGATTTCATATTGTGTATATAATGATGTTAAGTCTTAAAATTTCATATTGTGTATATAATGATGTTAAATCTAGATTTCATGTTACGTAAATAGTCATCTTAAGTCTAGATTTCATGTCGGGTATATATTGATATTAATTCTAGATTTCATACCATGTATATAGTGATCTTAAGTCTAGATTATATGTCGTGTATATAATGATGTTAAGTCTAGATTATATGTCGTGTATATAATGATGTTAAGTCTAGATTATATGTTGTGTATATAATGATGTTAAGTCTAGATTATATGTCGTGTATATAATGATGTTAAGTCTAGATTATATGTCGTGTATATAATGATGTTAAGTCTAGATTTCATATCGTATATATAATGATCTTAAGTCTAGATTTCATATCGTGTATATAATGATGTTAAATCTAGATTTCATATCGTGTAAATAGTGATCTTAAGTCTAGATTATATGTCGTGTATATAGTGATGTTAAGTCTAGATTTCATATCGTGTAAATAGTGATGTTAAGTCTAGATTTTATATCGTGTAAATAGTGATGTTAAGTCTAGTTTTCATATTGTGTATATAATGATGTTAAGTGTAGATTTCATGTCGTGTAAATAATGATGTTAAGTCTAGATTTCATGTCGTGTATTTTGTTATGACCCCGACCCCAATACAAGAAGACGACATGAAATGTTTCCTGGCCAGACAGTAACATCATAAACGTGTATAAGCATGTCTTGTTTTCTCAGTTTTGTACCAAGCTTTGCACACAATACATGTATAAGTATTTTTGTATGAAATCTTACGTTATATACGCTAGTAAAGAAGTATGTATGTATCAAACTGCTGTCTTAGGTACCTTGTTGTGTACATACGATTCAGTGTCATAGTTTTACTTTGTGCAGAATACTTAACCGATCCGCAGCTATGTTCTTGTCAAGACAATTCCCACGACAATGTAGAAATGTACCCAAAATTTAACAGAACATTTGATTTGTTTCTGCTCTGTGAATGACCGTGAGCGTCGGAGGCTATGGGATGCGTCAATAGACAACGTCGGATATAAATGTTTTATCAACTTCATTAAGCTGAAACCGACAGGTCAATGTAGTATTCTCCTGGGGCTCGCCGTAAAAAATGATGATATAGTGTTCCTTAATTTCTCAATTGTCAAAGTGCTTGTTAAGCTGATATAAGTGCAGCATCCTGTGTGATACATGTAATATTTTAATTGTATTGTTGTCTTTGTTACAAGACAATACACCTAAGCAATGCATGTTTTACTTGAATTTAAAAATAGTTGATAAAACACTACTAACTGTTTAATGGAGATATCATGATCTACGTTGTTAATGAGATATACATGTACTTTGTTATTATATCATACTAGTAATACATTATGCAGATCTAGATATAACTATATATACATGTATAATCTTTTCTCTGCATTTCACTTAAAGTGTCTTAACATTGTTAAGGTTAAACTAGTGATTTGCGGTCTTTCTTTCTTGTTTGATGTCATCTTATTCTTAAGTTCAATTATAACACATATCAGTTTTACCGAGTGCTATTAACACGTTTGTCTTTTGTTTCGCTTTCGTTAAGACTAAGTTGTATAAGGCACTTAAATCACGTTTCAGTATGGTGTATTGCTAGGCTAAAATGCTCTTGTTTAAACATGATTTGTTTTCAGATATGAATCTGTACATCATTCACTATGTCTCTTATATGTACGGATTTCCATACTTTTGTCAACATTCAACATAGTATTTCCCTGTTATCTTAAATTCTTAACTAAATATGATTTGTTGATGAATTGATTTGTTTGTTCACTTTTGTATTGTTTAATGACTTGTACATATTGTTCTGCTCTCCATCCATGGAGGAAATAAAATTATCTATCTATTATTACTGATTATCTACATGTATAAACCAGATTACAATGTTCTGTGCCCTCAGGCTAAGTCTGACTGCTTTGTACATGAAATTGGATAAATAAGTGATAATTGCTAATTTTTTAATCTCTTATCCAATGATTGCAATACAAATGATTTGTTGCATTTTTCCCATTTAATTACTTTCATAAATTTTCTGACGCTCTTGTCCATAAAAAACATAAAGTAATCATGTGTCAATCGTAAAATAATCATGATTACAGCCATTTTTTTCTCCGGTAATCAATTGAATTATTAATCATTAATCCTAAAAATGCTTGATTAACGATTAATGGAAAATATTAATAGATTAATAATCGATTAAATTACTTTAATCGATTAATCCATGTCTGGTGTACACCATATGTAGACAGCGTTATGAAAACTAGCACGGATATGATAGTGATCTGAATTTGTTGTACATAAACGTTTTGTATTACGTTCATTTCGATAAATATTACTTGTATATAAATATTAAATATGCATTTAAATGTGACGCACAGTCACAATATCATGTACTTTCATGAAAACGCATCAGTCAAGCAAAATCTTACGAAAAACCAGTGATGACGTTCGCACATTATTATTTCATTCTAAGAAATATTTGAATTCTTGAAGTTGAGATTGTGCATTTCTGAGTTCACAATTTCAACTTTATGATTTCAGCTTCCCGAATTTACGATTTTAACTTTATGATTTCAGCTTCCCGAATTTACGATTTCAACTTTATGATTTCAGCTTCCCGAATTTACGATTTTAACTTTACAAATTCAATATTTCATAGGAGAAAAATAATAAAGAGTGAATATCATTGCATGACCAGACTTTGGCGTACATGTTTAAAACATTCTTAGAACAATAATGATTGAGCTTCAGTTGATTCAATCTGCTTTATTTGTCAATAGAGATACACGTGACTGTTACTTATTGATACCAAGAATACCAATATTTCATAAACAAATGTGACAATACATAGGTGAAGATCATATCACTGTTAGTAGATTATATCACCGTTAGTAGATCACATCACCGTTAGTAGATCACATCACCCTTAGTAGATTATATCACCGTTAGTACATCACATCACCGTTAGTAGATCACATCACCGTTAGTACATCACATCACCCTTAGTAGATCACATCACCGTTAGTAGATCACATCACCGTTAGTAGATCACATCACCGTTAGTAGATCACATCACCGTTAGTAGATCACATCACGTTAGTAGATCACATCACCGTTAGTAGATCACACCACCGTTAGTAGATCACATCACCGTTAGTAGATCACATCACCGTTAGTAGATCAAATCACCGTTAGTAAATCACATCACCGTAAGTAGATCACATCACCGTTAGGAGATCACATCACCGTAAGTAGATCACATCACCGTTAGTAGATCAAATCACCGTTAGTAGATCACATCACCGTAAGTAGATCACATCACCGTTAGGAGATCACATCACCGTAAGTAGACCACATCACCGTTAGTAGATCACCGCTAATCTCTACATGTGAAATACTTGGTCGCTCATGGATCTTGTTGCGTGTATATTTACTGCTGAGATGCAAGTTGGAAAAAGACTTGTAGTGTCCAAAACAGTTTTTTCTATTTTTGTGTTTTTCTTCAATAAAATACCAGAGTGAAAACTCCACTTTGTATTCTTGTTTATTGTTTACATTCAACTGTTGAAGAATTACAGCTAGCATATTTTATTGCATTACTAAATTATTCTTCAAATGAAACGTTAGATATTTATTCGGTCGTTGTTTTGTATGCTAACTTATTATATAGAAATCATTTGTAGTACTTTAAGTAAAATTGGACACAATATCAAGTTGGTTTCTGGTTAGTTTTAGATGGTTTGATTTAAAACCCGTTTTTTGTTACCACAAAATTATCAAATGCTCATTGTACCGCAGCAATTTCAATGATGTGAGAGGTTTAACCATTTATGAAAAGATAACAACGATATTTTGAATGTATCGATCTAACACAGCATGAGCCCCGTCCGTTTGGCTCAGTCGGTAGAGCGCTCGACAGCTAATCTACAAGTTGTAGGTTCAAAACCTGGACGAGATGTATGTTCTCTGTTACTCATCTGCCCTTCACATCTGAACTCTGGTTTATTTGGCGAAGTTGTCAGTTGCTTGTGGAGGAGCAGGTTAGAACTGGTTGGTAACCCAGGGAGACTAGTTAGATCAGCTGACCGCCGTATAGCACTGACATACTGTCGAGGAACGGCGTAAACCTGAAACAATCAACCAATCAACTATACAACATATATATGTAAGCAACACTTTAAACAGTATATATATATATACTTGGTATAAATCCTATTCCACTTGGAGACTGTAATATACTGACATAACAAAGTGTTCTTAAAAGGCTTATTGTGATAGATAAATGTCAAAGTGACGTCTGTGATCTGCAGTGAGCCCCTTTTTTGATTTTAGTTTAAAGCATACACAACTTGGTGACGGTGTAGCTACGCCCTGTGTTAGGAGAAGAATACAGTCGGATGTCCTTTGTTTTAGTATAAAGCATACACAACTTGGTGACGGTCTAGCTACGCCCTGTGTTAGGAGAAGAATACAGTCGGATGTCCTTTGTTTTAGTATAAAGCATACACAACTTGGTGACGGTCTAGCTACGCCATGTGTTAGGAGAAGAATACAGTCGGATGTCCTTTATTTTGAACAGTCTTTTTTTATCATACACATCTCTTATGCATAATACTAATATTTCATTTCTATTAACAATGATAAAAGATTAGCATTTCTTTCTTTAATTAATTATCTTTTCATAATACGAAATAATGTCACAATTTAGCAATTGGCAAATTAACGGTATTTTTTATCATACACATCTATAACATTAATATCATTTTATTTTTATATCTGTTATAATATACTAACACGAAAAAGAAAGTGTGCACTTTTATATTGGGCATAACTTTTTTGTTACAAAGTTTAGATATACGGATTTATCATCATGAGTGAAGAAAATAACCCTTTACACATTGCACCCATTTACCCTATATTTAATTAAGCGCATAGACGGCTTTCAAATTGACAGCAGGCTATTATGCAACTTTTCGCTCGTGCTACCCGTGCAACGTGTGTACAGGTTGACCCTGACCGATATCTTTACTTGTTATGCAATAATAAATCACAGTTCACTTTTGAATTTCACTCGTAAACAAGATGCCACGGCTTCAAGAAAACGAACGAATTCAGGCACTTCTGCAACTCGCAGCCGGCGTCAGCGCTGCTGACGTCGCTAGGCAGTTTAACTGCCATAGAAATACCATAATAAAACTCCGACGACGTTACCATCAGAATGGAAGCGTTAGAGATCGTCCACGATCCGGTAGACCAAAGGTGACAACGGCACGTCAGGATAGACACATGACATTGACGCACTTACGTCATCGGTTCAAAACCGCTACAAGCACTGCGCGAGAGCTTGGCATATGAAGGGATACGGTTCTAAACTGACTGCGGGCCAATGCAAACCCGTTAAGGGCTAGGAGGCCTTATGTAGGCCAGATCCTTAATAACAGACATCGTGCTCTCAGACTGGTCTGGGCCCGCCGTCATCTCCGTTGGAACCGTGCCATGTGGTCTAGGGTGCTCTTTAGTGATGAGTCGCGATTTAACCTTGGCACTGCTGACGGTAGAGTTCGGGTATTTAGACGTAAAGGGGAACGTTTTGACCAGAACTGTTTATTAGAGCGAGATCGTTTTGGAGGGGGTAGTGTAATGGTCTGGGGAGGTATTATGGGCGGTAGGAAAACAGACCTTGCTGTTATTCATGGTAATTTAAATGCCCAAGGTTATGTTGAACCAAGTTTTACGCCCAGTTGTTATTCCTTTCCTACAACAGAACCTTGGTTGTTTAATGCATGATAACGCAAGGCCACATACTGCTATACTTACCAGGAATTATCTCGCTAGAAATAACGTTAACGTCTTACCTTGGCCGGCTTGCTCTCCGGACATGAATCCCATTGAACATTTATGGGATTTGCTTGGTCGGAGAGCAAGGAAAAACCATGTTATCAACAATATTGTAATGTTCTAGAATTTACCTGAACCTTGGGAGTAGGGTGCATTCATCCTTCTCTTGCTCCCATCTTGATAAGCTTCTTGTTTACTTTTACACTTTGTAGCTACTGCTGACGACAGTACATGAAGTTGGTTGCTGACTTGGCTTTATTTAACAAGACAGCAACACAACGTTACATAATGTGCCAGCTTTTATCTATTACATCATTTGATTCTATTTTCGTTACGTTTTGTAACATGTTTCCGCGACTTGTCACAATTTATCCTTTCTAGTTGACTGTTTGCAACCCTCAGTTTATAATTTCATGTTGAAAGCACTCACTATTTGTTAAATGCACGTTTCTGTAAGCCTATATTATCCTATGTATTGTTGTATCATCAACTTTAGTCCTATTAGTATCCTGCATCGTGCAGGACATGTATTTGTCAGCCATGTTGGATTTTCACTGTGATGGTTACTTAGCAACCACCACAGTCTACTGCACCGCTGTTTCGATATTTTATCAGTACCTGTTAAGATGTTTTCTTTGAAGAGTGCCCGGAAAAGGCCTTATGAGGTTATTTGATGTTTAATTTATATTGTTTAAGAGTATTTTATACGTTAAGGCCTGTATTATTGTTTATTTTGATAACAAGCACCTGACGTTCTTTTTGCCACGACCCACACTGTGGACCACAACGCCACAGTTGTGGACTGTGAGTGCCACACTGTGGATTGTGAGTGCCACACTGTGGATTGTGAGTGCCACACTGTGGATTGTGAGTGCCACACTGTGGATTGTGAGTGCCACACTGTGGATTGTGAGTGCCACACTGTGGATTGTGAGTGCCACACTGTGGATTGTGAGTGCCACACTGTGGATTGTGAGTGCCACACTGTGGATTGTGAGTGCCACACTGTGGATTGTGAGTGCCACACTGTGGATTGTGAGTGCCACACTGTGGATTGTGAGTGCCACACTGTGGATTGTGAGTGCCACACTGTGGATTGTGAGTGCCACACTGTGGATTGTGAGTGCCACACTGTGGATTGTGCATGCCACACTGTGGGCTGTGGATATCTTAGGAGTATATAAGCTCCACTGCCCGTCAGTCGGGGACTTCCAATACTTTTGTTTCTCAGAGACCGTTTGTCTATTTTTTCCTTTAAAGGTGCATTTTCAAATCTTATTTTAAGTAACTCATTAAACAACTTCTATACATTATCTTATATTTTTGATACCTCAAGTAATAATTACACTGTAGTAACAATCTCTAAACTCATTTTATTATATGTGACTTAGTGGATGCGCCGACTAGTTTGTTTGTTGTTTAGATGTGTACTAGTTAGTTATCTATAGATACCAATATTAATAGAGAGTAAAACTCTTTGAAACGAATCTCATAGTCTTTGTTTTAGTTTTCATGGCTTGAGTTTATTTATTTACATACTAGTATAGATCTTTAACCGGAAGTCCAACGGTTATCTAACAGTATTCCAACTCAGTAGTTCACACCAGTTCGTGTATCAGCACTCACACAACGACATTTTCGCACACATACCGAGGGCGTAACAATATCAATGACTTGTGTGCAGCCTTAGTTCATGAATGGAACGCCATTTCCGCCGACGTCATAAGACGTTACGTCAGGTCCATGCGATCTAGAATACTTGCGTTGATCCGTAGACGAGGAGGCCACAACAGATACTGATTAATTGTCACGTAACTTGACAAATATCCGAAGGCAAAAAAGCAGTTACAAAACATTACAAATCTGCAACTTTTACTTTTCACCCCTACGTTATTCACACGTAAAACAATGTTCTGATAATTATCAAATTTCACTTAAAAGTAAAACATCGTGTTGCCAATACATTTTTGCACATTTTGATACCAAATTTGCCAATATTTTGCTTCTATAAGTATAAAAGAATTCCCTCTAACCAAGTGCACACTTTCTTTTTCGTTTCAGTATAGATTAGCAGTTTCTTTTTATCATTTTATATTCTATACATAATACGATCTAATGTCATAATTCAGCAATACGCAAATTAAGGATTTACAGGAGAACTCGAGTGAATATTTATACTATATATTACAAGATTAACTTCGTATTGTATAAACATTCGATACCGTGAAATAATTATGATGACGTGTTTATCCAAACTATCCGAAGCGGGTTGTACATTACACTGAGTGTCCATGTAATTTACGTGATTGTCGTCCATTCTGTACACTCATTCAGTCATACTATACATGTGTGTAAGATTTGGTCAAAGTTAGACGTAAAATTGACTGATATATAGTGAACTTTACAGGGATAGAGTCGAGCTATCTGCTTGCTATACATTTTACCACAAGACAAAAACTGCCGAAGTTCGCATTTAGAAGAAGATAGTTATTACAATCCAGTAAGTTATATTGTAATAATTATTATGTCAATTTCTACAGACTTGGAGTACTTGTCAACACAAGTATAGAATATGGTATATAGTATTGAATATGTGTTGTTATACTTGTTTCTTACCGTCTGCTGAGAGGTAGTTCCTGGGCGGTATTCACAAACTTTGTTGTTATACTTGATTCTTACCGTCTGCTGAGAGGAATTCCTGGGCGGTATTCACAAACTTTGTTGTTATACTTGTTTCTTACCGTCTGCTGAGAGGTAGTTCCTGGGCGGTATTCACAAACTTTATTGTTATACTTGTTTCTTACCGTCTGCTGAGAGGTAGTTCCTGGACGGTATTCACAAACTTTGTTGTTATACTTGTTTCTTACCGTCTGCTGAGAGGTAGTTCCTGGGCGGTATTCACAAACTTTGTTGTTATACTTGTTTCTTACCGTCTGCTGAGAGGTAGTTCCTGGGCGGTATTCACAAACTTTGTTGTTATACTTGTTTCTTACCGTCTGCTGAGAGGTAGTTCCTGGGCGGTATTCACAAACTTTGTTGTTATACTTGTTTCTTACCGTCTGCTGAGAGGTAGTTCCTGGGCGGTATTCACAAACTTTGTTGTTATACTTGTTTCTTACCGTCTGCTGAGAGGTAGTTCCTGGGCGGTATTCACAAACTTTGTTGTTATACTTGTTTCTTACCGTCTGCTGAGAGGTAGTTCCTGGGCGGTATTCACAAACTTTGTTGTTATACTTGTTTCTTACCGTCTGCTGAGAGGTAGTTCCTGGGCGGTATTCACAAACTTTGTTGTTATACTTGTTTCTTACCGTCTGCTGAGAGGTAGTTCCTGGGCGGTATTCACAAACTTTGTTGTTATACTTGTTTCTTACCGTCTGCTGAGAGGTAGTTCCTGGACGGTATTCACAAACTTTGTTGTTATACTTGTTTCTTACCGTCTGCTGAGAGGTAGTTCCTGGGCGGTATTCACAAACTTTGTTGTTATACTTGTTTCTTACCGTCTGCTGAGAGGTAGTTCCTGGGCGGTATTCACAAACTTTGTTGTTATACTTGTTTCTTACCGTCTGCTGAGAGGTAGTTCCTGGGCGGTATTCACAAACTTTGTTGTTATACTTGTTTCTTACCGTCTGCTGAGAGGTAGTTCCTGGGCGGTATTCACAAACTTTGTTGTTATACTTGTTTCTTACCGTCTGCTGAGAGGTAGTTCCTGGGCGGTATTCACAAACTTTGTTGTTATACTTGTTTCTTACCGTCTGCTGAGAGGTAGTTCCTGGGCGGTATTCACAAACTTTATTAAACAATTATTTTAAGAACATCAAACATTTGTTAGATAATTATACTAAGCAATTAAAACAAAGGCATGTATCATATCTATTACCTAAGGCAAATAAATCCTCTCCGAATACACCTTAGTTTGGATGTTTTGATTTTAAAAAGTTAGACAAAGTACACCCGGTCTTAACCTTTCGAAATTGAATATGAAACATATATACAATTCGAATCAGTACAAAATAAACATTAAATAACAAATATAAATAAATGTACTCATTATTACGATATTCAGTATTTTGCAAGGATCTTTTTGAAGACGTCACGCATACGAGTCTGTTTTGAGTAGCATTGCGGTTGTCGGTAAACTATTTTCATATACACTTTAATGTTCCCAATGTTCTGTACATGTAATTTAATCCATCTAATGACAAATAACATGTATATATATGTTCCGTTAAAAGTTGTTATTTTATTTCAATGACATAATATGTGACTGTCTTGAGGGAAATCAGTGAAAGTCCCATGCAATAAATCGCAATGGTTACTATGTTGAATTGTTGAGCGTGATGAACCTTTCTGTGCTAGTTCTCATTATAAATCTGCAGTTTTGATGTAAGTCTATCAACTTTCTTCATATCCCTGAATTATTTCATCTTTATTTCTTGGTTTTGTCTTCGTTAAGGTTGATGGTGGATAAAAAGAAGCTTTGTATTGTTCGATGATACCGTGGCATTACAATGATGGTATGTACAGGTTATCTCCCTTGATATAAGTCTGATGTATACAATACATTCCCATTTGATAGCTTCAGTATTAATTACTATTCTGTGATTATTAAATTTCTCCATATAATATTATGTATAAATATATAATAATCATTGCTATATGCGACATAGATTCATAATTCTCTCGTCTGTACCGTGCAACCACAACAAAGCATATATACTCGTTGAAATATTATAATTGAGATTGTTGGGCAGCAATCTTCATTTCATCTTCCATTACAATGTGTTCTCCGGTGTTATTTTAGAGGCATTTTAATGATCTCCTTTACATTGCATTAAATGTATTGTTCTGTATCTGAACATAATAGATTTACCTGTGTCTACGTATATCTACCTTGTCGACTCATCAGATAAATTAATCATTTGACGGGTGTGTAAACCATTGGGAAAATCGACAACAATTTTTACTCCGCCAGGCAGGACTGGAACCCAATATTTCCGCTAAATGGGAAGTATTCTTGCATTAACAGTTACACTATAGCAATTATAACATCAAATAGACCAGTGTGCGGGTCACGTGAGTATACCTTGAATATCTTTCAAATTGTATTGGGTTTTAAAGCCGTTTTATGCCGTTTGTCCTATTGTCATATATAACGGCACATCAGTGCGTTCATCCAACCGTCCGTCCGTCAGTCCGTCAGTCGGTTAATGTAGACATTAATTCTATTATTGTCTCACATTTAATTAAAGTCTGGTGACCGCAAAAGTCTATGGCGTTAATATGGAAGACAGTCAGTGCCACGTCTTAAATAACTTTATATACATTTTGGCACTTAATGTAAGTGCATGTATGTACATTTCTAGTTCTGCATTTTTACATTTAGACGCGGCTCTGTACACAGCAGTGTATCCGTTATGGATATACATGTATCATAGTCACAATGTTTGGCACTTAATGTAAGTGCATGTATGTACATTTCTAGTTCTGCATGTTTACATTTAGACGCGGCTCTGTACACAGCAGTGTATCCGTTATGGATATATATGTATCATAGTCACAATGTTTGGCACTTAATGTAAGTGCATGTATGTACATTTCTAGTTCTGCATGTTTACATTTAGACGCGGCTCTGTACACAGCAGGTATCCGTTATGGATATACATGTATCATAGTCACAATGTTTGGCACTTAATGTAAGTGCATGTATGTACATTTCTAGTTCTGCATGTTTACATTTAGACGCGGCTCTGTACACAGCAGTGTATCCGTTATGGATAAACATGTATCATAGTCACAATGTTTGAAAACAAGATTTATTATTTTGTAAATTATGAACAAAAACATTTAACTATTGAACCTTCAATAACAAACGTTAGGTTACTATACTGAGGATGACGATTTTAAATAATCAGACATTGATATAATAGGCATTTAGTAAATACATGTGTAGGATTGGAAATGGAATTTGCAAAATTAAAAGCAATTTTTTAATTTTCTTGAATGTCTTAAAAACCTAAATATTTTACATAAATCTATTTCAGCGAAATGGAAAACATATTTGGATTAATGGGGATTGTATAACTAAACCTCGAATGTTTAGACAATGCCATTGATGCAAGAAGTATTGACATGATGTGTACATAACTTGTGAACAACTACATGTTGACATTCAATAAAAATTGAAGAATTGAGACAGACCTTCAAAAAGTCACATATTTGAGTATCAATGGTTATTTTTTCTTCAATTAATGTGTATTTTTGTCTTAATTCTAAATACGCTTCATTTTATACTTTTTACATCGTAACTTATTTACAGATCTGAGTCTAAATGTTACAGTTGCGCCTGTCCCTACGTACACCGGACTGACGAGACATAAAACACTTCTATATTTGATATTAGTTACTGTTAAACACTTGTCTGTTGTACTGTGAAATTCCCGTCGGGACTCGAACCCAATATTTCCACTTACTGAAATGTATACTTGCATTAACATTACAGGTTTGGCATTGTACTTGTCACTTGTTTGAGGTGTACATTATCCTGTGATCAGCAACATGTTTGAGATGTACATTATCCTGTGATCAGCAACATGTTTGAGATGTACATTATCCTGTGATCAGCAACATGTTTGAGATGTACATTATCCTATGATCAGCAACATGTTTGAGATGTACATTATCCTGTGATCAGCAACATGTCGATACAATAATTTAGGTGAGGAAAATATGTATAACTGCAAAAATTGTTCGTAATGATTTCAATGACGTTATTATTTCTATTTTATGTAATGCGTTAGTTAGTAGGCCTACACGTAGTATCAAGCAACCGTTTCATTCAGAACACATTGTAGCAAACATTCGTAGTAACCACGTTTGAACTACGTTAGTCAAGACCAGTTGCATTTAGTATACTTGACAGTTATTTCCCATTGCAAATACAAGTAGTGCCTTATTGCAAATACAAGTAGTGCCTTAAACATATGACCCGCTGCAGTCAGTACACTGAGTTGTTAGTACACACTGTAGTTAGAACATAGTGTTGCTAGTTAGGTTACTTTTATTACTCGTTGTTGTTAGCAGCCGCAGTAGATAGTACCCGTTGAAGTAAGTACCCTTTGTTGTTTGTACCTGTTGTGCATAGTACCCGTTGCAGTTAGTACCCGTTGTTGTTACTACACGTAGTTGTTCTTACCCGTTGTTGTTGGTTACCATTGTTGTTCGTACCCGTTGTTGTTAGTACCCGTTGTAGTAAGTACCAGTTATTGTTAGTATCCGTTGTTGTTAGTATGCGCTGTTGTTAGTACCAGTTGTAGTTAGTACCCGTTGTAGTTAGTACCAGTTATTGTTAGTATCCGTTGTTGTTAGTATGCGCTGTTGTTAGTACCAGTTGTAGTTAGTACCCGTTGTAGTTAGTACCAGTTATTGTTAGTATCCGTTGTTGTTAGTATGCGCTGTTGTTAGTACCAGTTGTAGTTAGTACCCGTTGTAGTTAGTACCAGTTATTGTTAGTATCCGTTGTTGTTAGTATGCGCTGTTGTTAGTACCAGTTGTTGTTAGTACCCGTTGTAGTTAGAACCCGTTATTGTTTGTACCCGTTGTAGTTAGTATCCGTTATTGTTAGTATCCGTTGTTGTTAGTATGCGCAGTTGTTAGTACCAGTTGTTGTTGGTATCCGTTGTAGTTAGTATCCATTGTTGTTAGTACCCGTGGTAGTTAGTATCCGTTGCTGTTGCACCCGTGTTAGTTAGTACCCGTTGTAGTTAGTATCCGTTGTAGTTAGTATCCGATGTTGTTAGTTCCCGTGTTAGTTAGTATCCGTTGTAGTTAGTATTCCTGGTAGTTAGTATCCGTTGTTGTCAGTATACGTTGTAGATAGTATCCGTTGTTGTTAGTATCAGTTGTTGTTAGTATCCTTTGTAGTGAGTATCCGCTGTTGTTAGTACCCGTGGTAGATAGTATCCATTGTTGTTAGTACTCAGTGTTGTTAGTACCCGTTGTTGTTAGCACCCGTGGCAGTCACTATCCATGGCAGTTAGTATCTGTTGTAGTTAGTACCCGTTGTTGTTAGTACCCGTTGTAGTTAGTATCCGTTGTTGTTAGTACCCGTCATGGTAGTTAGTATCCGTTGTTGTTAGCACTCAGTGTTGTTAGTATCCGTTGTTGTAAGTACCTGTAGTTGTTAGTACCCGTTGTAGTAAGTATCCGTTGTTGTAAGTACCTGTAGTTGTTAGTACCCGTTGTAGTAAGTATCCGTTGTTGAAGTACCCGTTGTTGTTAGTTCCCGTTGTAGTTAGTACCCGTGGCAGTTAGTACCCGTTGTTGTTAGTACCCGTTATAGTTAGTATTACCTTCTAAATACCGATTTTCTACCAGATATTACCTTGAGTATATTCTTAGATATTGTTCTCTGTTGTGGTTGTGCCGTAAGTACAACCTGTAGGGAATTAAGGTTCCGGAATTCCGAGTTTAGGTAATATGTATATCTTGCGTGGTTCACACTGAATAGTAAATGACCAAGTCCAATAGGTTTACACACTTTTATTACATACATACGTATAATCCAATTACAACGTACCACAGAGTTAATACTATTGATAACTATGGTAAGTAAAAGTCCACACTTATTAATAAGTTCCCAACTTCAATCTCAAACTTTAATCTTACTGTTTTTCAATAACTTCTTGATGTTAACATGACTGGTTTCTCAGAGCTCCAAAGACCGACTCTACATTTTCCTTCGTGCGCTGAAATTATCAGTATCTTTCTTACTGTATTTCGGGTGATTCTGACCAATCCCGAAAGCCATAACCTTATTTGCCAACCAAATCACTCACTAATTAACTGACGTGATGCGTAATTCTACCCTGTTTCTAACGGATAACCAAATGTGTCCGAGATCCTGACTCAGGGAAAAGATCATGTATTTGCGTTGAAATAACCCGAGGCGTACCAAGTAAATTCCTATCTACACCTGTATATATTCCCAGCCAATGTACTGACCAACTTTGTGAAAGGTTAATAGCCCGGCTACATTAGTACCTGTTGTTGTTTGTATCGGTTGTTGTTAGTAACCGTGTTAGTTAGTATCCGTTGTAGTTAGTTTTCCTGGTAGTTAGTATCCGTTGTTGTGAGTACCCGTTGTTGTGAATATCCGTTGTTGTGAGTATCCATTGTTGTGAGTACCCGTTGTTGTGAATATCCGTTGTTGTGAGTATCCATTGTTGTGAGTACCCGCTGTTGTGAATATCCGTTGTTGTGAGTACCCGTTGTTGTGAATATCCGTTGTTGTGAGTATCCGTTGTTGTGAATATCCTTTGTTGTGAGTATCCGTTGTTGATAGTACTTGACGTAGTTAGTATCCGTTGTTGTTAGTACCCGTTGTTGTTAGTACCTGTTGTTGTTAGTATCCGTTGTTGTAAGTATCAGTTGTTGTTTGTATCCTTTGTAGTAAGTATGCGTTGTTGTTAGTAACCGTGGTAGTTAGAATCCGTTGTTGTTAGTACTCAGTGTGGTTAGTACCCGTTGTTGATAGTACCCGTGGCAGTTAGTATCCGTGGCAGTTAGTATCTGTTGTAGTAAGTACCCGTTGTTGTTAGCACCCGTTGTTGATAGTACCCGTGGCAGTTAGTATCTGTTGTAGTTAGTATTCGTTGTTGTTAGTATCCGTTGTAGTTAGTATCCATTGTTGTTTTATCCATGGTAGTAAGTACCCGTTGTAGTTAGTATCCGTTATAGTTAGTATCCGATGTTGTTAGTTCCCGTGTTAGTTAGTATCCGTTGTAGTTAGTATTCCTGATAGTCAGTATCGGTTGATGTCTGTATACTATGTTGTAAGTAGCCGTTGTTGTTAGTATCTACTGTAGTTAGTATCCGTTGTTGTTAGTATCAGTTGTTGTTAGTATCCTTTGTAGTTAGTATACGTTGTTGTTAGTATCAGTTGTTGTTAGTATCCTTTGTAGTTAGTATACGTTGTTGTTAGTACCCAGTTTTGTTAGTACTCAGTGTTGTTAGTACCCGTTGTTGTTAGTACCCGTTTTTGTTAGTACTCATTGTTGTTAGTACCCGTTGTTGTTAGTACCCGTTGAAGTTAGTACCGGTTGTTGTTTGTATCCGTTGTTGTCAGTTCCCGTTGTTGTTAGTATCCGTTTATGTTAGTACCCGTTGTTGTTAGTACAAGTTGTAGTAAGTATCCGTTGTTGAAGTACCCTTTGTTGTTAGTTCCCGATGTAGTTGGTACCCGTGGCAGTTAGTACCCGTTGTTGTTAGTACCCGTTGTAGTTAGTACCCGTGGTAATAAGTATAAGTTGTAGTTAGTGTCCCTTGTAGTTAGTTCACATGGTAGTTAGTATCCGTTGTTGTTAGTATCCGTTGTAGTTAGTAACCGTGGTAGTTAGAATCCGTTATAGTTAGTGTCCGTTTGAGTTAGTTCCCATGGTAGTTAGTATCCGTTGTTGTTAGTATCCGTTGTTGTGAGTATCCGTTGTTGTGAGTATCCGTTGTTGTGAGTATCCGTTGTTATGAGTACCCGTTGTTGTGAGTATCCTTTGTTGTGAATATCCGTTGTTGTGAGTATCCGTTGTTATGAGTACCCGTTGTTGTGAGTATCCGTTGTTATGAGTATCCGTTGTTGTGAGTATCCGTTGTTATGAGTACCCGTTGTTGTGAGTATCCTTTGTTGTGAATATCCGTTGTTGTGAGTATCCGTTGTTATGAATACCCGTTGTTGTGAGTATCCATTGTTGTGAGTATCCGTTGTTGAGAGTATCCATTGTTGTGAGTATCCGTTGTTGTTAGTATCCGTTGTAGTTAGTATCCGTTGTTGTTAGTACCCGTGGTAGTTAGTATCCGTTGTTGTTAGTACTCAGTGTTGTAAGTACCCGTTTTTGTAAGTACCCGTGGCAGTTAGTATCCGTGGCAGTTAGTATATGTTGTTGTTAGTACCCGTGGTAGTTAGTATCCGTTGTTGTTTGCACTCATTGTTGTTAGTATCCGTTGTTGTTAGTACCCGTTGTAGTTAGTATCCATTGTTGTAAGTCCCCGTGGTAGTTAGTAACCGTTGTTGTATGCACTCAGTGTTGTTAGTATCCGTTGTTGTTAGTACCCGTTGTAGTTAGTATCTGTTGTTGTTAGTACCCGTGGTAGTTAGTATCCGTTGTTGTTTGCACTCATTGTTGTTAGTATCCGTTGTTGTTAGTACCCGTTGTAGTTAGTATCCATTGGTGTAAGTACCCATGGTAGTTAGTATCCATTGTTGTTTGCACTCAGTGTTGTTAGTATCCGTTGTTGTTAGTACCCGTGGCAGTAAGTATCCGTGGCAGTTAGTATACGTTGTAGCTAGTACCCGCTGTAGTTAGTACCCATTGTAGTTAATACCCGTTGTTGTGAGTTCGCTTGGTAATTAGTATCCGTTGTTGTTAGTACCCGTTGTTGTGAGTTCCCTTGGTAATTAGTATCCGTCGTTGTTAGTACCCGTTGTTCTGAATTCCCTTGGTAATTAGTATCCGTTGTTGTTAGTACCCGTTGTTGTGAGTTCCCTTGGTAGTAAGTACCCGTTGTAGTTAGTATCCGTTGTTGTTTTTACCGTGGTAATAAGTATAAGTTGTAGTATAAGTATCGTTAGTGCCCGTTGTAGTTAGTATCCGTTGTTGTTTTTACCGTGGTAATAAGTATAAGTTGTAGTATAAGTTATCGTTAGTGCCCGTTGTAGTTAGTATCCGTTGTTGTTTTTACCGTGGTAATAAGTATAAGTTGTAGTATAAGTTATCGTTAGTGCCCGTTGTTGTTAGTATCCTTTGTTGTTTGTACCGTGGTAATAAGTATAAGTTGTAGTTAGTGCCCGTTGTAGTTAGTATCCGTTGTTGTTTCTTCCGTGGTAATAAATATAATATGTAGTTAGTGCCCGTTGTAGTTAGTATCCGTTGTTGTTTGTACTTTGGTAATAAGTATAAGTTGTAGTTAGTGCCCGTTGTAGTTAGAAACCGTTGTTGTTTGTACCCGTGGTAATAAGTATAAGTTATAGTTAGTGTCCGTTGTAGTTAGTATCCTTTGTTGTTTGTACCGTGGTAATAAGTATAAGTTGTAGTTAGTGCCCGTTGTAGTTAGAAACCGTTGTTGTTTGTACCCGTGGTAATAAGTATAAGTTGTAGTTAGTGTCCGTTGTATTTAGTATCCGTTGTTGTTTGTACAGTGGTAATAAGTATAAGTTGTAGTTAGTGCCCGTTGTAGTTAGAAACCGTTGTTGTTTGTACCCGTGGTAATAAGTATAAGTTGTAGTTAGTGCCCGTTGTAGTTAGAAACCGTTGTTGTTTGTACCCGTGGTAATAAGTATAAGTTGTAGTTAGTGTCCGTTGTATTTAGTATCCTTTGTTGTTTGTACTGTGGTAATAAGTATAAGTTTTAGTTAGTGCCCGTTGTAGTTAGTATCCGTTGTTGTTTGTACCCGTGGTAATAAGTATAAGTTGTAGTATAAGTTATCGTTAGTGCCCGTTGTTGTTAGTATCCTTTGTTGTTGTACCCGTGGTAATAAGTATAAGTTGTAGTATAAGTTATCGTTAGTGCCCGTTGTAGTTAGTATCCGTTGTTGTTTGTACCGTGGTAATAAGTATAAGTTGTAGTCAGTGTCCGTTGTAGTTAGTATCCGTTGTTGTTTGTACCGTGGTAATAAGTATAAGTTGTAGTTAGTGCCCGTTGTAGTTAGTATCCGTTGTTGTTTGTACCCGTGGTAATAAGTATAAGTTGTAGTTAGTGCCCGTTGTAGTTAGAAACCGTTGTTGTTTGTACCGTGGTAATAAGTATAAGTTGTAGTTAGTGCCCGTTGTAGTTAGTATCCGTTGTTGTTTGTACTTTGGTAATAAGTATATTAGTTTTAGTAAGTGCCCGTTGTAGTTAGAAACCGTTGTTGTTTGTACCCGTGGTAATACGTTTAAGTTGTAGTTAGTGGCCGTTGTAGTTAGTATCCGTTGTTGTTTGTACAGTGGTAATAATTATAAGTTGTAGTATAAGTTATCGTTAGTGCCCGTTGTAGTTAGTATCCGTTGTTGTTTTTACCGTGGTAATAAGTATAAGTTGTAGTATAAGTTATCGTTAGTGCCCGTTGTAGTTAGTATCCGTTGTTGTTTGCACCCGTGGTAATAAGTATAATTTGTAGTTAGTGTCCGTTGTAGTTAGTATCCGTTGTTGTTTGTACCGTGGTAATAAGTATAAGTTGTAGTTAGTGCCCGTTGTAGTTAGTATCCGTTGTTGTTTGTACCCGTGGTAATAAGTATAAGTTGTAGTTAGTGCCCGTTGTAGTTAGAAACCGTTGTTGTTTGTACCGTGGTAATAAGTATAAGTTGTAGTTAGTGCCCGTTGTAGTTAGTATCCGTTGTTGTTTGTACTGTGGTAATAAGTATAAGTTGTAGTTAGTGCCCGTTGTAGTTAGTATCCGTTGTTGTTTGTACCCGTGGTAATACGTTTAAGTTGTAGTTAGTGGCCGTTGTAGTTAGAAACCGTTGTTGTTTGTACCGTTGTAATAAGTATAAGTTGTAGTTAGTGCCCGCTGTAGTTAGTATCCGTTGTTGTTTGTACCCGTGGTAATACGTTTAAGTTGTAGTTAGTGGCCGTTGTAGTTAGAAACCGTTGTTGTTTGTACCGTTGTAATAAGTATAAGTTGTAGTTAGTGCCCGTTGTAGTTAGAAACCGTTGTTGTTTGTACCCGTGGTAATACGTTTAAGTTGTAGTTAGTGGCCGTTGTAGTTAGAAACCGTTGTTGTTTGTACCGTTGTAATAAGTATAAGTTGTAGTTGGTGCCCGTTGTAGTTAGTATCCGTTGTTGTTTGTACCGTGGTAATAAGTATAAGTTGTAGTCAGTGCCCGTTGTAGTTAGTATCCGTTGTTGTTTGTACCCGTGGTAATAAGTATAAGTTGTAGTTAGTGTCCGTTGTAGTTAGTATCCTTTGTTGTTTATACCGTGGTAATAAGTATAAGTTGTAGTTAGTGCCCGTTATAGTTAGAAACCGTTGTTGTTTGTACCCGTGGTAATAAGTATAAGTTGTAGTTAGTGTCCGTTGTAGTTAGTATCCGTTGTTGTTTGTACCGTGGTAATAAGTAGAAGTTGTAGTTAGTGCCCGTTGTAGTTAGTATCCGTTGTTGTTTGTACCCGTGGTAATAAGTATAAGTTGTAGTCAGTGCAAGTTGTAGTTAGTATCCTTTGTTGTTTGTACCGTGGTAATAAGTATAAGTTGTAGTTAGTGCCCGTTGTAGTTAGAAACCGTTGTTGTTTGTACCCGTGGTAATAAGTATAAGTTGTAGTTAGTGGCAGTTGTAGTTAGTATCCGTTGTTGTTTGTACCGTGGTAATAAGTATAAGTTGTAGTTAGTGCCTGTTGTAGTTAGAAACCGTTGTTGTTTGTACCCGTGGTAATAAGTATAAGTTGTAGTTAGTGCCCGTTGTATTTAGTATCCTTTGTTGTTTGTACCTTGGTAATAAGTATAAGTTGTAGTTAGTGCCCGTTGTAGTTAGAAACCGTTGTTGTTTGTACCCGTGGTAATAAGTATAAGTTGTAGTTAGTGCCCGTTGTAGTTAGTATCCGTTGTAAATAGTTCCCTTGATAGTTAGCTTCCGTTGTTGTTAGTACCCGTAGCAGTTAGTATCCGTTGTTTTTAGTTCGCGTGGTAGTTAGTATCCGTTGTTGTTAGTACCCGTGGTAGTTAGTATCCGTTGTAGTTAGTAACCGTTGTTGTTAGTATCCGTTGTAGTTAGTAACCGTGGTAGTAAGTATCCGTTGTTGTTAGTTCCTGTGGTGGTAAGTATCCGTTGTTTTGAGTATCCGTTGTTGTGAGTACCCGTTGTTGTGAGTACCCGTTGTTGTGAGTTACCGTTATTGTTACTACCCGGTGTTGACAGTTCACGTTGTTTTTTTACTCAGTGGTGTTGGTACCATTTGTTGTTACGATCCGTTATTGTAAGTATCCTTTGAAGTAAGTACATGTTGTTGTTAGTACCCGCTTTTGACAGTTCACGTTGTTTTTGGTACCCAGTGGTGTTTATACCTTTTGTTGTTTCTACCCATTGTTATTAGTATCCGTGGTGTAGTAAATTCCCGTTGTTGTTACTACCCGTTTTATTTACTACACTTTGTTGTTTGTATGCATTGTATTTGTTGTTAGTAACAGTTGCAGTTAGGACGCATTGTAGTAAATACTCGTTGTAGATAGTACGCTTTCCAGTTAACACCCTGTGCAGTTAGTACATGCTGCTGTGTGTGCCCAATGTTGTCAGTACACGTTGTAGTTAGTATAGGATTTAGATATTACCCGTTTTGTTAGTACCCGGAGTACCCGCTGTAATAAGTACCAGTTGTAATTCGTACCTGCTTTTGATTGCGCCCGTTGTTGTTTGCCAAGTTGTAGTTATTATCCGTTGTTTTTACGGCACAGCCGAACTAACAAGGTTTTGCTATTTGTATATCAGTGTTGTGTAAACCAAACAAATCGTATTTTAACCATCAAGGCAATTTCTATTAAATCGAATTGGTTAACATTTCGATTAAGGGTACGTTATCTTACCGAAATTGCTGAATTTCGGTGAATTTACTAAAATTCATTTTGGACCTGGAGTGACCAGCAATCGTAATGCCACTTTCAAATTTCGCCGACCATCTTTTTTGCGATATTTCTTGTTAATACCTCTTGTTATTGGTACCCGGTGTAGTCAGTACCATGTGTTGTTAGTCCCCGAAGAAGTTAGTAGCTGTTGTAGCTAGTACCCGTCGTGTGCTGTTCCCGGTGTAGTTAGTACCCGGTGTAGTTAGTACCCGGTGTAGTTAGTACCCGGCGTAGCAGTACCCGTTGTATGTTGATCTCGGTGTAGTTAGTACCCATGGTAGCTAACACAAGCTGGTACCTGTTGTTGTTTGTACCCGGTCTTGTTAGCACGCGTAAGAGTCAAGAGTTCCTTGTTGTTTGTACACGGTGTTGTCAGTACCGTTTGTTGTTAATTCACTTTTTAGTTGGTTCCATTTGTAGATACATGTAGTACCAGTTATTAAAGTTCCGGATTTTGTAAGTACATGTTGGTGTTTTACATGGTGTTGTTTGTACCCGGTGTTGTATAGTAACGAAACACCATTTTCAAAACGTGCAACTCAAATACAAGTAAAAATACCATTATCGACATCTGCAAGACACAAACAGGTAACAAAACACCATTATCTACGTCCGCCAGCCAAGAGCAAGTAACGAAACACCAGTATCAACAATTGCAACCCAAAAATATGTTACGAAACGCCATTATCATCATTCGCAAGCCAAAAAAATAAAAAATCACTATTATCTACATTCGCAAGCAAAAAACAAGTAACGAAACACTATTATCAACATCCGCAACAAAGAAACAAGTAACAACACACCATTATCAATATTCGCAAGAATAATATAAGAACAAATAAATAACGCAACAACAGTACCAATTTTCGCAAGACGAAACAAGTATCACAACACCATTATCAACATCTGCAACCCAAACACAAGTAAAAAACACTACTATCCACATCTGCAACACACAAACAAGTAACAACACACCATTATCAACATCTGCAACCCAAAAACAAGTAGCGAAACACAATTATCAACGAATGCATTCCAAAAACAAGTAAAGAACACCATTATCAACATCTGCAACACACAAACAAGTAACAACACACCATTATCAACATCTGCAACCCAAAAACAAGTAGCGGAACACAATTATCAACGAATGCATTCCAAAAACAAGTAAAGAACACCATTATCAACATCTGCAACACACAAACAAGTAACAATACACCATTATCAACATTCTCAACCCAAAAACAAGTAACAAGACACCATTATCAACATTCTCAACCCAAAAACAAGTAACGAAACACCATTATCAACATCCGCAACACACAAACAAGTAAAAAACACCTGTATCAACATCCGGAACACACAAACAAGACAAAAACAGCATTATCAGCAACCGCCCCAAACAAACAAGTAACAAAACACCATTATCAACATTATCAAGCACAAAAAAGTAACCATAAACCATTACCAACATTTGCAAGACAATAACGTGAAACCAAACACCGTTATCAACATTCGCAAGCCAAAAACAAGTAACGAAACACCAATATCAACATTCACGCAACAAAAAACAAGTAACGAAACATCTTATCGACATCTGCAACCCAAACACAAGTAAAAAACACCATTATTGACATCTGCATCCCAAGAACAAGTAACGTAACACCATTATCGACATCCGGAAGCCAAGAACAACTAACGAAACACCATTATCAACCTCCGCAACTGAAAAACAAGTAACACCACACCATTATAAACATGTGCAACACAAAAACAAGTAACAAAACACCATTATCAACCTCCGCAACTGAAAAACAAGTAACACCACACCATTATAAACATGTGCAACACAAAAACAAGTAACAAAACACCATTATCAACCTCCGCAACTGAAAAACAAGTAACACCACACCATTATAAACATGTGCAACACAAAAACAAGTAACAAAACACCATTGTCAACATCCGCAACTAATTATTTAGCTATTTCGGCCACATGATGACTATATGATATGCGTAGGAGTCAAACATTATAAGTTAGTTTGTCGGTGTAATTTTGGACACCCTACGATGAATCTCGGCCCCTTGGGGATCCTAGATGATGTATCCTTATATTAATAATCTGGTTCTAACTTGTATTGAGACAGTTTCCACATCATTTTACAATTAATGAAAAAATCGCTAAAATGCGTGGTATGATGAAACTACGACCACTATATGAATATTAAATTTTGTAGATTTTTGCGAAAAAAGGTGCCTGGAAATGACCTAAATTCGAACCCGTACGACCCAGTGGTTAAGAGTAGAAACAAAAGTGTTACTTTTATAATAAACTACACCTACACGATAAGAAATTGTTAACGGTTGAAAATATGGGGTAATTGATTTTCAACATTCAGGACCTTCGGACGGTTCATTGTGTGGGTTTTTGGTTTCTGCTTGTCCCTATGTACGTACAGGTGTCCGTGATAGCCATATGGGTAAAATTGACCATAAATATAGCTACCCAACCAACTTGTAAAGCCTACAATGAACTGCAAACTCATCATAAAGTTATATAATTATTTAGTTCTACAATGTATATAAAAATATATATATACTACAGGTATGTACCATTGGTCACGGGACAGTTACGGGTTCGGAATAATTGAAAATTGTAATTGGTAAAATTCTTACGTGGAAATAAATTTCAAAAAGCTCCCATGCTCTTAAATATGCTTACTAAGGACTGGTTATGGTCTCCTTTGATAGGTATCACATTCATCTCTACAGATATGTATGAGGGTCAGTCAGTGATAAGTGAGTACATGTACATACAATTTCATTGGTGCATATAAAACAGCTTACTTTGTTATAGTCCTTCAAAATAATCTCCCTTGGCGTCAATAATCGAATGCCATCTCCGTTGCAAGGCTTAAATTACAGTTGCTAGGGAATGTGCACGACAAAATGGACTAATATTATTTCAAATATCAAGCTGATACATCAACTATTAAAAAATGTGGTGTGCTCAGTTATTTCTGACTGACCCTCGTATATTAATGATCATGTACTTATCATCTAGGTTATCCACGGGGTCTCGGTCTATGGCAGTAGGTAATCAAAAATTATACCGCCGAACCATCTTGTAATGTGTATATTGACTGTTATGCGTATACTATGGTCACAACTACGTATGTGTAGCTATATATCATATCTGTACAACCATGTATGATACATGCATATTCTATAACCCCCGGACTTGATATCTGGTCTGGATTTGTCGAAAATGTCTACAAAATGAATTTCTTTCAATTTTATGAGTATATCACCCCTTGTAACAGTTATCACGACTACATATTTACAACTGTATATATTTACAACTGTATATAGACATGATAATGGTCTCATTGTATTTCTGTGACATATATCTACACAGTATGACACAGTACCGTCTGGTCTCCTTGGATATGACTCCTCAGTTCCCTTTCATAGTTTTGTAGAACATGTTGGTAAAAATGTAAATATATTATATAACTATGTTATATCATGATGACATAAAAGGAGAAACTGACGCTAACAAAATGTCCTTATAAATATGCATACATACATGACAGAGAAGCTTAAACATGATTAAAACGTGTATAATGTTAAGTATTCCAATGTTTTATTTAAAATATAACAGTAAATTGACTATTTCAACAGATGCAAAATATCAAAGGTAGAGGATATTGTGAATTAAGAGTTAACCAATGCTGATGACCATGGAGCTGTGTACTAAGAAGCTGCTGCTCATGACCACATTTACCACCTGCAAATCCCAGATAGTGATGATGTTTCTGTTGGAGATCATGCTGTATGCATAAAATCGGTATCTATACTACACTTTCCCTACAGTTTATGTCTGCATTGTATATATGTTATGTTTATTAACCATAAAGTTATAGCAAGTTGAATGTAATCGGAATGAAACAGATAAGTATCATCTTAAATATTGCCTGATAAATAATTTTGAACAACACATAACTCTCATTTGTTTTTTTATGTGCCACAATACATGTATATTATGCACAGACCATTGCCTGTGATATGTGTCTCTGTTAAAGACTGGCAACAGTCTTAGCATTGTTTTGTTATTATTTAACATTAATTTTTCATTTACAGATCAATAATTTGAGAGGATAAATTGCAGCCCTAGAAAATGAAGTACATACTCTGAAGATGCAGAAACCAAAAGTCCATACAGGCCTTCAATCAGTGCATAGACGAGGTGAGTTTTGATACTGGTATTTTACTATACGATTTTTTACAGCATCAACACACAGGCTTTTCCAGACACATGAGGTCATGTCACCTGTGTCCATGGATGGAACTACTAATGAGACTTTTTGTACAAAGTACAGCAGGATCGATGCCAAATTTCAATTTCTGTTATAATTAATGTGTTCACTAAATTTTGACTTGAAATTGTGTCTGTTGAAATTGTCATAACATTTCATATATCAGTCATTTTTAACCCGACAATGACTTCACATATTTGCTGAAACTATCATAGATATGTAATGTTTCATTACAGATGCAGTTGTACACATGATTTATCGCAGATGTGTTTCAAGTACTGGTGAGCATGCTTGAGAGGATGTCACCCTTTAATTACTATTCTGGTTTGACAGTCGCCTGCTTTAGGATTGAGGATCAACTACTAATGACTCTTATGAAGGTACGCTTGAACAGCAAGGACTTGGATTTGGCTGTACGATTCAATACTAGCCGATCAACTGTGTCAAATGTTATAAACACCTTCATTTATGTGCTTCATGAAAATTTGTACGAAGGAGTGTTGAAAGCTGTAAGAATTCCTACTCCACTAAACTGCAATTGGTCTATGCCAAAATCTTTTGAAGACTTCAGTTCTGCCAGGATAGCAATGGATGCTACAGAAGTTGTTCCTTCGGACAAGAACAGTCAGTCTCTTTAATACAGTAGTTATAAAAGTAGACCTACAGTGTTGCTCCAAATGGAGCATTAGTGTTTTGCTCGCATTTGTATCCAGGATCAACATCTGATGCAGCCATTGTAGAACATTCCAAAATAATGGACCAACTGCAGTCAGGTGATCTGATACTGGCTGATAAAGGGTTCAATATATTAAAAAAAACTCCCTGCAGGAATTTCTTGAAATACTTCTCCTTGTCTCTCACGCAACGGACATTTTAAAGAAGAGGAGGCAGAACTTTGTTTTAAGATTGGAAGAAGCAAAATTCATGTTGAGAGAGCAAATGAAAGAATGAAGAACTATGACATTTTAAATCACACACCAACTCAGAACAGGCATTTATCTACTAAGATTTTTCAATTGTGTTGTTGTCTTGTCAATCTTCAGGCACCCTCGTTAAAGGAAATTGCAAATAAATATGAAATTGTTTAAAATTAAAATCTTGTTTTCCAATAAAAATGCCAGGTGTTGTGCTCGATATGAACATTAGTGTTGCTTATTATTATACTATAGAACCATTTTGCTATGAGATAACATGCAGCTATGATTGAATAAGTAATCCTTAATTAAAAATAAACGACTGTCTAGGTTTATATATTTTATTTCATCAATGTATTTTGACCAGCGTTTGGTTTCACAAATAAAGAAATGAATAACTGGTTGCATTTGTCTTCCAAAACTCAGCTTAGTAACATTCGGGCTGATAGCGAAATGCCTACAAAGCAATAACATTTATTAAAAGTATGTTCAAATGACCTATTATAACCATTGTACAAATTTCATTTTGCAGCAGCTATGATTTGTCCAAAGTTAGAGGCATTAAATCTCAGTTGACGAACTGTTGCCAGTAATGAGTTTTTACTTTGCCCAACAGTAGCAAAAGCTATTTCCACTACTTTCTTCTGGACACTACCAGGTGACGCCTGAGCCATGTTAGTGGATCCTGACCTAAGAGGTAGTCAGGGTTGAACAGCAAGTCATCTATTAGGGTAATTGGTAATTCTTGTTTCAACAGCTCCTCTGCTAGAATCCAGTGTTACAAATTTACTAAGGACTTGAAAGTATGAGTCTTTAGCACAAAATTTCAATTTACAGCAATCTTTGAAACCAATGTAAGGATAATTTATCAGTATGACATAATTAAGCTTTATTAATTATTAAAAAAGAAAAATATAGTTGTCTATGAACATCATTCCATGAAAGTTACCCCATTATCATTTTCTATTTGTCAAGATCTAACACTACTGATAGTAAATGAACACCTCACCATTGTCTTCTGACTCAAGAAATATCTGCACCGATACACATAAATAAATGAAACAATTTAGCGCAGTGTAACAAAGACAATAAACGAGGGACACTTTCTAACTGAACTCTTAGACTGGACATATGTTAATATTTCAATCGAAATAAGTCACATATGTCGTTAATGTAATAAATTTATAAAAGCAAGGTCATTAAATCAATTTATAGAAACTGCCAATTTCATTGAATACGTGTTTTAATGTCACTAAACATTGTTACACACATGTTTTGTCCGAAATACGTACTGTCCGAAATTATTATGCACTCACATCTTATATGAAGAAAACAATGACACTGGATAAATGTCATGTCGAGATGCAAATGATATTTTGACGGCTTGCTGTAACGGGATATATTAAATAGCATATATAGCCATTGAGTTCAATATTTTAACCACTTTCTTTCCAATAAAATTTCAATGACAAACTCACCTGAACATTGTACGAGGTGTCTTTCATCGATCCCTGCACACGCAGTGATCACCTGCATTTCGTCCATAATAAAACGTAGAACTCTACCACTATCCACTGAAGCTTCGCTGTTGCCATTAAGTGTTGTATGTCCGTCAACATATATCTAGGTCAGTAATATAGAATTGACAGTGCCATATTGTCCATTTATTTACTCGGAAGTGCGAACTATCGTAAAATCTCGTCGGTCACATGACGTTACCTACGCACCCTATTAGTGAAGATAAAAAATTGAAATAAATTGTATTCTGTAGATAAATACTTATGGTAAATAATGTTTAATATATAAATAAGGTAAGTGCAAGTGAAAACAATTTACCTGGAGAGACGGATTAAGTGGGTGTGCTTATGTATATTGCTTGTATAGCGAAATTTGGCAATTGTCAATAGTTACATTTAATCTCTACATATCTGTATGTATTATAATTCTAACGGCCATGATTAACTTCGTAACAGTGAATTGAAATAGGTGTAATATCCCCACATTTTCTCCAACAAAAAAACGATCATGACGGAATTGTTGGCATAGCACGGACCAGACAGACGGACGGATAAACAGTTATTAACTTGGTATTATTTGGAATATATTTTAAATATCTATGTAATGCTTGCAAATCTAATCGCACATAACAAACAACAAGCCAGATACATTAAAAGTGGCATTTTAGAGCAAAATAATCCGTGTATGACATATTTCTCACCCCTACGGACGGACGGACGAAAGGTCAAATGCTTCATATCTTAGTATACATTCATAGATATACTGAATACCTTTACAATGACACTTTATTTATATTTATATCTCAATTATGAAGAGAGTAGTATGCTTATAAAGCGACCCAGGTAGGTTTTAACCGAAAATTGACCGACTGTAAAGTGATCACGTCTTGTACAGACAGACGGACGGACAAACGCTATATAACTTGATCTTGTTATAAAGAACAGTCAATTATGTTTTGAATGGTAGCACTTTTTTTGGCGTCAGTCAGAGAATAAGAATTTTAGTATACATTTGGCCTTTTCTATAGGAAATAGCGCATACCGAATACGGCACATAATGCCGCTGTCGCCCGGATATAGGAACGGCCTCCAGAGAAACTCTGTTAATATTATTGCATGGCAGAACCGAAAAACTTTGAGATAGGTTATGAAAATGCATTCGAGGTTCCGTTGTACCCTAAAAGTGACACTAAATTGACCGAAAACCTAAGCCGAAACCAAAAAGTAAACTAACCCAAACCGTAACCCCAACCTAACCGTAAAACTAACCAAAAATCACCCTAAACCTAAACCGGAAGTCGACCGAAAAATAAAAGTGACACTAAATTGACCGAAAACCTAAGCCGAAACCGAAAAGTAAACTAACCCAAACCATAACCCTAACCTAACCGTAAAACTAACCAAAAATCACCCTAAACCTAAACCGGAAGTCGACCGAAAAATAAAAGTGACACTAAATTGACCGAAAACCTAAGCCGAAACCAAAAAGTAAACTAACCCAAACCGTAACCCCAACCTAACCCTAAAACTAACCAAAAATCACCCTAAACCTAAACCGGAAGTGGACCGAAAAATAAAAGTGACACTAAATTGACCGAAAACCTAAGCCGAAACCGAAAAGTAAACTAACCCAAACCATAACCCTAACCTAACCGTAAAACTAACCAAAAATCACCCTAAACCTAAACCGGAAGTCGACCGAAAAATAAAAGTGACACCAAATTGACCGAAAACCTAAGCCGAAACCGAAAAGTAAACTAACCCAAATCGTAACCCCAACCTAACCGTAAAACTAACCAAAAATCACCCTAATCCTAAACCGGAAGTCGACCGAAAAATAAAAGTGACACTAAATTGACCGAAAACCTAAGCCGAAACCAAAAAGTAAACTAACCCAAACCGTAACCCCAACCTAACCGTAAAACTAACCAAAAATCACCCTAAACCTAAACCGGAAGTGGACCGAAAAATAAAAGTGACACCAAATTGACCGAAACCCTAAGCCGAAACCGAAAAGTAAACTAACCCAAACCGTAACCCCAACCTAACCGTAAAACTAACCAAAAATCACCCTAAACCTAAACCGGAAGTGGACCGAAAAATAAAAGTGACACTAAATTGACCGAAAACCTAAGCCGAAACCAAAAAGTAAACTAACCCAAACCGTAACCCCAACCTAACCGTAAAACTAACCAAAAATCACCCTAAACCTAAACCGGAAGTCGACCGAAAAATAAAAGTGACACTAAATTGACCGGAAACCTAAGCCGAAACCAAAAAGTAAACTAACCCAAACCGTAACCCCAACCTAACCGTAAAACTAACCAAAAATCACCCTAAACCTAAACCGGAAGTCGACCGAAAAATAAAAGTGACACTAAATTGACCGAAAACCTAAGCCGAAACCGAAAAGTAAACTAACCCAAACCATAACCCTAACCTAACCGTAAAACTAACCAAAAATCACCCTAAACCTAAACCGGAAGTCGACCGAAAAATAAAAGTGACACTAAATTGACCGAAAACCTAAGCCGAAACCAAAAAGTAAACTAACCCAAACCGTAACCCCAACCTAACCCTAAAACTAACCAAAAATCACCCTAAACCTAAACCGGAAGTGGACCGAAAAATAAAAGTGACACTAAATTGACCGAAAACCTAAGCCGAAACCGAAAAGTAAACTAACCCAAACCATAACCCTAACCTAACCGTAAAACTAACCAAAAATCACCCTAAACCTAAACCGGAAGTCGACCGAAAAATAAAAGTGACACCAAATTGACCGAAAACCTAAGCCGAAACCGAAAAGTAAACTAACCCAAATCGTAACCCCAACCTAACCGTAAAACTAACCAAAAATCACCCTAATCCTAAACCGGAAGTCGACCGAAAAATAAAAGTGACACTAAATTGACCGAAAACCTAAGCCGAAACCAAAAAGTAAACTAACCCAAACCGTAACCCCAACCTAACCGTAAAACTAACCAAAAATCACCCTAAACCTAAACCGGAAGTGGACCGAAAAATAAAAGTGACACCAAATTGACCGAAACCCTAAGCCGAAACCGAAAAGTAAACTAACCCAAACCGTAACCCCAACCTAACCGTAAAACTAACCAAAAATCACCCTAAACCTAAACCGGAAGTGGACCGAAAAATAAAAGTGACACTAAATTGACCGAAAACCTAAGCCGAAACCAAAAAGTAAACTAACCCAAACCGTAACCCCAACCTAACCGTAAAACTAACCAAAAATCACCCTAAACCTAAACCGGAAGTCGACCGAAAAATAAAAGTGACACTAAATTGACCGAAAACCTAAGCCGAAACCAAAAAGTAAACTAACCCAAACCGTAACCCCAACCTAACCGTAAAACTAACCAAAAATCACCCTAAACCTAAACCGGAAGTCGACCGAAAAATAAAAGTGACACTAAATTGACCGAAAACCTAAGCCGAAACCGAAAAGTAAACTAACCCAAACCATAACCCTAACCTAACCGTAAAACTAACCAAAAATCACCCTAAACCTAAACCGGAAGTCGACCGAAAAATAAAAGTGACACTAAATTGACCGAAAACCTAAGCCGAAACCAAAAAGTAAACTAACCCAAACCGTAACCCCAACCTAACCCTAAAACTAACCAAAAATCACCCTAAACCTAAACCGGAAGTCGACCGAAAAATAAAAGTGACACTAAATTGACCGAAAACCTAAGCCGAAACCGAAAAGTAAACTAACCCAAACCATAACCCTAACCTAACCGTAAAACTAACCAAAAATCACCCTAAACCTAAACCGGAAGTCGACCGAAAAATAAAAGTGACACTAAATTGACCGAAAACCTAAGCCGAAACCAAAAAGTAAACTAACCCAAACCGTAACCCCAACCTAACCCTAAAACTAACCAAAAATCACCCTAAACCTAAACCGGAAGTGGACCGAAAAATAAAAGTGACACTAAATTGACCGAAAACCTAAGCCGAAACCGAAAAGTAAACTAACCCAAACCATAACCCTAACCTAACCGTAAAACTAACCAAAAATCACCCTAAACCTAAACCGGAAGTCGACCGAAAAATAAAAGTGACACCAAATTGACCGAAAACCTAAGCCGAAACCGAAAAGTAAACTAACCCAAATCGTAACCCCAACCTAACCGTAAAACTAACCAAAAATCACCCTAATCCTAAACCGGAAGTCGACCGAAAAATAAAAGTGACACTAAATTGACCGAAAACCTAAGCCGAAACCAAAAAGTAAACTAACCCAAACCGTAACCCCAACCTAACCGTAAAACTAACCAAAAATCACCCTAAACCTAAACCGGAAGTGGACCGAAAAATAAAAGTGACACCAAATTGACCGAAACCCTAAGCCGAAACCGAAAAGTAAACTAACCCAAACCGTAACCCCAACCTAACCGTAAAACTAACCAAAAATCACCCTAAACCTAAACCGGAAGTGGACCGAAAAATAAAAGTGACACTAAATTGACCGAAAACCTAAGCCGAAACCAAAAAGTAAACTAACCCAAACCGTAACCCCAACCTAACCGTAAAACTAACCAAAAATCACCCTAAACCTAAACCGGAAGTCGACCGAAAAATAAAAGTGACACTAAATTGACCGAAAACCTAAGCCGAAACCAAAAAGTAAACTAACCCAAACCGTAACCCCAACCTAACCGTAAAACTAACCAAAAATCACCCTAAACCTAAACCGGAAGTCGACCGAAAAATAAAAGTGACACTAAATTGACCGAAAACCTAAGCCGAAACCGAAAAGTAAACTAACCCAAACCATAACCCTAACCTAACCGTAAAACTAACCAAAAATCACCCTAAACCTAAACCGGAAGTCGACCGAAAAATAAAAGTGACACTAAATTGACCGAAAACCTAAGCCGAAACCAAAAAGTAAACTAACCCAAACCGTAACCCCAACCTAACCCTAAAACTAACCAAAAATCACCCTAAACCTAAACCGGAAGTGGACCGAAAAATAAAAGTGACACTAAATTGACCGAAAACCTAAGCCGAAACCGAAAAGTAAACTAACCCAAACCATAACCCTAACCTAACCGTAAAACTAACCAAAAATCACCCTAAACCTAAACCGGAAGTCGACCGAAAAATAAAAGTGACACCAAATTGACCGAAAACCTAAGCCGAAACCGAAAAGTAAACTAACCCAAATCGTAACCCCAACCTAACCGTAAAACTAACCAAAAATCACCCTAATCCTAAACCGGAAGTCGACCGAAAAATAAAAGTGACACTAAATTGACCGAAAACCTAAGCCGAAACCAAAAAGTAAACTAACCCAAACCGTAACCCCAACCTAACCGTAAAACTAACCAAAAATCACCCTAAACCTAAACCGGAAGTGGACCGAAAAATAAAAGTGACACCAAATTGACCGAAACCCTAAGCCGAAACCGAAAAGTAAACTAACCCAAACCGTAACCCCAACCTAACCGTAAAACTAACCAAAAATCACCCTAAACCTAAACCGGAAGTGGACCGAAAAATAAAAGTGACACTAAATTGACCGAAAACCTAAGCCGAAACCAAAAAGTAAACTAACCCAAACCGTAACCCCAACCTAACCGTAAAACTAACCAAAAATCACCCTAAACCTAAACCGGAAGTCGACCGAAAAATAAAAGTGACACTAAATTGACCGAAAACCTAAGCCGAAACCAAAAAGTAAACTAACCCAAACCGTAACCCCAACCTAACCGTAAAACTAACCAAAAATCACCCTAAACCTAAACCGGAAGTCGACCGAAAAATAAAAGTGACACTAAATTGACCGAAAACCTAAGCCGAAACCGAAAAGTAAACTAACCCAAACCATAACCCTAACCTAACCGTAAAAC
The DNA here is from genome assembly GCA_032209605.1 of Mactromeris polynyma. Classification (NCBI taxonomy): domain Eukaryota; kingdom Metazoa; phylum Mollusca; class Bivalvia; order Venerida; family Mactridae; genus Mactromeris; species Mactromeris polynyma. The sequence goes on along the minus strand of JASFXZ010000013.1, from coordinate 2,660,306 downwards.
TAACCAAAAATCACCCTAAACCTAAACCGGAAGTCGACCGAAAAATAAAAGTGACACTAAATTGACCGAAAACCTAAGCCGAAACCAAAAAGTAAACTAACCCAAACCGTAACCCCAACCTAACCCTAAAACTAACCAAAAATCACCCTAAACCTAAACCGGAAGTGGACCGAAAAATAAAAGTGACACTAAATTGACCGAAAACCTAAGCCGAAACCGAAAAGTAAACTAACCCAAACCATAACCCTAACCTAACCGTAAAACTAACCAAAAATCACCCTAAACCTAAACCGGAAGTCGACCGAAAAATAAAAGTGACACCAAATTGACCGAAAACCTAAGCCGAAACCGAAAAGTAAACTAACCCAAATCGTAACCCCAACCTAACCGTAAAACTAACCAAAAATCACCCTAATCCTAAACCGGAAGTCGACCGAAAAATAAAAGTGACACTAAATTGACCGAAAACCTAAGCCGAAACCAAAAAGTAAACTAACCCAAACCGTAACCCCAACCTAACCGTAAAACTAACCAAAAATCACCCTAAACCTAAACCGGAAGTGGACCGAAAAATAAAAGTGACACCAAATTGACCGAAACCCTAAGCCGAAACCGAAAAGTAAACTAACCCAAACCGTAACCCCAACCTAACCGTAAAACTAACCAAAAATCACCCTAAACCTAAACCGGAAGTCGACCGAAAAATAAAAGTGACACTAAATTGACCGAAAACCTAAGCCGAAACCAAAAAGTAAACTAACCCAAACCGTAACCCCAACCTAACCGTAAAACTAACCAAAAATCACCCTAAACCTAAACCGGAAGTCGACCGAAAAATAAAAGTGACACTAAATTGACCGAAAACCTAAGCCGAAACCGAAAAGTAAACTAACCCAAACCATAACCCTAACCTAACCGTAAAACTAACCAAAAATCACCCTAAACCTAAACCGGAAGTGGACCGAAAAATAAAAGTGACACTAAATTGACCGAAAACCTAAGCCGAAACCAAAAAGTAAACTAACCCAAACCGTAACCCCAACCTAACCCTAAAACTAACCAAAAATCACCCTAAACCTAAACCGGAAGTGGACCGAAAAATAAAAGTGACACTAAATTGACCGAAAACCTAAGCCGAAACCGAAAAGTAAACTAACCCAAACCATAACCCTAACCTAACCGTAAAACTAACCAAAAATCACCCTAAACCTAAACCGGAAGTCGACCGAAAAATAAAAGTGACACCAAATTGACCGAAAACCTAAGCCGAAACCGAAAAGTAAACTAACCCAAATCGTAACCCCAACCTAACCGTAAAACTAACCAAAAATCACCCTAATCCTAAACCGGAAGTCGACCGAAAAATAAAAGGGTTAGGGTTAGGGTTAGGGGTTAGGGTTAGGGGTTAGGGTTAGGGTTAGGGTTAGGGTTAGGGTTAGGGTTAGGGTTAGGGTTAGGGTTAGGGTTAGGGTTAGGGTTAGGGTTAGGGTTAGGGTTAGGGTTAGGGTTAGGGTTAGGGTTAGGGGTTAGGGTTAGGGTTAGGGTTAGGGTTAGGGTTAGGGTTAGGGTTAGGGTTAGGGTTAGGGTTAGGGGGGGGGGTTAGGGTTAGGGTTAGGGGGTTAGGGTTAGGGTTAGGGGGTTAGGGTTAGGGTTAGGGTTAGGGTTAGGGTTAGGGTTAGGGTTAGGGTTAGGGTTAGGGTTAGGGTTAGGGTTAGGGTTAGGGTTAGGGTTAGGGTTAGGGTTAGGGTTAGGGTTAGGGTTAGGGTTAGGGTTAGGGTTAGGGTTAGGGTTAGGGGTTAGGGTTAGGGTTAGGGTAGGGGTTAATTACGTGATGAGATGAGACTGAATGAGATTCTGGATTGTGATTGGTTATTTTTGTCATGTGATTTTTTTTACATCACGTGACTTTTCAAACCTTTCAGTTGTACTTCGAATGTGATATGAAAAGGTTGTAAAATATTTTATTGGAAGAAATTATTGACTTGCTGTGAAATTTGTGAATTTGTGAATTTGTGACTTTGTGAATTATTGTTGTGTTTAAAAATAATTGGATTAGGAATTTGATGTAAGTTATTTTGTTTATTATTTATTTCCAAACTATTATTTCTATAGTTCGTTATTTTTAGATTGATAAGAACATAATTTGTCATGATATATTTTGTATTGTTTGGTTATCCGTCTGTCCGTTGGTCGTCCGTCTGTTCGTCTCCAATGTTATGAAATATTATGATGCTTATTTTGTCGTTGCTATTGAGGCTTATAAAGATAACATATACTAAATAGAAAAATGACTTTTTTCCTTATATACTGTATTTATTTGGTTGTCCGTCTGTCCATTAATTGTCCGTCTGTCTGTCTCGATTGTTTTAAAATATTATGATGCTTATGTTGCCGTTGCCATTGATAATGAGCCTCATAAATCTATCATTTATTAAATCTCAATATAAAATGTTTGCTTTACATACTACTTTTTATTTGGTTGTCCAAATGCGCTGTCCGTCTGACCGGCATCAAAACGGGGTATACCCCGAGTTTACTCCGAGTTTACCCCGAGTTAACCCCGATTGATGTTATATCAGCTAAAACGGGGTTTACCCCGAGTTAACTCCGAGTTTACTCCGAGTTAACCCCGAATAACCCAAACCCCAAACCCAAACCCCAAACTCCAAACCCTAAACCCCAAAACAAAAACCCCAAACTCCAAACCCCAAACTCCAAACCCCAAACCCCAAACTCCAAACCCCAAACTCCAAACCTCAAACTCCAAACCCCAAACCCAAACCCCAAACCCCAAACCCCAAACCCCAAACTCCAAACCCCAAACTCCAAACCCCAAACTCCAAACCTCAAACTCCAAACCCCAAACCCAAACCCCAAACCCCAAGCTCCAAACCCCAAACCCCAAAACCCTAACTCCAAACCCCAAACTCCAAACCCCAAACCCCAAACTCCAAACCCCAAACTCCAAACCCCAAACCCCAAACTCCAAACCCTAAACTCCAAACCCCAAACCCGAACTCCAAACCTCAAACTCCAAACCCCAAACCCAAACCCCAAACCCCAAACTCCAAACTCCAAACTCCAAACCCCAAACTCCAAACCTCAAACTCCAAACCCCAAACCCAAACCCCAAACCCCAAGCTCCAAACCCCAAACCCCAAACCCCAAACCCCAAAACCCAAACCCCAAACTCCAAACCCCAAACTCCAAACCCCAAACCCGAAACTCCGAACCCCAAACCCCAAACTCCAAACCCCAAACTCCAAACCCCAAACTCCAAACCCCAAACTCCAAACCCCAAACTCCAAACCTCAAACTCCAAACCCCAAACCCAAACCCCAAACCCCAAGCTCCAAACCCCAAACCCCAAAACCCAAACCCCAAACCCCAAACTCCTAACCCCAAACCCCAAACTCCAAACCCAAACCCCAAACTCCAAACCCCAAACCCCAAACTCCAAACCCAAACCCCAAACCCCAAAATCCAAACCCCAAACTCCAAACCCCAAACCCTTAACTTTAAACTCCAAACCCTAAACCCCATACTCCAAACTTCTTACCCCAAACTCCAAACTCCAAACCCCAAACTCCAAACCCCCAACTCCAAACCCCAAACCCGAACATCAAACCTCAAACTCCAAACCCCAAACCCAAATTACAAACCCCATGCCCCATACCCCAAGCTCCAAACCCCAAACTCCAAACCCCAAACCCCAAAACCCAAACTCCATACCCCAAACTCAAAACCCCATACCCAAACCCAAACTCCAAACCCCAAACTTCAAACTTCAAACCCCAAACACTAAAACCAAACCCCAAAACCCCAAAACCCCAAAACCCCAAACTCTATAAAGAGATTGTGTTGTTATACTGTTAAGAAGGTTCCTATAATTACCCTTCCTTCTATTTTTTTTCAGTGAAATGGATGATATTGAAGACGATGCGCTTATGGAAGCCAGGGAGGAAAACAAGAACTTTCTTGAAGCGTTTCGGAAGCACGTTGATGTATATGACTTTTTAGCTAGAGATAAAAAGATATATGCTCGTGGAACCACCGTTGAGGCAATGGACCAGAGAGTGTTTTTAAACTTTTCATCAGATCTAGACGGTTGTGTTGTCGAACTTAGTAAATGGAACGGTGTACTGTTGCCAGTAAAACATTTAACTGTGTTTAATAATAATCGCGTACGTCTGGTGAAGTCAATGTTAAAGAAGCACGTGAACCTAACAAGATATAAGGACCACCAAATGTCGTTGTTCAACCAGTGCCTTGGTTTTCAACTATTTTACGAGAGAGGCTGGGATGCATGGCTGGCTTTGATTCCCAGTGTAGATTGCCGGCGCAGTGATATGAGGAAAGAGCAAATACAAGATATATCTGTTGCGTACTTTAAAACATTACGTGAACATTTTCGAAGACGGCTAATGTCAGTGAGCCAACGTATAAGGCGAACATTGGTGAAAAATGATCTGAGTGATCTCAGTAAAATATTTGTCTTGCCCGATGACAGTGCAGTTATAATGCATGAGTTTCAATGTGCTGTCGATGCAACACAAGTCGATGAACGCTTTCAAGTAATAAGCTTTTGCTTTCGTTTCGGGGAAAAGGCAAGTGACGGGGTGTGTGTTAGTGACTTTGATTCGAAATATATTCGAAAGATAACCGTTCATTGTGCTATGAATATTTCTTCGGATGTTATGGACTTGATGTGGTCAGTGGCTGGGGTGCAGTCTGTGATAGGGAACAGGGGTGTTTTAAGCACCTGTTTATCGTTTGGGGATTGTGCCTGTTTTCAAAGTAATGTGGATAGTCGTATGATGGACGTGAAAGAAGAACTTCGAAAACTCTGCCGCCATCCCGAAAATGTACGTTTCGTACAGATGTACGCCGATACTCCACACAGAAGACCGGCGACACGGTTCCACCCAGTGTCCGGAAGTATTGCAGTGGGGATGGTATACCAGCAAAAGAGCGCCGCTGCGTTTGAAAGAGATGCCATCAAGTACATATCTACATTGAAAAACAACTTTGAGCTTCTTCAAAGAGGAGAGTGTCGCGTAGAGTTTGTTGCTGAAGTTTTTGACTTTGATAAAAGCACGATAGCATGCTCCGACTTGTTTGACATGGGACACCTACGAACTCTATTGGAAAGTAAGCCAATGCTTGCTCCTTTCCCGCTCGGTACAGTTTTGTCAGTGAAGAAAGTAGGTCTTTGGATTAGTGAGCATCTGAAATATTGTTTTGAAACTTATTCAAGGACATGTAATGTGGAATACGTGTGGAAAGCTTTTCAACTGGAGGTCGCAGCCGAGAAACTCTTGTGGGGACACCCGTTATGTTTCCAGAGCCACAGATATTCGGTAAATCTTGGACCAGGGCAGCTAACACCAAGTCGAAGTCGTACAGATGAGAATGGATTTCTATCTTTTGATCGGTGGAGCGCATGTATGGCCTCAGAAGATAGTCTTCCAGCATGTGGTATTTGGGGAGCAACCCAAAGTCTAGAGAGCATGATCCGACGAACAGCGGGAATACATGACGTCATTAACAGTGCACCACATGTTCTTGGACGTAGAATCGTGCATGCATTAATAGAGGATTTGTTCGTGTCCTCTAAAGTTGGGACAGTTACAACGTTGGATGACTTTAAGCGGGATCTGTTTAGTGATACGGCAATTCGATTACGTGTTTTCGGCACTGTAACTAGAAAGCGATTATCCAGTCTGATAAGTAAGGAAAGGAGAGTTCCTAACTCGATGGTCTTCGGGGCTATACGTAAGATGATGGAGAAATCACGTTATGGGTTGTCAGAAATACTTGAGGCCGGCTTACAGGAAGTAAGAATGAAAAACTTCCCCGCCATCCAGTTGTACAATAGACAGGGTAATGAAACGTTGCATTGGAATTGGAGGAATGGGCTTTGGAAACTTGTTGACACAGAGCCGGTACCAGTCTCCACTATGGTGTCACCAGATTTGCTTACTAGTATGGTCACAGCCGAACTGGAATTACGACAGTTAGTACACGTTAGCCGATTGAAGTCAGGGTCGTGTAAGTGCTTTCCATGGATGCCTGCATGTGACCGGAAACTAGCAAAGGAAAATCTTGAAGATAATGAACTTGTTGCTGTAATGTGTTTCATTTCCTGCATTGGACTTATGATGAATGGCTGGTATGTAGACTATAACAATATCGTGAAACTTTTGCATGATTTGCCAAAACGACATCCACAGGCCTGGCTGAAAGATTTGGAGATACTGAGCAAGTTGTTGTTGTCTGACAAATTCAACAAATTCCCACTGTACAGACTGCACAACTCAATTCCAACAGAACTAAAGTTTGAATCACCAAAAGGGACTTCACATGAACCTGGTGAGAGCAATCCAGAAGACGTTCAAGTAGACGTTGAACATCCACAACATATATCCGAAGCCGATGAAAATCAATGTGTGAACGTCATTTGCAGACAACCTTTATGTGCGGCCATAGTTCCTGGAGAGAAACGAAAGTGGACAGGGGAAGAACTTGAACTGTTGCATGAGATCGCCACGGAGAAAGCGAATGGAAACGTCCAAAACTTGTCTTATGATGAATACAAGCGACAGTGTTTAGCGCGCTGCATTCCATTCAGAACAAAAAGGGCTTATACCTGTAAGTTAAGCAGGCTGTAATAGAACAAGAAGACAATGAGTAATCGCATTAGTCTCTAATCTAAAAGACACTCAGACTGATAAAACTGGCAACTGGTATGTTTGAAATCGAGACTCGGATTAACAATTGGCAATTGCACGTGATGCGAATGCGTAGAGCCTCCGAACTCATTGACACTCGGTTGAAAAATAAGTGTTTATAGTGAATGGTTAGGCAGTTGTTTTGAGTATATGTTGTCCATTATGATATTGATATTTTATAAATCTATAATAAATTGATATATTTGCATAATTGTAGTTGATATATGTTTTTGAACGTAAATATAGTGCAACAGATAGTTGTAATAACAGATAGATATGTTCCTATGTTCTATTGAAGTGTGTAAAGGTAATGTATTTTGCCACAGTGTGTGGACATGATAAATTGGGATATATATTCCAATTATAGCACGTCTTATAACGAAAGGTCGCTATGTTACACTCATACATTACTTGAAGAAACCCTCAAATACCCAAGAAATAAAGGTATTTGAACATATGGTAGTAGTAAAATTATGTACCTATAGCGGGATTCGAACCTATAATGAACGACGCCATTGCCGAGCTATGCTAAGTACGAACGCATTAGACCACTCACAACAACCTTAAAAAGTTGCTTCAAATTACCAGTATTAATGTGACTAAATCACACATACACACCAGTAATCGGTTGATACTGATAACAACACCGACTATATGAAGCAATTGCAACCGTCAGTCATGGACCACTTATAGCAAGTCTAGTACTGAAAGGTCGCTGTGTTACACTCAGAAATAATTTACACGGAGAAACCATCGAATACACAAGACAAATGAGTATTCGGACATATGATAGTAGTAATAGTTTGCACCTATAATGGGATTCGAACCTATAATGAACGGCGCTAAAAATTTGCAAAGGAAAAGCGTCCTGAATCCATCTGTCTAACACCCCTGTGGGGTAGGTAAGGGTTAGGAGCCACTGTACAGCAGCAAAGGTAAGGTGACAATTTTCGAAGGAAAAGCCTTTTCACCCAGAAATCGCACGGTAATATATATAATAACATATAATATATAGGTGTAACAAATATATTATATATAATATTACATATATAATATATATTATAATATTACAGGCATTATATAATATACATATAATTATATGTTATATTACATACTGTTCGGGTAAGGGTACCATTTTGGTACATTTTGACCCTGGTTAACATTGGTTATCCGCCCTTGCTGATTCCGGAAGTGGATTGATGGTAACATGTGATGCATGGATATGTTGCTAGAGTACAGGGGTACAATATATTAAATTATGATCCCCCTAACTCAGTTGGTTAGCGAGTTATGCCCCCTTTATGGTAATAAAATACTTAAAATAATAGCGTCGTAGAGGGTTGTAAGTTCGAGCCGCCCAGCCGCCGGGTTAGAGCCAAGCACCTAAGTGATACCATTAATGGATAGATATAAGATATATATAAACGTCAAAGTATAATTTATTATTCGACTAAGCCTATTATATGTGAATAGAAACAGCATCAAAACAATGGTATTTCAACTGTTTCTGGATAATTTTAATATGGGGGACAAATCTTGCAAAATGAAGTTCTGTACGACTACTCTCCCTTTATTAAAGGCCTTTTGCATACTGAATATTGACAGACATTGGCGAACGGTCGGTGCTGACTCCGGTAGTGGCATGAGGGTACCATATGATACATGGATCTGTTGCCAGAGTACAGGGGTACAATATACTAAAATAGGCGCCCGCAATCTTTGTGAGTTAGAGAGTTATGGGCCCTTGATGGCGATAAAATGTCTCAAAAATTGGAACCCCGTTGGACTTCGGCTATCCATCTCTGCTGAAGTAGGAAGTCTGTTGGTTCCATTTGATACATGGATCTGAAGGTGTGGTACAGGGGTACAACATACTAAGATATGACCCCTCTTACCCCATAGGTTATTGAGTTATAGCCCCTTGACGGTGATAAAATGTCTCAAATAAAGGTAACATACAGTACAATACCTTGATTGTCATAGGTTCTCCACACCTACTTGACACGGGGGTGGTCGGTTGGTACTATATGATGCATACATCTGTAGGTAGGGTACAGGGGTACAACATACTAAAGTATGACCCCCATACCCCCCTGGGCTAGTGAGTTATAGCCCCTTGACGGTGATAAAATGTCTCAAATAATGGTAACATAGAGTACAATACCTTGATTGTCATAGGTTCTCCACACCTACTTGACACGGGGGTGGTCGGTTGGTACTATATGATGCATACATCTGTAGGTAGGGTACAGGGGTACAACATACTAAAATATGACCCCCATACCCCCCTGGGCTAGTGAGTTATAGCCCCTTGACGGTGATAAAATGTCTCAAATAATGGTAACATAGAATACAATACCTTGAATGTTATAGGTTCTCCACCCCTACTGGACCCGGGGGTGGTCGGTTGGTACTATTTGATAAATGGATATGTAGGTAGCGTACAGGGGTACAACATACTAAAATATGACCCCTATATCCCCCTGGGTTAGTGACTTATAGCCCCTTGACGTTAATAAAATGCTTAAAATAATAGTAACATCGAGTCCAATACTTGGATTGTCATTGGTTATCTACCCCTGCTGGACCCGGGGGTAGTCTGTTGTTACTTTATGATACATGGATCTGTAGAGGGGGTACAACATACTAAAATATGACCCCTGTATCCCCCTGGGTTAGTGAGTTATAGCCCCTTGACGTTAATGAAATGCTATAAATAACAGTAACATAGAGTCCAATACCTGGATTGTCATAGGTCTTCCGCCCCTATTGGACCCGGGGGTTGTCGGTTGGTACTATATGAATCACGGATCTGTAGAGGGGGTACAGGGATACAACATACTAAAATATGAGCCCCATACCCCTATGGGTTAGTGAGTTATAGCCCCTTGACGGTGATATAATGGCTCAAATAATGGTAACATAGAGTACAATACTTGGATTGTCATTGGTTATCCGCCCCTACTGGACCCGGGGGTAGTCCGTTGGTACTATATGTTACATGGATCTGTAGGTAGGGTACAGGGGTACAACATCCTAAAGTATGAGCCCCATACCCCTATGGGTTAGTGAGTTATAGCCCCTTGACGTTAATAAAATGCTTAAAATAATAGTTACATAGAGTCCAAAACCTGGATTGTCAAAGGTCTTCCGCCCCTATTGGATCCGGGGGTTGTCGGTTGGTACTATATGAATCACGGATCTGTAGATTGGGTTCAGGGGTACAACATACTAAAATATGACCCCTATATCCCCCTTGGTTAGTGAGTTATAGCCCCTTGACGTTAATAAAATGCTTAAAATAATAGTAACATAGAGTCCAATACTTGGATTGTCATTGGTTATCTACCCCTGCTGGACCCGGGGGTAGTCTGTTGGTACTATATGATACATGGGTCTGTAGAGGGGGTACAGGGGTACAACATACTAAGATATGACCCCTTTATCCCCCTGGGTAAGTGAGTTATAGACCATTGACGTTAATAAAGTTGCTCAAATAATAGTAATATAGAGTACAATACCCTGATCAACTAGGTTATCTGCCCCTGCCGACCCCGGGGGTAGACTGTTGGTACCGTTTCATACATGAATCTGTCGGTGGGGGGCTGGGGTACAATATACTAAAAGATGACCCTCCTACCCCTATG